>JASVEL010008561.1:0-384210 GCA_032618575.1 Nicotiana noctiflora
CTGCACAGGTTTATGTAAGTGTCCGGTCCTAGGCTTGTCACTACTTCGCCGGATAGGCCGGGCACTTACCAAAACATGGGGTCGGTCAGTGCTGATGCTACACTTCGTGCGTTTTTGCACAGTCCAGGGTTACGATCGGGAGCAGCAGCAGCAGTAGAATAGATTGCGTGGGAGTTGATCACATTTGAGACCGAGGTAGCTTGCGGACGTCCGCAGTGCCCGCGTCTCTTTCTCTATTTATGTTAATAGCCGTAGTCTCGTTGTTCCGAGACAAACAATATTATGTTATATTTCCTTCGTACTTTTATGTGTAGTATTCCATAAGTAGTTTGCGAGTTGGTGACTCCACGTCTTGGGTAGAGGATTTCAAGATAATTTTCACTTTGTGATTTGTTATATCCATTTCGATAAAGTATTCCGCATTTATTTAATTAAAATTGTGTTAAAAACAGGATAGTATGAATACAATGGCTTGCCTAGCTACCACGAGTAGGCGCCATCACGATCCCGATGTTGGGGGAAAATCCGGGTTGTGACAAGTTGGTATCACAGCTCTAGGTTACATAGGTCTCACCACTCACGAACAAGCTTAGTAGAGTTTGAGAGGTAGGTACGGAGACGTCCGTACTTGTCCTCCAGAGTCTATTGAGTTAGGAAAAAGTCTCTCATTTGTTCTTTCTTGTCGTGCGACTTGTTCCTCAATTACTGATTGAATTTCTATTCTGTCCTTTCGCAGATGGTAAGGACACGCACTTCTTCGTCCGCTGACCAGCAGCCTGAGCCCCAGACAGCTCCTGTGAGGGGCAGGGGCCGAGGCCGTACTAGAGGCCGTGGTAGGGGTAGAGCTCAGCCCCAGGCAGCTACTCCAGAGGTGGAGCCTCATATTGAGATTGATGAGGAGGTTCCGGTTCCAGCAGCCCCAGCGGGCCCAGCTCAGGTCCCAGGAGAGGCTTTGATTACCCCGGATCTCCGGGATGCTTTGGTCGAATAGCGGGATTTACGGATAGCATTGCCGTAGCGGGTCTATTATCGGCTGCCCCGCCTACTTCTCGTGCCGGAGGAGGGACCCGTACTCCTATCGCTCATACTCCGGAGCCAGTAGCTCCTCAGCCTCGAGCACCAGCAATCCAGCCCACCGTGGCCACTCGCCTGTGTACCGCGACTCACGCCGGCGACGGAGCGGCCATGACTTCCGATTCGTTATGGAGGCTTGATCGGTTCTCCAAGCTATTTACCACCACATTCAGCGGAGCCGCATCAGAGTATCCTCGTGACTTTTTATTCAGTTGCCATGAGATTCTCAAGACTACGGGGATCGTGGAGACAAACGGAGTTGATTTCGGTACCTTCAGACTTGCAAGATCCGCCAAGACTCGGTGGAGAGATTATTGCCTCGACTCGACCAGCAGGGTCCCCACCTTTATCACGGGACCAGCTTGCGGAACTATTTATGGAGAAGCTTTCTCCTCGCTACTCGGCGGGATTTACTCGGAGGCGCTCGAGCGCCTCCATCGTGGCACTACGACAAGCACACGCACGAGACGAGATTTATCGACTCGGCTCGTCATGCAGCGGTGATACTTCCCACGGAGCTGAGAGGGTCCGCGATTTATGGACGGGCTTAACCGACCGATTAGACTGCGTGATGGCTACGGGCGCGGGGAGTGACATATCATTTCGGGAGGCGGCCAACGCAGCACGCAGAGTCGAGATGGCTCTTGCTAGGGAGGCGGTTATTCTTCGTACAAGAGGCCTCGTCATTCAGCAGGGCTTGGTGGTTCTTCCTCCGGTAGCAGAGAATCCTTTGATAGAGGCCGGTCCTCCGAGCCTTTTCATTCCGCCCTTCAGTGCTTCGCAGTGCGGACCGAGTGATCGCAGCTTCTCGTGGGCATTATTCGCACCGGCCTCCTATTAATGCTCAGCCTCTTCGCAGTGTTCGTGGAGGCTATTCCGGTCGTCAGGGCCAGCAGCCCTATCAGCCTAAGAGTTGCTACGCTTGTGGCGACCCAGGTCATTTTATCATGAATTGCCCTATAGCAGCGGGCAACTCTCGGCCGGCGAGGTCCTCGTCCTACGATTCAGTGCCCCGACCGACCCTCGCCTGCCCAGCCAGCCCGCAGGCGGGGTAGAGATTTTAGAGGCGGAGGTCGAGACCGCAGAGGCAGAGACCGTCCAGCCCGAGGTAGAGGTCAGCCAGTTGATGGTCGTCCCAGAGACGCAGCTCAGAGGGAGGTGCACATCCCCGTTTCTATGCTTTACCAGCCAGTGCCGCAGGCAGAGGCATCGACGCCGTGATTACAGTGTACTATTCTCGTGCGTGGCGCAGGTGCTTCGCATTATTCGACCCCGGATCTACATATTCCTATGTGTCTTCCTATTTCGCACCGTATTTGGTTGTGCCCAGCTATGCTCTGGATATTCCAGTTTATGTGGCTACGCCAGTGGGTGACTCCATTGTAGTCGATCGGGTGCACCGTTCGTGCGTAGTTATATTTGGGGGTCTCGAGACCCGTGTCGATCTGTTGCTTTTGGATATGGTAGATTTTGATGTCATATTGGGGATGGACTGGTTGTCCCCATACCATGCTATTCTTGATTGTCATGCTAAGACCGTCACCTTAGCCTTGCCAGAATCACCCCGATTAGAGTGGAAGGGTACCTCAAGCCACTCCGTTCGCACCGTTATTTCTTATGTTAAGGCTCGACGTATGGTCGAGAAGGGGTGTCTAGCTTATTTGGCTTATGTTCGTGATTCCAGCGCAGAAGTTCCTTCCATTGATTCAGTCCCTATTGCACGGGAGTTTCCCGAGGTTTTTCTTTCAGACCTGCCGGGCATGCCACCCGACAGGGATATTGACTTCTGTATTGATTTGGCACCGGGCACTCAGCCCATCTCTATTCCACCCTATCGTATGGCCCCGCCGGAACTAAAAGAGTTGAAAGATCAGTTGCAGGACCTTCTTGAGAAGGGCTTTATCAGGCCCAGTGTTTCCCCCTGGGGAGCACCTGTGCTATTTGTAAAGAAGAAGGATGGCTCGCTGCGGATGTGTATTGATTACCGGCAGCTAAACAAGGTGACTATTAAAAATAAATATCCACTGCCGAGGATTGATGATTTGTTTGACCAGCTCCAGGGAGCGAGGGTATTCTCTAAGATAGACTTCAGGTCAGGCTACCACAGCTGAAGATCAGGGCGGCCGACATTCCTAAGACAGCCTTTCGCTCTAGATATGGGCATTATGAGTTCTTGGTCATGTCCTTCGGGTCGACCAATGCCCCAGCAGCATTCACGGAGTTGATGAATCGGTATTCAGGCCTTACTAGACTCGTTCGTGATAGTCTTCATAGATGACATCCTCGGTATACTCCCGCAGCCCGGAAGAGCACGAGCAAAGACTCGCAGCTGGTTCTTCGTACTCGAAGGATAATCACCTATATGCCAAATTTTCAAAATGTGAGTTCTGGCCGAGTTCGGTAGCATTTCCGGGTCACATTGTATCAGTGGAAGGTATTCAGTAGACCCAAAGAAGATTGAGGCAGTCCTGAATTGGCCTCGACCAGCTTCAGTGACCGAGATACGGAGTTTCTTGGGATTAGCAGGTTACTACCGTCGTTTTGTAGAGGGTTTTCTTCTATTGCAGCCCCGATGACCAGTGTCGACCCGCAAGGGTGTCCAGCTCAGTGGTCGAGGAGGTGCGAGGCGAGCTTTCGAAGCTCAAGACGGCCTTGACCACCGCACCGATGTTGGTACTACCTACGGTGCATGCGGCCTTATACAGCTTTATCGTGACGCATCTCGCACGTGGCTTGGAGCGGTATTGATGCAGGATGGTAAGGTTATCGCTTATGCTTCGAGGCGGTTAAAGATACATGAGAAGAATTATCCAGTTCATGATCTTGAGTTAGCAGCAGTGGTTCATGCCTTAAAAATCTGGAGGCATTATCTTTATGGTGTGACATGTGAGGTGTACACTGATCACAAAAGCCTACAGTATTTGTTCAAGGAGAAGGAGTTGAATCTACGACAACGGAGATGGTTAGAGTTGCTAAAAGACTACGATGTTACTATATTATATCACCCAGGTAAGGCCAATGTGGTGGCCGATGCATTGAGTAGAAAGTATGCCAGCATGGGTAGTCTTGCATATATTCCGGTCAATCGGAGACCATTAGCTCTAGATGTCCAGGCCTTAGCCAACCGGTTCGTGAGATTAGACATTTCTGAGCCTAGCAGAGTGTTAGCCCTGCACGGTCGCTCGTTCTTCCTTATTAGAGCGTATCCGTGAGAGGCAATTTGATGATCCTCATTTGCGTGAGTTGAGAGATACAATACAGCGGGGAGGTGCCACTCAGGTAAATCTAGATGATGATGGGGTATTGAAATTGCAGGGTCGAGTTTGTGTGCCCAATGTCGAAGGAATTCGAGAGTTGATCTTAGCAGAGGCCCACAGCTCGCGGTATTCTATTCACCCATGCGCCGCGAAGATGTACCAGGACTTACGGCAACACTATTGGTGGCGCAGAATGAAGAAAGATATCGTTGCGTATGTCGCTCGGTGTCTAAATTGTCGGCAGGTGAAATATGAGCACCAGAGGCCTGGTGGTGTATTCCAAAGGATTGAAATTCCCGAGTGGAAATGGGAGCGAATCACTATGGACTTCGTTACTCTGGACTTCCTTTGACTCGGAGGAAATTTGATGCTATTTGGGTCATTGTTGATAGACCGACCAAATCAGCACACTTTATTCCAGATCTGTCTCCTACTCGTCTGAGAGGTTAGCGGAGGTTTACATTAGGGAGATTGTTCGTCTCCACGGGGTGCCGCATCTATTATCTCCGATCGGGGTACGCAGCTTACCTCGCGGTTCCGGAGAGCGGTTCAGCAGAGTTAGGCACCCAGTGTTCGGCTGAGTACAAGCATTTCATCCTCGTACGGACGGCCAGCCGAGAGACTATTCGCATTCTCGAAGACATGCTTCGAGCCCGTGTTATTGATTTCGGAGGCTCGTGGGACCGGTTGCCATTAGCGTAGTTCGCCTACAATAACAGCTTCCAATCTTAGCATTCGGATGGCCCCGTACGAGGCGTTGTACGGTAGGCGATGTCGATCACCGTTGGATGGTTTGAACCGGGAGAGGCTCGGCTGTTGGGTACAGACTTAGTTCGTGAGGCCTTGGATAAGGTCAAGACTATTCAGAGAGATTGCGTTCAGCTCCAGCCCAGGCAAAAGACTTATGCGGATCGTAAGGTTCGAGATGTAGATTTCATGGTCGGTGAACGAGTATTGCTCCGGTGTCGCCTATGAAGGGGCGTGACGAGGTTTGGGAAGACGGGCAAGCTCAGCCCCTAGGTATATCGGCCCATTTGAGATTCTAGACAGCATGGGAGGGGTGGCTTACACATTAGCTTTGCCGCCTAGCTTATCACCCGTACATCCAGGTTTTTCACGTATCTATGCTTCTGAGATACCACGGCGATCCCACACATGTGTTAGACTTCAGTACCGTCCAATTGGACAATGATCTATCCTACGAGGAGGAGCCGGTGGCTATTCTAGACCGACAGGTTCGACAGCTGAGGTCGAAGAGTTATCCGTCTGTGCGTGTTCAGTGGAGAGGTCAGCCTCCTGAGGCATCGACCTGGGAGTCCGAGTCCTGATATGCGGAGCCGCTACCCACACTTGTTTCCTGACTCAGGTACTTCTTTCTTTTTGTCCGTTCGAGGACGAACGGTTGTTTTAGAGGTGGAGATTGTGACGACCCAAAGGGTCATCACTTATTTTATTAATCATTTCGAGCTTCTGAGGCCTTGAAAACCTCATTCTATGTTGCCTCGATTTACGTGCACGATCCGAGCATGTAGCCGAAAGATTTTTGTGATAGAAAATATGAATTCTATGAGAAATTTGGATAAAAATGATATTAATATTGATATGGTTGACTTCGGTCAACATTTTTGGTAAACGGATCCGGACCCGAGATTGGATGGTCCCGAGAGGTCCGTAGGAAAATATGGGACTTGGACATGTGTCCCGAGTCGAATTCTGAGGCCTAGAGCCCAAGTTATGAATTTTTATGTGAAATTGTTTTTGATGTAATTATTAAAGGAAATAAATTAATTGACCTTGGTATCGGGCTCGTATTTTGGTTCCGACGCCCGGTACAAGTCTTAAATATTATATATGTGATTTCTGTAAAGTTTGGTGACATTCGGATGTCGTTTGAGATGTTTTGGACCTCGAGTTCCAAGTTAAGAAGTTTTGAAAATCAAAAGTATGAAAATCATGAGTTTGAGGCTCGATTTGATTAAAACGAAGTGATATTGGCGATATGATCGCACGAACAAGTCCATAATGTGTTTTCGAGGTTGTGTACATGTTTGGTTTGGAGCCCGGGGGGCTCGGGTAAAGATTTGATAGGCCGTTGGATGAAAATCTGAATTTTTAACTGCTGGTTTTTTTCACCCAGCTGTTGGCTTCGCAATTGCGAAGAATTTCTCGCAATTGCGAAGGGGACACTGTAAGGCAAGGCTCGCAAATGCGAACCTTGATCGCAAATGCGAAGCCAGCCTTGTTCGCAAATGCGAACAAGTGTTCGCATTTGCGAAGGTCCCCAGTGCTGCCTTGGTTCGCAAATGCGAACCATTGTTCGCAAATGCGAACGTCCCAGTGACTGCCTTGGTTCGCAAATGCGAACCATTGTTCGCAAATGCGAACACTGCCCTGCTAAGCCATGCTTCGCAAATGCGAAGCCTTCTTCGCAAATGCGAAGGAGCCTGGTTCGCAAATGCGAACAAATGTTCGCAAATGCGAACTTTCCACCCTTAGCTTATTTTTCAAACTCCGGAAATTGGTCGGGGTTCGCAATTGCGAACCCATGTTCGCAAATGCGAACACAGAGACCTGAAAAACACGAATTTCAGCCATTTCTTCATTTTTCACAAAACCAAAACACCCATTTGCGACTCTTCAAGGATTTCTTCTTCATCAAAACGATTGTAAGTCACTTTTTACTTAATTCTTTCAATTCCTAACATCATTAAACATGTTTTTCATTAGAAATCAAATGTTTTCATGGTAAAATTCTTGTTTTTGTTAGAAAATAGGGTTTTTCATAAATTGGGAATTGGACCTCGAATTGAGGTCCGATTTTGAAACAAATTATATACATGAACTCGTGGGGGGATGGGTAACCGGATTTTGGTCCTAACCCCGAATTCCGATCATGTGGGCCCGGGGTTGAAATTTACTATTCATGGCAGAATGTTGTAAAAGTGTTATTTGGTATTAAGAATTAGTTTGTTGAGTAGAATTGATGATATTAAATCAATTGTGTATAGATACGGTTGGATTGGAGCCAAATTGAAAGAAAAGACATTTCCACGGATTGGATTGTTCATAAGCATTCGAGGTAAGTGTTTGTTCTATCCTAGCTTGAGGGAATAGGATTATGTGCTATGTGTTATGTGATCGAGTGCGGTGTATGGGCTGTGGTGACGAGCATCCATACACCGGCGTCTAGTATGACCGTGAGTCGTTGGAAAATAATTATTTTGAGATATATTACAGATGAATTGTTATTGTTCTCCCTGGTTGGGACTTGTTGTAAAGATTATTATTGATTGCCCTTGATGGGACGGATTATGAATTATTGTTTCTTTCTTTACCCTTAACTGTGATTGTTATTTGGGTGAGGAAGAGTGATAATGCACGAAGGGTGATGCCGTGCCATGTTTTATTTATTTATGCACGAAGGTTAATGCCGTGCCATGTTTATTTATTGATTATGCACGAAGGATCATGCCGTGCCCTCTGTTATTGAACCATGTACGAAGGATCATGCCGTACTATGGATGTGAGGATGAGAGTAAAAGCACGAAGGGTGATGCCGTGTACTTTATTTGTCTATCCGGTGAGGATGAGAGTAAAAGCACGAAGGGTGATGCCGTGCAATTGCTTGCTATTTCTTGAATTAATATTACTTGTTTTTCCATTATATTTTATTTGGTTGATGTCGTGCAACTATTTGCCATTTCTTGACTTGATATTACTTGTGTTTCCATTACACCTTGTTTTTCCTTGTGAACTTATTTGATTGTTATTTGGGTGAGCAAGAGTGATAAAGCACGAAGGGTGATGCCGTGTACTCTATTTGTTTACTTGGTGAGGACGAGAGTAAAAGCACGAAGGGTGATGCCGTGCAACTGTTTGCTATTTCTTGAATTGATATTACTTGTGTTTACATTACACTTTGATTTTCCTTGTGAAATTATTAACTGTGGTTACTTGTTGAATTCTTCAAGATATTACTTATTGTGTTAATACTTGATTATTTCTTGTTATTTTGTGGTACACACATATATATATTGAATTGCACAGGTTTATGTAAGTGTCTGGTCCTAGGCTTGTCACTACTTCGCCGGGATAGGCCAGGCACTTACCAGCACATGGGGTCGGTTGTGCTGATGCTACACTTCTGTGCGTTTTTGCACAGGTCCAGGTTACGATCAGGAGCAGCAGCAGTAAATCGATTGCGTGGGAGTTGATCACATTTGAGACCGAGGTAGCTTGCAGACGTCCGCAGGCCCGGCGTCTCTCTCTTTACTTATGTTATTAGCTGTAGTCTCGTTGTTCCGAGACAAACAGTATTATGTTATATTTCCTTCAGACTTTTATGTGTAGTATTCCATAGTAGTTTGTGAGTTGGTGACTCCACGTCTTGGGTAGAGGATTTCAGTATAATTTTCACTTTGTGATTTGTTATATCCATTTCGATAAAGTATTCCGCATTTATTTAATTAAAATTGTGTTAAAAACAGGATAGTATGAATACAGTGGCTTGCCTAGCTACCACGAGTAGGCGCCATCACGATCCCGATGTTGGGGAAAATCCGGGTCGTGACAATAACAATTCAAATTTCATCTCAAGTACGGTCTAGCTCTTCATTTTCATCATCTTGTTAGATTTCTTGATTTAATTCACCTACAAAAGAGGATAAATAAAGTCATTACTCTTCAAGAGGATAAACTAAGCCATATCTTGAAAGAAAAACAAGTAAATCACCCCATCATCATTGAAAATATCATTACCAAGAGTTCTATCGTGAAATATTTTTGGAAATTAACAAGCTGGATTAACAATTGTGCCTCCGTATCAAAATTAGGATCATTTAGCAAGTATCATCACACTCAACAGAATAAAACTTCCAAGAACAAAACTCACTACAACCCAAACATTTCTCTTCTTAGAACGTAATGGAAAACATTGTTATTAAGAAAAACCTTCTTCATTTACGTGTTCTCTTAAACTGTTAGTACGCATACCTGCGCTAGCTTAAAGATGTATTGCACATATATATAAACATGATTTGTTTTCCAGATCCCAATCTCATTTCTGTGAGAGTAAAATCATAATTATGCATGAGCTAGGAAGAAGTTTTATTTCCAAACCCGTTGGTCGAGGAAAGTTGCAATATCTGTTGGGTGGACATCTTTCACATTGAAAGAACAAAGAGCCGCTCGCGTAACAGTTTGTGAAGGTGCAGGGCCATAAATACGGACATCAGATACAGAAGAGAGGTTATCGTACAGGTAATTAGCCAGCTCCATCTGCAGAAGAATATGAAAATGGGAAGCGCCATTATATAACAAAAAGCACTCCCTTAATGAACGCATATTACACAATTTTATCTTTTATTTCCTTGATGCATCAGATGATTCAGATCAAACCATTAGTGTATACTAAAAACACCTCTGCGCGCCAAAAACTTGAGATGAACCCAAATATTGTAATGATTCAAAAAATTAAAGGAATATATGTAGATGATTGATTCATTTCAATTAAGTTCTAAATTACTCTAAAGATAGGGCACTAAACTCCGTGAAGTGGCAACAGCGACCCCCCTGGAGTTAAAAGAAGTGAACAGACCACCAAAGAGGTACTGACATATATACAGTTCCAACTTCCACTCCGTGGAAAGTGCTAAATTAGTGATACAGAACTTCAACTAATTATGCCTAAATAAAGGTTTTGATTGTTCATGTTTCATAGCAAAGCATTTATCCTTGGTAGCAAATACTGAGCCAAAAGCCCAGGAAGATTACTTCTCAATGTCTTCATTCAAGTTGGAACGTGAAAACTAAAAGAAGTGAAAAATAGTAAACAAAATCCAACTGCTACATTTTATCTCTTCAGTATAATGCAAATGTGTATAATACATCTTTTTCCTAATTCAAATTTAGATGCTACCACATTTTTCTTTCCTTTGGGATGGGTATTTTAGGTGCTAACATTTCTTAGAACAGTGATGTAGAGTATTAGCGATATTGAGTATAAGGTAAAGGGATGTTTCTCAATATCAGCTAAGCACAATTCAGGAAATTAAGCAAAAGACAACCATCTAAATTGGAGAAAGAAATATTGCTTGGTTTTTCTGAAGAAGCAATCACATTAACATAGTCACGTGTTGTCTGGCAAGCAATCATGGTTTAGCGTTTGACAAAAGTCATTACCTATAAAGATTGTTGGTGTCAAACAACCTACGTTGTTTCTTTTTATTATAATTATAAGTGGCAACAATATTCAATTGAAACTTTAGCACGGAGAAGAAATTTGAAACTACGAATACAAAGAAACTTTGGATTTTTACCTGATATGTTTACAATAGAACCTAAAGTCTACAGAAACAGATTGAAGGATAGGACGAAGAGCTAAAATCTACACAAAGAGCTAAAATCCACACAACTGTAACTCAAGGTTTTGGGGAGAGGGATTCAATAGAACAACTTTAAAAAGCTCTGCAATAATAGATATTAAAATTACGTATCTCAACAATAATAAGAGAAGTAATATGTTATGCACAAGATATATAGGTTTCATCTCCACAATTTTTATTTTCCAACTAGATGCACAAAGATGCCTCATTTAATTTCTTAAAAATATGCCCCATTACTGAAAGTGACTAGCATACGTTCCTGATATAATAAAAGCATTGAGGAAGATTAAACATTCTCAATTAAAAAGGAAAACATAGCTGGTTGGACTCTAAAGATAATTGAAGAAAGCATCAGAAGCATTTGCATGTTTTCATTCATAAACTAGTGTTTTTCTTTATAGACAAATTTACTATCAAAATCTTTTTTTCAAGTATATTACTCAACTACTTTGAAAAGATTAAATTTGAGAAGGTTTGGAGATCACGAGATAAGACTCATCCACATGTAGGCTCATTCAAATAGATACATATAACCACAAGCAGAGCATATGTCCAAGTGTTTAATGATCAATTTTAATATCCGTGTCATTATCACTCTAGTTATATGGTTAGGTAAGTATGCTTCACTATTTCAAACTACTTCTTTAAGTTAGTATTTTTCGAATGAAAAAACCATCTTTTTGTCATGTTAGTTACTTTCTTTAAAATTATGCATAGAGCAAATGAGCACTTCATATGGAGAACATCTCAACAACACCATGAAAATACTTTCAAGAAAAGTTTTTAGTACGAATTCAACAACTTCTTTACAAGGTAGCTGTTTAGGTTGGCATTCTATAGAGATATAGCTAAGGTAAAATGTGAAGTGTCATCAGTTCATACCATAGAAACGTAGGACATGAAGTCAAACCCATTCTTAATCTGCAACATAGCATCATATAATTCCAACTACGAATGCCAACTACATCATAAAGTAATAAAGATAATAAATAAATAACCCTATAATCATAGAGGATATTCACTATTAAATAGCAGATCACAAATCAGTTATTTCTGAGCTCTATAGCACAAAATGGTTTCAAGAGATTCACCCCCACCTACACACACTCAAGCATCTTACAATAATTCATAAATAAAGACTTCATCACTAGTCAAATTAGAAAAGGATCTGTATATATATAAATACACCTCATAATATCTACAGACCACCTTATCAAATTCTACTATTTGATATACAAAAATATGGTCAGCTACAAAATGAATCATCAGTATGATGATTGCAACAAAATCCAATAACAATAAGAAAGAAACACAACAAATGAACTCTTTTCTTTTACATATATGATATATTGTACTTAACGCAATACAAAATCCCTTCTTTCTAGTGCATAAAAAACTTGTGTTGTGAATAGCCAGAGAAACTTAAAGTTTTGGATGCTAATTCTGTGCACTCGACCGGACAGCTATTGGCTTAAAATGCTCTCCCTTTTTCGCGCTTATATATCCAAGGTGATAGCAACTAGAATAAGTATAGCATCAGAAGTAGAGCAAGAATTGACAATATTTTAACATTTATCAATCTGTTCTAAGTGCTAATTCTATGATTCCATATAACATAGTTCAGTTTCAAAAGAAAGATACTTAATTAAATTAGAAGAATCATAGTAACTTTAACCAATCAGAAGCATAATTAATCAGCTAACCCAAGATTATTGAAATTATTCATGACTTTTTTCACTTTGTACATAAAGATAGAACACACCTTTTTTCCCACATAATTGGATTTTCTGTATCGATCTTTTTCTTTGTTTCCTCAATGGCTTCCCTGCATCTGGACTTTAAGCTTTAGGAGTGACTATACTTCAAAACACATACAGAAAATTAACCGTCAAATAAATACAAAACCAAAATCCCACATTAAGGAAGCTTACAAATATACAAAAATTTAGACAAACGCACAAAAAACCAACCAGGAGCAACCAACCCAGAAATTTAAATAAAAATAAATTTAAAAGCTGCTAAAAAATAAGCCTTCAACCATGAGCATATACTCAACTTGATGAGATCCACTTTCAAAATTGATATACCCAGTTGATTAATTCATGAATGAGGCCCAAAATCAACACCCATACGAGTTAAAAAACTTTTGCAATAAGAATATATTTACCGATTAAGATTTGGAGAAACTCTAAAGAATTAAAACGCCGCCTCCGGTGCGGTCGATTATAGAGGAGTCGTTGAGACTGGAGGACATTGTGGATCGTCGGAACTGACGGGATTGTGGATTACAGAGAAGCCTGAATGAGATTGTCGATTATGGATGAGAATGTGAAAGCCGATCTCCTCGTAATTTTCGATGAAACTTGTACGCTAAAATTAATTAGGGTTTTACATATATTTGGTATTTTATTAGATATAAAAACTAAAAAACTAAAAATTGAAAACAGATTAAAGGCCCCTCTCATTTTAGCGGGTATAGAAAATTTGGGTGAAAAAGAAGGAAGGAATAAAATAACCGTAACAATTTATACCATGATATATTTATTGCTACGGTTATACAAAGCCGTTGCCATACATACCTCTATCGGAACGGTTTTAAAGATATTGAATGTCCTGCTAGCTCCAACAGTTATATGTAACGGTTAAAATCGTAACAATACACCATATATAGCAACGGTTACTTAACCGTAGCAATAAAAAGCGTTGCTATAGCTCTAGTTTCTAGTAGTGTACCTTATTAGCATTTGACGAATATACTACTCCACTCAATAATTCCGGAGAAACACAGTTTATCAACCAAGAGAATACAATCACATTACAACGTTCCTAGAGATCTATGAGATTTGTACTGTAATTCTCCCTTTTGCATGTGCCGTCATTGAACCCTTGTTTTTTGACCTAGGATTGCAATCCTCTTTCCCTGGCTCCATACAATAGTTTTTCAGTCCTCGTAATTTCAAAAAATCAACACAGCTCCTAAATTATCATTTGAATTCAGGAAAAATGGATAGTTATGACCTAATTTCTCTAGTTCAATATTATTGATAGTCGCCATTGTTGACCCTCCAAATTAGCTTGAAGAGGACTAAATTGGACGAAATTGAAAATATTAGATCACACTAATGGCCATAAGGATTTGATATCATGTCAAAATCAGCTATCCATGAAGCTCAACCATAGAGTCTTAGCTGATTGAAACTGATCTGATGAGTTTGAGTAAATCGACAAAACATATGATGAAGGTGGAGAGAGAATATTCTAAAAGATTCTATTATCTCTTGTGTATCTGTACATGTATATATATATGAATGAAATTAAACCTAACTCTACCACTAGATATGGTTAATTAACTATACTATTAACAATAGTAAACTTTAAGTTACAATCAATACAACTAACCAACTATCATTACAACTAACTTAGTGACATTGCTTGGCTCATTAATAATACTCCATCCGGTCCACAATAAGTGGTTAATTTACTTTTTTATTTTGGTCCAAAATAATTGTCCATTTATATAACCAAGAAATTATTGGATTTATTTTTCCAAAATTACCCTCATGTACGTATCCCTAAAAAGTCTTTTACTCTTTATATTAACTATGCTGCAATATTGAATTAAGGGTAGTTTATTCATACTAACTACTTTTATCTATAATTTAGTATTTCCTTAACGGGTGTGCCCAAAGCAAATTGACCACTTATTGTGGACTGGATGGAGTATATGGCTAACTACTAAAGGATAGTGCATGTGTTTTTAAGTGTGTATGTTTATTTTTTTGATGGTTGCGGGAGTTCACACCGCTTTTGATAGAGGATAATTTACGTCAAATAGCAAACACACACTGTATTTATCATTTTAGCTATACTTTTAGAAAATTATCATTAGAGCTATACATGTGAATTTTATGCAAATCCACATGTAGTAATGAAACATGATCTCAATTATTTGAACTGAAATAAGAAAACAACAACTCTTATATCTCAATTGGTTAGAGCACTCACTTAGTAGGTAGAAGTCTTGAGTTTGACTCTCAATTATCTAGTTGATAATAACTAAATAATAGTTATAAATGGTATTTACGCAAACTATAATCTCATCTATTTTTTACTTGGAAAATTCCTCTATAAAATATGCTCATTGTTCTTATGTGTAAGAACAAACTTGTGCGAAAAAAAGCTGAAGAGAAAAGTTATTGACAACGAAGCGAGGTTTACTTTACGAGACCGGAACCAGAGCACTTTCCACGAGGCATTAAGGACTAACTACAAAAAAAAATAACATTTGAGTGAACTGATTATATTTTTCACCTAATAAGATGAAAGGAAGAGGGAAGCAAAGCTTAACGAGCTTTATAATGAGACTAATACATAAGTCATTGGCGAAGAAAGCTCGAAAAATTTCCTTTCATCTTACTAAGCTAAGATCTCAGTTCTCGAGTCAGCACGCATTTTTTTTAATAAGAGTATCCATAAAATAACCTGTTATATCTTCTTAAACATCTCATTTAATTAACATTATACTAGTTGAACAAGTAAAGAAATCCATTAAAGAAAAAAACGTTATCTTCAAACATTTTTCTATTCTTATAGTCGAATCCAATACCTATGGTTACATGGAGAGATTAATTCTACCTCTTTAATAATATATCGTGTACAAATTAAACATGTGGATGCGGTTGTGGTTGTCGACGTGAAGTGGTAGGTTATCCACTGATCTTTAAGACACCCCATTTGCGAGGGAAAATATGGCGCATTTCTTTTTATTTTTCATTTCTTCAAGTCTTTTAAAATGATGATAATGATATGATACTAACATGATTTAATAAGGTAGTTGCCTTAATTCAATCGGTACAAAATCAATGACACTTTCCTTCTTTATTGTGTACTAAATGAGAAATTTCCTTTAATTTAAGCATAAAAACCTTGATTTTTTTATTTTTAAATATGGAATTTGCAATGAATGCCGTAATTATGGCTGATTTCCTGTTTATTGATTTGGATGTTCCTTGTTTTTTTTTCTTTTAATGAAGCAAACCGAAATACTCCCTCGAGACACAAATTTCTAGTCTTTTTGACAAATTAAGTTTATTATAAAATATTTGACGTTTAAAAAAATAATAAAAGGCCATTTTTTTCTCTCTACAAACCGTTCCTTAGGGTTTCAATTATATAACTATTAATTAATACCTTGTCAAGAGTGAGTGTACGGTAATAACAAAGTATTTTAACATGTAAATTTCATTCAAAGTTTCCCTAGTCCATACTAAAGCTCCACTAGATTGAAGGATAAATACGAGACAATTTGATAACAGTAAAGATATCAATAAATTGAAAGTATAACGACTAATAACTTTAACGCAACTCCAACCATAAAGGGCCAATTTTGGATATTAAATTTATTTGTTTTTATATTACTCCTTCGATCCAATTTAACGAGTCAGTTTAATTGGACTCAAAATTTAAAATTTAATTAATTTTTTAAACTTATGAACTAAAATAAATTATACAGATTATTTTTGTATAATTATTTTATTAAGAATAAAATAAAAAAATTTAACTTTATATTATTTTTTAATATAAAAATATGTTATTCTTGTTTGAATGAAATGAAGTATGCCAATGCCACACAAAATGGGAATTGGGACATAGGAGTGTACTTTGATTAGTTTTGTTACAAAACATAAGAATGAAGTGAAATTATGTAATATTTGAAACTATAGGGGAGATTTATATAATTTTCTCAAATAACAAAAAGAAGGAACAGTGTTCAGAGCAAAAACCCTAGAGAGAAAAGGGTTTTGGAACCAGCAAAGCTGCAAATTTTGAGTTAGCTTGAGATTTGCGCAGAAGCAAAAATGGATAAACCCATTATAAATCTGGACAAAGGCACAACGTGCACTGCTTGGAATTATTCGGGTCAGAGATTAGCCGCTGGTTCTACTGACGGCAATTTGTCCATCTTTGATTCTACTGACCCTGCTTCTTCTGTTTTTAGTTGCTCTTCTAAATTTAAGGTTCGAAATACTTAGTTTTTTCCGCTACATTTTTTCCTATTAATTTACTTATCTGTCATTTTAATCACATTTTATAGTTATATGTGTCTTTGTTGTAATGTTTGTGTTCTTTGGACGATTTTCCTTAATACATATTTGAAGTTTTTGTATTGGAAAGGAAAAGAATTTGGACATAGATTGAACACCTTTTGGGAAAAGAAAAAATTATGGTGTATCCGGGGTGGTTTCGGACCATTTCGGTTGAGTTTTGCATTGCTGATTTCTGGTCTCTGATGAGCTTCGTGATCATGGGAGGTGCATCACAATCGCGCTCTACAGATAATGTTGTAGCAATGTACTTCAAGCCTCCCTAAGAATCTAATCAACTGTTTATACATGTAGGATTTGCACATTGAACAAAAAATACAACAATTATGCATCAATTCCAAGCTAGTTGGGTTCGGATAGATGGTATAGTAAGGGTTCATATAGGAATTTGCACTTTTGCATAAAAAATAAATCAATAATAACTATGCATCAATCCAAGCTAATTGGGACCGACTATATGGGATAATAAAGATTCATAGAGCCAAAAAAGGACTTTTGGCTTTGTTTCAATTTCTCCTATTTCTTAAGCTGCCATAAAATGCAAAGGGGGGGGGGCATACATTCAGAACTTCTTTTTTCCTTGCCTCTAATTTGGTAATCCTCTAACATGCTAGCGTATCTGCAACTGCATAGGAGATCACCAATTGAATGTTGAAGACTGATATATTAAGTACCACCTCTGAAGGGAAGTCACAATGTAATAAGAGAGGATTCATGTCATCCTCGTGCTTCTTGTGGAGGCATCAAGTACCATAATCTTGTTGAGAAGTTTACATAGAAAAAACTGCACAAGTAGTATTATCGAACTATGGCCAGAAAGCGGCAAGATGGGATGCTAGTGGTCTGTTTTGCAAAATGTTGAATTTTTGAGGATAACTAGGTAGAGGAAGAAGAAATAACTATTCCTGATCAGTGAAAAGTTAATTCCTTTTTTCAGTTGGGCAGCTTTATTGAGAACTCTTTTGTGCTGATGTAATTTAAAAGAATGAGTATGAAATTGAATATGTGATGAATTATATAAACTATCTTAGAAGGAAGAGGAACTGTAACTGGCTTAGTCCTTTTTGTTTTGTCCAACTCTAGAAATGATGTAATGCTGAGCAGTAAGCTTAGAAAAAATTTCGTTTGCTTACCTATCAAAAAAATAATTGTGATTATAAAGTAGCCTTAAATTCTTGAACTGAAGCTATGGTTCTGCATTTCCACCTTTTACATCTTTATTTAGGTGCATGAATCCAGCATTGTAAAAATTATTTGGGCTCCACCAGAATATGGAGATGCAGTTGCATGCATTTGTGCTGATGGAAGTTTGTTGTTGTGGGAGGAGGTGGTTGAAGGTAAACACATTTTTCTTCTATACTTGTTGATGAAATGATTATCATAAAGCTAAGTTGTAAACACTATTATGTTATTTGTGCCTCTCCTCTTTTTGCATGGGGATGTCTTGCTGATGAAAGTAGATAGTCAATGTGAAATCTTTGCTTTCATTTGTGTGAATCTCCAGAGACAGGAAAGTGGAGCAAAGGAAAACTTATTCTCTGTTCTTCCACGAATGTTTATGAAATACTGAGAAAACAATCTAAAAAGAAAACTTGATATCGAATTGCAGATCATTTTGGTTCTTTGTAGTATTTATTCTTTCTTTTCTATTGTTTTTCGCAAGAGTAAATGTGAAGAAAAATCTTTACCTTAAATTCTTGTTAATAATCTTTGTCCCCTACTATCAGTAAAACTATAATCTTGATCTTATCCTCGATTCGCTTTCATGTCCTTTTTTAATCTTTTATTTTCTAGTTTTACCTGTAATATACTTCTCAAAATTTTCTTCTGACAATAGTTTCTCCTGCTTTTATTTTGTTATCAAAACTTAATCAGAACCTTACAATGCGTATCTATTCTTTAGATTCAGAGCTGCTTCAATGGAAGCTGTGCAAATGCTTTGACAGAATCTCATCTCAAGTTCTGGATGTTCAGTTTGGAGTCTCCAAGACAAGTCTGAAATTGGTGAGTCTGAATTAGATTGGTTGTAAATGTCTATGATTTGGCATTATAATGTGACTGTAGCTGTTTGAATAGCGGGTTAAGGCTTGGGGTGGGGTTTTGGGGGGGGGGGGGAGGCAAAGGATTAGAACAAAGGAATGGTATCTATGTTGTGTATGACTTGCTTAATGTTTTTTTTTCTTCTTTCTCCTTCGTGTCTATAGTGCTTTAGAGGCTTTATGATGAGATTACTCGATAGTCATGAACAATCTATTTTTTAATGTGTCTCTGCAAAAACAGTAAAAAGTTCTTTTTGCTTGCCCTCGACTGAGATGACCTCCTCCGTCTTCTCTTTTCCTCTTCTGGATTTTTGCTGCTTCATAGTTTCCGTTTGGGGTTGATTTTTTGTTACTTCCTTGGCGATCTGCTATGATAATGTTCTTTTATTGCTTAGAAAACTTATATCGCATCTATAATTTGTTCAACAGAACTGGTACTTAATTTTTGTTTGTTAAGTTGTTTGAAATGAAATCACCTCTACTAATCTGTTAACCGTATAGCACAACTTACAATGCCAAGGTTGCTTCTTTGTTTGTGTTAATTATTGCAGTTATCTACCCCACTAGTGGGATTATATTGGGTATGTTGTTGTTGTTGTTGTATTGCAGTTATCTATATTACTTGTCGCAAAACTGAAACTTTGTCGGTAGTGTGAGGGTGAATTAGTCTTTTAATTTACTTCGTGCCTAAGTCCTTGTGAAGTTGATCTTGTTTGTTAATAAATTCATCTGGAAGGAAAGAAGGGGAGCATCTATGAGGTAAGATGTTGCCCGATACAATCTTCCAACAGTAAAACTCTGTCATAATCTGCTTTGAGGTACTTGAGAGAGTTCTTCAAGCTATTGATTAGGAGGCACATAACACAGCTATTGGTTAATACTAATTAATCACTGGTTTTTGTTATTTGGCTCTAAGAACTGTCTAGAATACTAATAAAAAGGAAAAAAAATTGCTCTCTTGAACAAGATCACATTGGTACTAAGTTAAAAGTATTCCCGAGTTTTTTGCTCTTTCTTTTTTGATGTTCTGAGGAAGGATCTCTAAGACTACTCCAGCATTCCTCTTTCTCGGTGAGAGAAGCATTTGGTGTTTTAATATTTATCAGCATTTTATTCTACTCTATAATTCATGGATGAAACTCATCATGTGTTTAGATTCATGCATTACAAATATCTTTCTTTTTATATGTTCCATTTAACTTGGTTTTTCAAGAACTTGTGTCTAATTTGAAAATTTGGCTTGCGCTCTTCTTAGGTACTTATTTTGGAGCGATAGGAAAGAGTAGAGTCTTCCATGTCATTCTTCAGAAAATCTGGCTTCCTCTTAAAATTCTTTTGCATTTCTCGGTCTAAGAAAAGGGGGGGGGGGGAGTTGCCTGTAACTTCCTCTCTCTCGCTCTTTTGGTTTTTATTTTTGGATAATTGTCTAACATAGTTACTTTTAGACTTAATAATTGTTTTGTCTGAGCTTACGGTTTTGCCTCTCTAGTCCTCCGAAGTAGGGGTAAGGTCTGCGCAGACCCCACCTGTGGGATCACACTGGGTTGTTGTTGTAATCTTACGGTTTTATGAGTTATGCACCTCAGTGACATGTATACCTGAGGTGAAGGTGACTAATAGCAACTTTTGACAATTCAGAAGCAATCTGAAGGTCAGTTATAGGGAGAGATCAACCCCACTCTACTGTTTTTTGAACTTTCAGTATTAGGTAGAAAGGGTTTTGCACAGATCTAAAGTACAAGATGAAGAAAAAGCTTATATTGTTTGGATACATGATAGAGGAGAGGAAAAACAATTGGCTGGTGCACCAAAGCTCTATCGGTGTACAACTGCTGTTTCTCGTTTTAGCTTGCTTTATTTTAGTCGCAAAACATTTATGGGGCTTTTATCTGATGTTATGTTTCTCGTTTTTTCTTCTATTTCACTGGATAGGCAATGTTGAGATCAATCTGCTTGATCCAGTGACTCTTGGTTTTCTGTCAATAGCTTTTAGCGAGTATGAAAACACAGAGTCATTTTGGTGACACATCATTATTTTGTTTCCCATAGGTTGCTGCATATTCAGATGGCCAAGTAAAAGTGTTTGAGCTCCTAGATCCATTTGAATTGAAGAACTGGCAGCTACAGGTACATTATCATCTGTGTCTGCTTTCCTTTCCAGAAAAGAATTTGTTCTAACCAAACTCTGAGAAATACGGCAATCACCTTTGATGTTGTTATTTGGTCACATATCAGCATTCTCTTCCTCCTTCTCTAAGCCGAGGGTCGATTGGAAACAGTCTCTCTACCCTTTTGGGTAGGGGTAAGGCTTGTCTACATATTACCCTCCCCAGACCCCACCTTGTGGGACTATACTGGGTAGTTGTTGTTGTTGTTGTTGTTTTATATCAGCATTCTCTTCCTAGTCATGGTTTTGATCATGCTCTCAAACAAGTGATCTTTGTTTAATTTTGGATTGAGAGCTCCAACCGAATCAGAGGAATAGTGCTATTCTGCTTAATTTGGCAATTGTACAAATTCCAAATTCTACTGGTGGTTCTTTGGCACCAAAGCTTGGTGTGCCCTATCGTTGTGTGGTTTGCTGGTCACCAACCATTACCATAATGTGTATTATAATAATATCCTCTGCAAGCTTCCCATGTCTTTACTCTTTTCTTCATGGTGTACTTTCTTAATTCTTAATTTCTGTTACCTTCTTCAGCTGGTTATCCTATATAGGTAGCATTGTGAGCTCTTTTGACTACATCTTGTAGATGACACATTATGTATGTTACTGAAAATTGCAGAGGCTAACTTTTAGTCCTCTTTCGGTAGGCTGAATTTCAGAATGTCATTGAATCTGTATCTAAATTTGGAAACGTCTCATGCCGATCCGCTTCTATTGCTTGGAATCCTTTAAAAGGAGAAATTCAACAATCAAGCTTTGTTTTGGGTTTTAATTCTGACATGCCACAAATGAACTCCTCCAAGGTATGGCGAGTTCCTTTCTTTATGTTACTTTAAGAGTTGCGTTCTAAAATCCTTAATTGGTTCTATTTACAAAGTTTTTCTTCATTAGTTAAAACTTGGCAGTGCATTTATTGCATTCTGATTCTTGTTTATGAGTAAAGGTTAAGCTTTTTTTTTTTATGAAAGAGTAAAGCTAGTTACGCAGCTTATATGTAAATTATTGAGCATTCACAAAGTCGGAAGAGGCAATTCTTGAAATCTTAAGCTGCTATCATGCACTATGGTCTTAAAAAGCTGCTAGTATACTTGGTCTCTGGTGGAACATATGTAATGTTATCATATCATAGATTTCTACAGGTTTGGGAATTCGATCAGGATCATCAGAGATGGCTTCCAGTTGCGGAATTAGCTTTACCTGCAGATAAAGGTGATCCAGTCTCTACTGTTGCATGGGCGCCGAATATTGGAAGGTTCGCTCTTGAAAACATCCTCTTTAGTCATCTATACAGCATATATGAGCGTTAGCAGTGGTATTAGGGAGTTTAAAAAGGATGTTTCTGTAGTCTTTCATTTTTGGCCAAGGAGATTTCTTGCCTGAAAGATCTACCATTAATCAGGCGAGTAAGGCATTTCCATTGTACATACCATACTTAACCCATGGGCAGATGTCTGTGCACATTTAAGGCATATTAGATGCAGATACAGTATCTTAATAATTGAATAATTATGACTTCCTCAGAGCTATTTAGTTGAGTGTACAGTGTCTGCTTCTTTTTGTTTGTTATGAAAATGCAGATGCTATACACTCAAGTAAACAGTTGGCTGAGAGGAAGTTATAATCGTTCCATGATTAAGAGGCTTAAAATTGCTCAGTGATAGAATTCACGGGTGGTTTCTGAAGTCTTGCAAATCAAAGAAAAATATATCTGTTCAGTTTGTTGGATGCGCTTTCTAACTTAAAAGCTACCTTTTTCAGGCCGTACGAGTTAATAGCAGTTTCTACTTCCAAGGAAATTGTAATTTGGCATGTTGGATCAAATCCTGACCCCGATGGAAGGCTCTCGGTGGAGAAGGTTGCCACGCTCTCTACTCATGACAGCGAGGTTCCTAGTGCTACACTCTTTAGTTTAGCTGTTCCTTTGTAAATCAGTTATGTCTTAACCTCAATTTAGTAGAGTCACTTGTAGTTTTCTATTCTGAGTTTTCTCTAAAGGGTAAGCTTTGACTAGCAAGCGACTAATTTACACATTTTATTTTTACCGTATTTGATTTTTTGTCATGCAGGTATGGCAGATGGAATGGGACATGAGCGGGATGACACTTGCTACTACTGGGAGCGATGATGTAGTTCGCTTGTGGCAGTCCGACTTGAATGGGGTTTGGCATGAACAAGCGGTATTAGAGCCCACTAGCTAGGCTGCTTATGTGATATTCACATTCAAACTTGAACAAGAGGCTCTAACCAGTTAAACACAAGATTCTCTAGTGTTTATCCACTTTACCAGTTTGCCATCACGCATATCATTTTGTAAAGCTAAATGAGCCCTGCTTTGACTGTTTCTGTAGGTGGATAACATAGGCTTCAACTCTTACATTGTAAGTGGTTTTCCTTAAAAAGATTGTGGCAAGTGGGGATATGGAAATTCCCAATATGACTATGTTCATCTGACATCATGAACTTGTTTGAGCCCATTGTTTTAGTATGGGAAATTGGCATACAGGAGTATTTACTACTATTATTATTCATATCCTATGTCCTTGTTTGTCCGGTCGCACCTGACTGAAGGACAAGCTAAAATTAAGCTACTCTGCACTATGCAATCTTTATACTTGGTTTCCATCTTTCTGCAAAAATAGCCGACAATTACTGCAAAAAAAACAGAGAAAGAAAGAAAACAAGCAAGAAAGAAGAGAATACCAAAGTGCAACTGCAAAACTGTTGGTAGTTTTCGTTGATAGATGCTAAATAAAAACTATATGCAGTTAATTAATCAATTGAATGATCAACTAGACTTTAATCTTAGACAGATTAGTTTACTGTTGTCTTTGAATACGAAGGAGTGGTCATTTGCCTGTTAATGGGAGGGAGAAGAACTAATATTGGTGGGCTTTGGCAATTGGGTAGTTGCCCATCTAAAGTGCCATGTATTTTCTCTAGAGGCGGATTTATGATTTAAACTAAGGGGTTTTTTCTTTCCTATACCATGTATAAAACTTTATTACCAAAATACATGCATATTTTGTAAATTATCCGACTTGTGCACTCTTTTCTACAGTTTTTATACCATTTATTAATTAGTAATTAATAGTAACTGAATCTTTCTAATATGGCGCGCTACAAATAAGGAAAAGAATATCCTAATTGATTTAGCGACCTCAATTCAAATTTGAACGCAAATCCTTTATCTGATCTCTTCGGAATTTTTTTCGTAATTCAAAAAGAAAAACGAAAAGCTTCAACAAACTGAAATCAAATTGTAGAAATCAGTTCGTCGAATTTCTTCCTCAATCCATACATCAAAAAGGCGACCAGTTATTCAACAAAATTAAGTCAAATTGTAGAAGCCAATAATGCCGATACTCTGTTCTTCATTTTTTTTTCCCAATCCACAAATCAAAAAAATAAAATAAAATATAGAACAATACCTCAGCAACAACACTCAATCATGTCCAAAATCCCAATCATACTATAATTGAATAAAAAAAATTTGATTACTCGTCTCTATATATTTTTAGAAGAAGAAGGAATGGAGAATATGAAGAAAGGGGAGGGGGAAACGGCGTTGGACTTAGGAATTAGGGGGAGCTGATTAAAATTTTTACGTTACAAATTTTATGAAAGTTTAATTTTATGTTAATATCTACAAAATTCCTACATTTATCTATAAATAAACTACAAAACAGTTTAAGTATGTATAAAGCAGTAATGTTTTAAGGGTATCCACAAAATTACTACATTTATACTACAATAACTACGATCTATGTTTGAAAGAAAATGTTGACTACAAAATTTTTTCTTCATCTATAAAATTTCTACAAAAAAATTACAAATCAGTTTTAGTATTGTATAAAGCTGTACTGTTTTTAAGAGTATCTACAAAATTACTACATTTATACTATAATTAAACTACAATCTATTTTGTAAAAAAATGTTGACTACAAAATTTTTTCTTCATCTCAAAATTTCTTCGAAAAAACTACAAATCAGTTTAAGTATTGTATAAAGTTGTATTGTTTTTTAGAGTATCTACAAAATTACTATATTTATACTACAATTAAACTACAATTTATGTTGAAAGAAAATGTTGACTACAAAATTTTCTCTTCATCTACAAAATTTCTTCAAAAAACCTACAAATCAATTTAAGATTTCAGGGTGAAGCTCAGTCTTTAAAAGTTGAATCTTTGAATCAAAGTCAGAAGAAGGGGTAGGGGATTGATTGGTTTCAGGGGTGATTTGAAGGTAAATATTGTATAGAATTTTAAGATGGACATCAACATTTGACACGCCTGAGGACGGGCTTATGTTTCTCTTCTCCCTAGATTACTTTTGCTTACAAACAAAAAAAGCAGTATCCATATGTCATAAAACAATAAGAATATGATTTTGAATCCGAAAAGAAATAGGAAAGTGTGGGCCCTACTATTTCGTACGTAAAAAAAATTACAATTTCCATCTCTGTATTTTTGAGAAGAAGGAATGGAGAAAAGGAAGAAAGAGAAGGAAAAAAATGGCGCAGGTGTATTGGGAAAAAGTTTTTTATGACGTGGCAAGACACGTGGAATGGTCAAAAGGTTGACGAACAATAATTAAATAAAAGATGCGGGAAGACAAACTAGACACGGAATGTAATTCAGCAACGAGTCCCGTACCTATTTAGAACGGAATGGAATGTAACTCTAAAGACAAAAGATACAGAAAGCAGTTTAGACACGTATCTCGTATCAATTCAAGACATTCAAAGTCAACGGATCAAAAAGCATTTAAAACATGGATCTGAAGACAGGAAGAAGTCCAAAT
This sequence comes from Nicotiana noctiflora, assembly GCA_032618575.1. Taxonomy (NCBI): domain Eukaryota; kingdom Viridiplantae; phylum Streptophyta; class Magnoliopsida; order Solanales; family Solanaceae; genus Nicotiana; species Nicotiana noctiflora. Next base: position 25,828 of record JASVEL010008561.1, read on the forward strand.
TCAAACATTAAATACATGATACATTGAAGAATTGACATTTAATAGGAATGATTGTGTAACGACCTATTCAATATCATTTATTACTCATTATTATGTCATTAAAGCTTAGGTTTCATTCTTTAACCTAGGATCAACTATAAAAGGAAGAAGTTACATCATTTGTAGGACACGATCAACTATTGAAAGCATACTGAAATATAATTTTTCTTTATTGTTCATTCTAATTATTGAAAGCCTATTACATTCTTTGGTCTCTTGATTATCAGTAACCCGATTTCTCTCTTATTTTCTAGTTTTAATTGAAATTCTATATTTTGGTTAAACAAATTGGTTCCGTTACCGGGAATCTGATAATCTATTCTTTCTAAGCTTACACACTTTACCTGTTGTTAACATCATGTCAAACACCACCACCACCAACAACAACAATGCTGTTCGAAACCAGATCCCTCACGTTCAAAGGGATTTGCACAATGTTAACATAATTCCTTCCAATCCAATTTCTTCACACCAATATCGTGAAGATACTCTTGCATCAAATACATCATTGCCAAAAAGGACATTGAATGTCATCAATGGAGGAGAGGATATTTACAGAGTAACGTACACGGCTTCAAATAAAATTTCTAAAGTGGTTATTACACACGGGAAGCGAGTACGCCAAAACTTAGAGGATGAAAGTATGAGTTTTGATGATGCAGATACAGAAAGAATGATCACTCCTCACAATGATGCACTGGTTATATCCTTACTCGTACACGATACTAATGTAAAACGAGTTTTAATTGATCCAGAAAGTTCTGTCAACATCATTTTGCTAAGAGTGTTGCAGGAAATACAAGTTGAAGATAGAATGATACTCAAAGCACATACGTTATCAGGCTTCGACAATACAAACGTGATAACGATAGGTGAAGTAATTCTAACAACTTATGCTGCATGTGTCGTTAAAGAAACTAAATTTTAGGTAGTTAATATGGAAATGGCTTATAACTTAATCATGGGGAGACCATGGATTCATGATGTGGATGTTGTCCCATCAACTCTATATCAAGTTATCAAGTTTCCATCACCTTGGGGAATATGTCAAATTCGAGGAGATCAAAAAACACCCAGGAGTATCAACGTTGTGACAAGTACGAGTACCGTAGGAACAGTTGGAGGCAATAACCACCAAATTACAACTGAAAAAACGGATTTAGACTCGAGACCTGATGTCATTCAGGAACCTGAAGAAAACAAAAACATCAAGACAACAATAGAGGAGCACGAAGCAGTACTATTCGAGCAATAGCCTGAAAGGAAAGTATACATAGGAGTTAATCTAAGGCCTGACATGCGAGGTATGTTAATTGAATTTTTTAAAAACTAATGGGGATTGTTTTTCTTGGTCCCATATTGATATGACAGGTGTGAGCACGTGATTTTTGCCTTACCTGAGAAGTACTCCCAGAAAATTCAAAATAAAAAATAGTTTCATGTTGGGCATGATTTTTGTGACTTTGTGTTATTTTTATCTTAAATCTGCATTTTTGTGTGCGTATTTATTTGTTTAAATTAGTAAAATGCAAAAATATATACATTATGTGTTGCATTTTTTAGTGCTTAATATCAAATTATACGGTTTACATTCAAGTGATATGTAATTATGTGGGATAATTGTAGTAAAAAATAGTTGTGTTATAGGTTAGTATATATATATATGTATATATATATATATATATATATATATATATATATATATATATATATATATATATATATGCATATATATATATATATATATATACATATACATATAATGCATCATGAAGAGTAGACTCGGGCCATATTTTAGTCCAAAAATTGGCCCAAACCCCTCACCCGTCCAGCCCACATGCTCCAGCCCAATACTCACCCCAGCATCACCTTAAGTAATGTTTGATCTGGACCGTTGGATTTTATTATCCAACGGCCCAGATTAGTCATTAAAATCCCAAAATACCCGCCCAGCATCGGAATGTAACGCTTGATCTGGACCGTTGGATTTTATTATCCAACGGCCCAGATTAATCTTTTAATTCAAATATACATTCAGGCTGAGACTTAACCAAACGACACCGTTTGGTTATTGGAAGAGATCCTGGTCGTTGATCAAGTTTGATCCAACGATCAGGATTTAACCTTTTAAGTCATATATAAATCTCATAAACGCACCCCGCCCCCCCCAAGCCAGACCCCCCTCTCCCTTCATCTCCCAAAGGTCTTCAGAGACCGGACCTAGCTCCGCCGTCTACCACCGTTGCGCCGCCTGCCGGAAATCGCCTCACGGCGGTTCCGGTAGGCCAATGGCCACCAAACTAACACCCAAATCTTCCCCTTACCTCTCCCATCACGAATCCGGCCTCCGCTAACCTCGAATCACCATCAAACGTCTCGAATCTTCGTTCGAAGATTCGAGTCAGAACCCAAACCACGCCAAACTTCACCAAATTCACACCACAGCCTCCTCACACCTCCCCCACACTCCCACTAACATTGGTCTGGTTCGAATCTTGCCGGAATCGCAAAAGCCCCAAATCCGAACCAAGAACCCTAGAATACTAAAATTAGGGATTCCGCCCAAGATTTAAACAAGATTGGAGTCTAATAGACTTTGATTGAGACATTTTTCGTCTGAAAATGTCTCAATTAAAGTCCGTTCGACTTCAAAATGGTAATTGTTGAATCCAAGCGGCCGCAATTTGCGAGTCTTGATTTCTGTTCTCTCTTGAGGTATTTCATTTCCTTCTTGTATCTCTTCGTATTAATTGTGTGTTCAAATTCATTGATTTTTGATCATTCTTTCTATTTTATCTGTTCTCCTCCGATAAGGCCTTTTATTTGGTCGATTCCCGTTCTGTTGCCAATTCTTGTTTAAGTTCAATGCTGCAATAGCTTTGTATAGTTAGTTTATTTAACGTCGTCAACAAAGTTCGAGAGAGGCCAAGCAGCTGAAAGAGAAAAGAAAATGGCCCCAACAAGAGTGGCACGACCACTCACCGCATTTTTGAAACTAACAATTTTTCTTTGATTTAAAAGCAGGAAAAGAGGGTCCGTTGGCCGAAAAGCATACCGTCCAGAAGTTTATCAAACTGGGGCAGAAAATTTTCTCCTGTTGCGAAAATTTTCTGGAAAGCAAGACTCAGAGGATAAGGGTAGAAAGCAACACAAGATTTCGGGAAGTACCAGCTCCGAGCAGAATAGTTTTGAGAAAGGCCAGACGACACGATGGGGTAATATTTGAGCTTGGTACCACCCCCAGCAGTTGTGGGGAAAATAAAACAATGGCTTCGAAATTCCCCTAGCAGTATTACATCCCATAATTTGTTCGAGGAGGCAAAAGCGCGAGTCCCACGGGAGGTATGGGAAGAAGGAAGAAAATGAGGGGTGAAGGAAACAAAGAATGCTTCCCCAGCAGCATCATCCCCAGCAGGCGAGTAAACAGTTCAAAAATACCCCCAGCAGCCAGAAGAAAAAGTAATACGACCCAGGGGAAGGCAATTCCAAGACAGGATAATTCAGAAGAGAAGGTGGTCCGAGAGGCAATGCAGGAAGAAGGAAATGGTACAAGAGGCAAGGAAGGTAATCAAGATAGGATGAAATCAGTGAGTAGTAGTTGAAGTCAGGGAGCCCGCCTGGAGAATGGAGTGGCGATTTAATTTTGAAGTAGTAGTTGAAGTCAGGGAGCCCGCCTGGAGAATGGAGTGGCGATTTAATTTTGAAGTAGTAGTTGAAGTCAGGGAGCCCGCCTGGAGAATGGAGTGGCGATTTAATTTTGAAGTAGTAATTGAAGTCAGGGAGCCCGCCTGGAGAATGGAGTGGCGATTTTATTTCGAAGTAGTAGTTGAAGTCGGGGAGCCCGCCTGGAGAATGGAGTGGCGATCTATTTTAACTTGGTTGAGGAGAGCGGTTGAAGAATGGAGTGGCGATTTAATTTTGAAGTAGTAGTTGAAGTCAGGGAGCCCGCCTGGAGAATGGAGTGGCGATTTAATTTTGAAGTAGTAGTTGAAGTCAGGGAGCCCGCCTGGAGAATGGAGTGGCGATCTATTTTAATTTGGTAGAGGAAAGCGGTAGAATGTAACAGAAATCTCCGGCATGAATCCAAGTTCGTAAGCAGAGGGAGGCAACAAGGATCAGAACAGATAGATTCAGATTGCGAAGGAGGATAGTTCAAAGATCATAAAGAAGGAAACAATGGTCGGAGTCCGGCAATCAAGATAGGCCGAAATAACAATTGGCAGAAGAGAAGAAGCATCAGAAGGAACACCAAGTCAGACAGGATGGCAAGGAGCGCGACAAGATCAAGTTAAAAAGGATAGATAAAAACTTGTAGTACTGTAACTTAGTCTAGCTTCTTGTTTTGTTGCTGAGTACGGTGTAACAAGGAGATCAGCTAAGCAGTGGCAACAGCAGTAACAGCAGTAACGGCAGTAACAGCGAGATCGCAGCAGTCATGGTAGTCCCAGCTACCAGAACTTCCCGAACTACATTGACCTGATTCCCTTTTTGCCGGGGATATGTAGGAGACCTTTGAAGCGAGGTTCGGTCAAAACTTTTCCAAAATGCTTCATACGGAGTGCTTGAATAGGCAAAAATCGCTTATATCCGCTCACTTATCTTTGCACGAAAACTCTGCGTGTTTACGCGCAAAGAGGGGCAGCTGTGAGCACGTGATTTTTGCCTTACCTGAGAAGTACTCCCAGAAAATTCAAAATAAAAAATAGTTTCATGTTGGGCATGATTTTTGTGACTTTGTGTTATTTTTATCTTAAATCTGCATTTTTGTGTGCGTATTTATTTGTTTAAATTAGTAAAATGCAAAAATATATACATTATGTGTTGCATTTTTTAGTGCTTAATATCAAATTATACGGTTTACATTCAAGTGATATGTAATTATGTGGGATAATTGTAGTAAAAAATAGTTGTGTTATAGGTTAGTATATATATATATATATATATATATATATATATATATATATATATATATATATATATATATATATATATATATATATATATATATATATATATATATATATACATATACATATAATGCATCATGAAGAGTAGACTCGGGCCATATTTTAGTCCAAAAAATTGGCCCAAACCCCTCACCCGTCCAGCCCACACGCTCCAGCCCAATACTCACCCCAGCATCACCTTAAGTAATGTTTGATCTGGACCGTTGGATTTTATTATCCAACGGCCCAGATTAGTCATTAAAATCCCAAAATACCCGCCCAACATCAGAATGTAACGCTTGATCTGGACCGTTGGATTTTATTATCCAACGGCCCAGATTAATCTTTTAATTCAAATATACATTCAGGCTGAGACTTAACCAAACGACACCGTTTGGTTATTGGAAGAGATCCTGGTCGTTGATCAAGTTTGATCCAACGATCAGGATTTAACCTTTTAAGTCATATATAAATCTCATAAACGCACCCCGCCCCCCCAAGCCAGACCCCCCCTCTCCCTTCATCTCCCAAAGGTCTTCAGAGACCGGACCTAGCTCCGCCGTCTACCACCGTTGCGCCGCCTGCCGGAAATCGCCTCACGGCGGTTCCGGTAGGCCAATGGCCACCAAACTAACACCCAAATCTTCCTCTTACCTCTCCCATCACGAATCCAGCCTCCGCTAACCTCGAATCACCATCAAACGTCTCGAATCTTCGTTCGAAGATTCGAGTCAGAACCCAAACCACGCCAAACTTCACCAAATTCACACCACAGCCTCCTCACACCTCCCCCACACTCCCACTAACATTGGTCTGGTTCGAATCTTGCCAGAATCGCAAAAGCCCCAAATCCGAACCAAGAACCCTAGAATACTAAAATTAGGGATTCCGCCCAAGATTTAAACAAGATTGGAGTCTAATAGACTTTGATTGAGACATTTTTCGTCTGAAAATGTCTCAATTAAAGTCCGTTCGACTTCAAAATGGTAATTGTTGAATCCAAGCGGCCGCAATTTGCGAGTCTTGATTTCTGTTCTCTCTTGAGGTATTTCATTTCCTTCTTGTATCTCTTCGTATTAATTGTGTGTTCAAATTCATTGATTTTTGATCATTCTTTCTATTTTATCTGTTCTCCTCCGATAAGGCCTTTTATTTGGTCGATTCCCGTTCTGTTGCCAATTCTTGTTTAAGTTCAATGCTGCAATAGCTTTGTATAGTTAGTTTATTTAACGTCGTCAACAAAGTTCGAGAGAGGCCAAGCAGCTGAAAGAGAAAAGAAAATGGCCCCAACAAGAGTGGCACGACCACTCACCGCATTTTGAAACTAACAATTTTTCTTTGATTTAAAAGCAGGAAAAGAGGGTCCGTTGGCCAGAAAAGCATACCGTCCAGAAGTTTATCAAACTGGGGCAGAAAATTTTCTCCTGTTGCGAAAATTTTCTGGAAAGCAAGACTCAGAGGATAAGGGTAGAAAGCAACACAAGATTTCGGGAAGTACCAGCTCCGAGCAGAATAGTTTTGAGAAAGGCCAGACGACACGATGGGGTAATATTTGAGCTTGGTACCACCCCCAGCAGTTGTGGGGAAAATAAAACAATGGCTTCGAAATTCCCCTAGCAGTATTACATCCCATAATTTGTTCGAGGAGGCAAAAGCGCGAGTCCCACGGGAGGTATGGGAAGAAGGAAGAAAATGAGGGGTGAAGGAAACAAAGAATGCTTCCCCAGCAGCATCATCCCCAGCAGGCGAGTAAACGGTTCAAAAATATCCCCAGCAGCCAGGAGAAAAGTAATACGACCCAGGGGAAGGCAATTCCAAGACAGGATAATTCAGAAGAGAAGGTGGTCCGAGAGGCAATGCAGGAAGAAGGAAATGGTACAAGAGGCAAGGAAGGTAATCAAGATAGGATGAAATCGGTGAGTAGTAGTTGAAGTCAGGGAGCCCGCCTGGAGAATGGAGTGGCGATTTAATTTTGAAGTAGTAGTTGAAGTCAGGGAGCCCGCCCTGGAGAATGGAGTGGCGATTTAATTTTGAAGTAGTAGTTGAAGTCAGGGAGCCCGCCTGGAGAATGGAGTGGCGATTTAATTTTGAAGTAGTAGTTGAAGTCGGGGAGCCCGCCTGGAGAATGGAGTGGCGATTTAATTTTGAAGTAGTAGTTGAAGTCAGGGAGCCCGCCCTGGAGAATGGAGTGGCGATTTAATTTTGAAGTAGTAGTTGAAGTCAGGGAGCCCGCCTGGAGAATGGAGTGGCGATTTAATTTTGAAGTAGTAGTTGAAGTCGGGGAGCCCGCCTGGAGAATGGAGTGGCGATTTTATTTTGAAGTAGTAGTTGAAGTCAGGGAGCCCGCCTGGAGAATGGAGTGGCGATCTATTTTAATTTGGTAGAGGAAAGCGGTAGAATGTAACAGAAATCTCCGGCATGAATCCAAGTTCGTAAGCAGAGGGAGGCAACAAGGATCAGAACAGATAGATTCAGATTGCGAAGGAGGATAGTTCAAAGATCATAAAGAAGGAAACAATGGTCGGAGTCCGGCAATCAAGATAGGCCGAAATAACAATTGGCAGAAGAGAAGAAGCATCAGAAGGAACACCAAGTCAGACAGGATGGCAAGGAGCGCGACAAGATCAAGTTAAAAAGGATAGATAAAAACTTGTAGTACTGTAACTTAGTCTAGCTTCTTGTTTTGTTGCTGAGTACGGTGTAACAAGGAGATCAGCTAAGCAGTGGCAACAGCAGTAACAGCAGTAACGGCAGTAACAGCGAGATCGCAGCAGTCATGGTAGTCCCAGCTACCAGAACTTCCCGAACTACATTGACCTGATTCCCTTTTTGCCAGGGATATGTAGGAGACCTTTGAAGCGAGGTTCGGTCAAAACTTTTCCAAAATGCTTCATACGGAGTGCTTGAATAGGCAAAAATCGCTTATATCCGCTCACTTATCTTTGCACGAAAACTCTGCGTGTTTACGCGCAAAGAGGGGCAGCTGTGAGCACGTGATTTTTGCCTTACCTGAGAAGTACTCCCAGAAAATTCAAAATAAAAAATAGTTTCATGTTGGGCATGATTTTTGTGACTTTGTGTTATTTTTATCTTAAATCTGCATTTTTGTGTGCGTATTTATTTGTTTAAATTAGTAAAATGCAAAAATATATACATTATGTGTTGCATTTTTTAGTGCTTAATATCAAATTATACGGTTTACATTCAAGTGATATGTAATTATGTGGGATAATTGTAGTAAAAAATAGTTGTGTTATAGGTTAGTATATATATATATGTATATATATATATATATATATATATATATATATATATATATATATATATATATATATATATATATACACATATACATATAATGCATCATGAAGAGTAGACTCGGGCCATATTTTAGTCCAAAAATTGGCCCAAACCCTCACCCGTCCAGCCCACACGCTCCAGCCCAATACCCGCCCAGCATCAGAATGTAACGCTTGATCTGGGCCAATTTCAATCTAAAAGCCAGGCCCAAACGGATTGCTTCTGATCCAGCCCAAATATCCGTCCAGCTTCAGCCTATGTAACGCTTGATCCGGACCGTTGGATTTTATTATCCAACGGCCCAGATTAATCCGTTAATTCTAATATACATTCAGCCTTTGACTTAACCAAACGACACCGTTTGGTTATGGGAAGAGATCCTGGTCGTTGATCAAGTTTGATCCAACGATCGGGATTTAACCTTTTAAGTCATATATAAATCTCATAAACGCACCCCGCCCCCCCAAGCCAGACCCCCCCCTCCCTTCATCTCCCAAAGGTCTTCAGAGACCGGACCTAGCTCCGCCGTCTACCACCGTTGCGCCGCCTGCCGGAAATCGCCTCACGGCGGTTCCGGTAGGCCAATGGCCACCAAACTAACACCCAAATCTTCCCCTTACCTCTCCCATCACGAATCCGGCCTCCGCTAACCTCGAATCACCATCAAACGTCTCGAATCTTCGTTCGAAGATTCGAGTCAGAACCCAAACCACGCCAAACTTCACCAAATTCACACCACAGCCTCCTCACACCTCCCCCACACTCCCACTAACATTGGTCTGGTTCGAATCTTGCCAGAATCGCAAAAGCCCCAAATCCGAACCAAGAACCCTAGAATACTAAAATTAGGGATTCCGCCCAAGATTTAAACAAGATTGGAGTCTAATAGACTTTGATTGAGACATTTTTCGTCTGAAAATGTCTCAATTAAAGTCCGTTCGACTTCAAAATGGTAATTGTTGAATCCAAGCGGCCGCAATTTGTGAGTCTTGATTTCTGTTCTCTCTTGAGGTATTTCATTTCCTTCTTGTATCTCTTCGTATTAATTGTGTGTTCAAATTCATTGATTTTTGATCATTCTTTCTGTTTTATCTGTTCTCCTCCGATAAGGCCTTTTATTTGGTCGATTCCCGTTCTGTTGCCAATTCTTGTTTAAGTTCAATGCTGCAATAGCTTCGTATAGTTAGTTTATTTAACGTCGTCAACAAATTATTCTTTGTTTGTATGTTTGTACATGCCCTGAGTCTGCCCGTATGCAATTCACCATTAGAGCTTGTCATTAGTTTGATTCTGGATTGGGACTTAATTGAATATAATTGTTAGGACTTGTTTAAGATTAATTGTTTAATCACTTGCCCATAAAAGGGCTAGTGGAACCTGCACAGCAGGGTATCCCACTGATGTCCTGCCACCAGCATTATTTTATGCTGTAGTCCATACCTGGACATTGGATAATGGAGGTTGCAGGGAATATGATGGGTTGGGGGATTCAGTGTAAGGGGAGTAACCTTAGGAGCTGCTGGTCGACTATAAGAAGAGACATACAGGCCTTAGAGAAAGGGGAGAGAAAAAAAACCTGAGAGGAGAGCAGGCAGACATACACACAGTGAAGATAAATTTCGAAAACACATAGAGAGACATTGAAGGGCATATAGTCGTTCACACCTACTGGAACCTGAGAAATTGGACCTTTGATTACTATTTCATTGAAGTTTCTGGTGACTGTATTGTTGCTGTTTGTAAGAGAAGGCTGTTTGGCTTGTTGTTTCTGTATGCTGTGGTTGTTGGTCGTGTGTGGTTATTGTGTTGTTGCTGGACTATAGTTGTGGCTGTCTGTGTTGATTGTTGGTGTTGCTGGTCTCTTGCTGTATGCTCCTGCTGTGTTGAGTGTATGCTGCTGCTGTGTTGGTTGTTTGTTGCTGCTGGTTAGATTATTGGTTTGTTGCTGCTTTGATTATAGTTGTTGATTACTGTGTTGACTGTTTGTATACTGCTGGGTTGCTGCTGTGTTGGTTATTGTACCATTTGTTGTGGGCTGTTGCTGGTAGTGTTGTTTGGCTACCACTGTTGGGTTTTGATTTGAGTATTAAGTGCTGTGGGAGATTGATTACCTTTGATACTTCTGTGTTGATTACTTGCTGGGGCTACTGCTACTGTTTCTTTTGTTCTCCTGTCATTGCTGTTGGTTCACCTACTGTTACTTTGCTGCATTGCCATCGCTCACTCATATTTCTTCTTCCGTATTCCAGGTACACATTTCTGTTATTGTAGTTCCTTGGTTCGGAAAGAATGAAGCTTGAAGCTTAATGTTTAAAGTCTGTCGAATCATGTAGTCGTCCAAAGTTCTTATGTTTGGTTACGATCTGTTATTCTTTAATTAAGTTTGTATGGCTAGTTTTGGTTATGGAAAATGTAGCTAGATCAAAGATACACTATCATTAGATGTGCACGTAAACCTGAATTAGTCTGTTGTATCTCTGTTCAATCTTCTCTACTCATGGGTGTAATCTCCAAATCCGTTAATGTTAGATCTTATGTCAAAAGCAAGATTAGCTGGTGAATTATTACTCAACTGAATGACGTAACTAGATTAAAGGAGTCGGGGGTGCATTTCATGTGACCCGACCCCAATTTCGGGCAAGAGCAAATAAAGCGTGTCAGGAACCACAGGCGCATTTCATGTGGTGTGGTTCGTAGAAAGTTTTAAATAATTTGGAATCAACTCCTAAGTAAAATACAGTGGGATGTAGTTCGCTTTAGATTTGAATCAAAGGTGCGCCTTGCCCAATAGTTACACTAATCGCAAGGCCTTCATAAATGTACATATAAAATACTTAGATTTTGAGATGTGTCGTTTCATAGTAAATATCACGTCCTTCTCAACAGTGTAAATAAGTAATCGCTCCGGGCGCATATTTTAGTTCTACCTTCTTAAATACGGGTGTGCATTTCATGCGACCCAAATCCAAACCCCGAAATGTTGAATAAGAATATGTCGAGGATCCGGGTGCATTTCATGTGACGTGATTCGGACGCATATTTTTAAGCAACTTTCTCTTTCGTAAATCATAATCAATAATAAAAGCGGTAAAGGGATATTAATTTGCACTAAGTACATAACTGTAAAAAGCAGATAGATAAGCCAAACACGACAGTTGAGCGACCGTGCTAGAACCACGGAATTCGGGAATGCCTAATACCTTCTCCCGGGTTAATAGAATTCCTTATCCGGATTTCCGGTTCGCGGACTGTTAAATAGAGTCATTCTTTTCCTCGATTCGGGATTTAACCGGTGACTTGGGACACCATAAATCTCCCAAGTGGCGACTCTGAAATAATTAAATAATTCCCGCCTCGATTGTCCTTTAATTGGAAAAACTCTTTGCACCCTCGCGGGTGCGGTAAAAAAGAGGTGTGACAACAGGTATACCACCGGATGTGATGACTCATAAACCAACGTGGATCCATGTTTTGCTCCAATTAAGCAGAAGAAAAGAAAGCAAGGAGCTTTCAAGAATCAAGTAATTCAAGATGAAGTTTAGAAATTATTACAAATTGGGTCAATCCGCGAGGTAAAGTATCCTGATTGGTTAGCCAATACGGTGGTCGTACCTAAGAAAAATGGTAAGTGGCGAGTTTGCGTAGATTATACTGATCTAAATAAAGCTTGCCCGAAAGATTCTGTCCCTTTATCCTATATAGATCAAATGATAGACACAACTGCAGGTCATGAACTTCTAAGTTTTTTAGATGCATATTCGGGGTACAACCAAATTAAAATGCACCTCTATGATGACGAAAAGACTTCTTTCATCACAGACCGGGGGACTTACTATTATAAAGTAATGCCCTTTGGTCTAAAAAATGATGGTGCAACCTATCAAAGGTTAGTCACTAAAATGTTTCAGGAACATTTATGAAAAACTATGGAGGTATATATAGATGATATGCTTGTCAAAACCTAGCATTCCACTGATCACATTTCCCATTTATCTGTTACATTTGAAATTTTGCGTAAATACAATATGAAAACTTAACCCAGAAAAATGCGCGTCTGGTATAGCCTCAGGTAAATTTTTGGGTTTTCTTGTTTCTAACCGCGGTATTGAGGTAAATCCTTCTCAGATTAAAGCAATCGAAGAAATACCTGATATCCTTACAAATAAAAAGGAGGTTCAACGATTGACTGGAAGAATCGCAGCCCTAGGGAGATTTATTTCTAAGTCTTCTGAAAAATGCTTTAAATTTTTCTCGGCACTTAAGAAACAAGATTATTTTGAGTGGAATGAAGATTGCCAACGATCCCTTAAGGATTTGAAAATCTATTTGTCAAACCCCCTCTATTGGCGAAGCGAAAGGAAGGCGAGAAGTTACTTATCTATTTGGCAGTTTCAGAAGTAGCGGTAAGTGTTGTTCTAGTTCGTGAAGAACAAGGTAAACAATCTCCTATATATTATGTAAGTAAGACTTTATTAGATGCAGAGACAAGGTATCCGCAGTTGGAAAAGTTAGCGTTAACTTTAATTATGGCATCTAGGAAATTAAGGCCTTACTTCCAGTGTCATCATATTGTTGTAGTTACAGCTTTTCCATTACGAAATATTTTGCATAAGCATGAACTGTTAGGTAGATTAGCAAAATGGGCTATAGAATTAAGCGAATATGAAATAATTTATCAACCTAGAACTGCTATCAAATCCCAAGTACTTGCAGATTTCGTAGCTGATTTTAGTCATGGGATACATTTAGAGGTAGAAAAAGAATTATAAGCTTTTAATGGGGCGAACCCGGGGATTCGGACATTACTTGCTGAAGGTTCATCTAATGTAAAGGGGGCATGCTTAGGAATTGTTCTAATACCACCAACGGGAGAAACAATTAGACATGCTATAAAATGTCACCCTATTACTAATAATGAAGCAAAATATGAAGCTATGATTACAGGTTTGGAATTGGCACTCGAACTCGGCATCAAGCAAATCATAATCAAAAGTGATTCTCAGCTGGTAGTAAATCAAATATTGCGGACTTGTGTAGCCAAAGAAACCAGAATGCAGGAATATTTCGAGAAGGTGCGAGAATTAGTAAGACAATTCAAAACTTGGAAGGTAACGCATATTCCAAGAGATGAAAATGTAGAAGCTGATGCTTTGTCCAACCTCGCATCCGTGGCAGATATAGCAAACGATGCAAATGATTCTATTAAACATTTATTCCATTCCATTCTCCAACCTGATACGAACGAGGTAAATTTTAATCATTTAACATGCGATTGGAGGAATGAAATTATTGCTTTTTTGCAGTACGGAACTGTACCTAACGATAAAACAAAGGCTCATGCATTACGTAAGAAAGCTGCCCGTTATTGTTTACATCACAAAAATCTTTATCAAAAAATGTTCGAAGGTCCTCTAGCACGGTGTCTCGATCCTTCACAGACGGAATATGTAATGAGGGAAATACATGAAGGACATTGTAGAAATCATGCGGGAGGTAGATCATTGGTAAAAACGTTGATACGGGCCGGATATTATTGGCCTAAAATGGAGGAGGAAGCAAATGACTTCGTATCTAAATGTGATAAATGTCAGAGGTATGGAAACAATATGCATAGGCCAGCTGAGTTACTACACCCAGTCATAGCTCCATGGCCCTTCATGAAATGGGGGATGGATATCGTGGGTCCATTACCTCAGGCAAAAGGACAGGTAAAGTTTCTACTTGTGCTTACTGATTATTTCACAAAATGGGTAGAAGCAGTGGCATTTAAACAGGTACGAGAAAAAGAAGTTAAAGACTTTCTTTGGAGAAATATAATATGCCGCTTTGGGGTACCAAAGGAAATTGTGTGTGATAATGGTCCACAGTTCATAGGAGCACAAATTACAGAATTCTTTCAAAGCTGGCAAATCAAAAGAATAACATCGACACCATATCATCTGGTGGGTAATGGACAAGTGGAATCTACGAACAAGATAATCATCAATAATTTAAATAAAGGTTGCAAGATTCAAAAGGCAACTGGCCTGAAGTTCTACCAGCTGTGTTGTGGGCTTATCGGACAACTACGAAAACAAGTATGGGCGAAACACCATTTTCGATGGTCTATGGTGCAGAAACTCTGATTCTAGTAGAAATAGGAGAACCAAGTATAAGATATGATCAAGCAACGGAGGATTCGAACAATGAAGAGTTAGGGGTTAATCTTGATTTGATTGAAGGAAGGAGAGAAGCAACACTGATAAGAATGACGGCTCAAAAATAAGTGATTGAATATAACCGGAAAGCACGTCTCAGGTTCTTTAAAACTAGGGACTTTGTGCTCAAAAATGTGTTTCAATCTACGAAGGCTGCTAATTCAGGAAAGCTAAGTCCAACATGGGAAGGACCATATAAAATCCGTAACATTGCGGGAAAAGGTGCGTACGAGCTAGAGACTATGGATGGCAAAATTCTACCTTCACATTGGAATTTTAAAAAGATATTACTTCTAAGGGGGTAGACACGGTCATGTATCTTCATGTCAAATGTTTTTTCTTTAAATTATTAAGGTTTTACTAATAATTTTAGATGCTAAGCAAAATCCCTAACCCGTGCCAAATAATGAGCCACAACCTGTATGAAAAAATAGAATATTTTTAAATTCTAAGCCTATGGTTATATCAATCTGATGAAAATACATACGGGTAGGCAGTATTCATCTAAAATTGTACCTCCGAAGTCCCGCATATTTTCTGTTTCAGGAAAAGGACCAACATGTGAGTACTAAACAAATGTTCAAGGCTTCATTCTTCAACGCTCAAACTCTTGGCGGATTATACAGTATACACAGCTTCGTGCAGAAAAATAGATGCGGGTTCATAGAGGAAAAGCTATACGGGTGTTCAAGCAAAAATTGACCAAATTCAGCTACAAATTGCCACGTGTCAAGATTCAGTTGTGAATAGCTACGTATACAACATTCTTCAATGTTACTTTACATAGAACATTTTTCAATGTTGTAAACACTTTCCAAACCCTTTCAAAGTATATAAAGATAGGGCTATGGTTCTGTGCTAAAACATGTTATAATAAAGGAAAACCTTGTATATTTTATATTAAGAAATCTATTACACGAAAAACAGTTGCGAGGAAGTTATAGATGTACTACAACGCATGTATCATTCGAAAATTTGCTCGAGTTTATGAATAAAAACTTGTCAAAGTTATTTCATACAAAAAACATGTGTTTCCTATTTCTTTCATCGTATTATAACACCATTATGAAGTTGAGACGTCTTCTTCATTAAGTGTCAATATATAAAAGGGCCCTCTTTTTATAATCCTCATGTTGATAGTCCATGAGTAGAATCATAAAGCATTTTCAAAGAATAAAAATGCAAAACTAGTCTATAAGTCCTAAACACGAAGATATGCAAAAATAGAACACAAAGATGTATTAATTAACCTCTAAAACATAAAAGACTAAAGGAAAAGGGAGATTTAGTCATTCAAATATAATCGTCTTTAAATAAATACCCCAGTATGAAAACCGGGGACTTCATCATAAAAATCCTTTAATAAGGATTATACTACCAAATATATAAAAAAAAACTGAAACTTTTTAACTTGTCACCGGGGGAGCATCAGAGGTTGCAATAGGAGTAGTAGCCACGGGAACCTCAAGTCCCATAGGCCGCGATGAAAGTGATTCACCCTCAGACACTTGAACCACTACTCCAGTCGCTCCAGTAGCATCTTCACAATCCACCGGCTCTGCTGCTTCAGGAGTTTCACACATTGGAGAAGAAATGTCAATTGGCTGCTCAAGAGTGTCAACGGGTTGGTTACTCTTCTCAATCGCATCTAAGATTTTGGCTAATTCAGATTGTAAGTTAAATTCTCTTGAGTAGCCTCTAATAATGCATCACGACGCAATCTAAGAAAAGCCCAATTGACCTCGTAATTGAAATTCTATGCAAGAGAATTATATTCCTTCTCCAAGGTTTTATAATCTTTTTCCCATGTAGCAAGAGAGTATTTCATTGATTCTTGCTCAGTTAGTTGGGAATCGAGGGAAGTCTTGAGCGTAGTGTTGGAACTCTCCAAAGTATGAACTTTGTCTGAAGAAATTTTCAAGTCAACCCGAGCTTGATTCAAGTTCTGCTCCAACTATCTCGCATATTCCTCTTTTCTCTTCATAAGTGCTTTAAGCCCCTTGATTTCTTTATTAGCCCTTGATAATGATTCATTTAAAGTATCTTTATCCTTTTTGACCTGACTTAAGGTGGCCTGAGAGATCCCTAAGTCAGCGAATAAAGTACGATTTTGTCGTTCCAAATAGGCTTTGTCATCTCGAAGTTCATCCATGCTCATTAAAGCACCTTCATACTGCTCCTTCCAATTTTGAGCTTCAAGCTGAGCTTCTTCAATGGCTTTTGCGGATTCCCGAGCCTTTCTTTCCAAAGAAGTAATCCTCCCCATTAGCTTAATACCAATCAAATTAGCCTACAAATATAAGACATAAAAATAAAAACCTACGATGAAAGGAAAGCTAATACTCAATTTTAAAGAAATTACCTTTAAAGTTGAATGAACTATGTCATTCATCAAAGTTAAGCAGCTATGGCTTTGTATCTTTCTCCTATCTATATCTCCGATTAAGGGTTCAAGCCAGACATCAGCACTACCAGTCTTCCTCAAAAGTCTATGAGTGGCAGGTACTTCAAGTGTGACTTTTCTCATAGTCATACCTTTGCTACTCGGGCCAGTTTCCAAATGCACTATAAAGGAAGAAGGGGCAGTAGGAGGAGGAGTAGTAGAAGAGGAAAAAATGGCAGAAGGTACGGGAGCCAAAATGGGAACAGACACGAGAGTTGAAATTGATACAGGAATGGAAACATTCACCATAAGTGAAGGAGCAAAAGAAGTCAACGTGGGATCAAAAACACTTACGGGTGGAGATAATGTAAAAGAGATAGGAGAAATGGGAATTGAGGAAGATAAAGGAACATCATTTAGAATATGACCTGGTTCTCCACCTTCAAAATTGTCAATAGAAAGACAGTGAGTAAACTCACTAAAGTCTACTGATGCAGCCTCTCTATCAATCAGAATAGGCTCGGCAGGGGAGGCACGAGCAGGAGCATCCTCAATCTCATTCCCCTCAATAACACGTCTCCTTGCTCTTGGCCTGGGTAACTGCGAGGTACCATCTTCTTCTTCAGTATTAGCATCAACGACCAATATTTTTCTCTTTGTTGCTATTAAAGCCTTAGTCTTGTCTAAATCAAGAGAAGCATTGGCAGCAGTGCGCATAGCTAAAGCTACGTCAGGTAACATCCCTCTCATGCCGAACCCTGATATAAAAAAAGGGGGTAAAATGAATTCAATTTTATAAAAATTGGATTTACTGTGTGTATTTAAGAATAAAAACATACATACGATGTGTTTTCACTTTCCAATCATGAAGAGAGGAAATAGATTTCCAAGTCCTTTCCTCTCTGGGAGCAGTTTTCAAAATTAAATCTACCCAACCACAGAAGTTGGGGAATAGGCTCCACATCTCCCATGGTTTCTACAAAAAACCAAAAAGGGATGAGATCAAAGAGAAAATCAAAATCTCTAAAAATAGTCATGTAAAAATAACTAGAAGCTTACGTGCAAAGTTCCACTTCTCAGGGAATGGAATGTTTGTTTCGCCCAGCAAATCCACTGTGCGAACAGCAATATAACGAAGATACCATCCACGGTCATTAACATCATCAAGGTTTACTAAAACTTTTTTACTCCTCGTAGTTAAGGTAAAGAAACCATGACTCATCAAGTTGGGATGGTATAAATGAATAAGATGGGCAAAGGTAAAGTCAATTTTGGCCTTTGCAGATAAAAATCTCAAGCAAGCCACTGCCCTCCATTCTAATGGACCAACTTGACCTAAGCACATGTTGAAAAAACGGCAGAAATCAAGGATAACTGGATCTATGGCAGGCTTTAACCCCCAAGTAAAAGGATAGGTATAAATAAAGGAATATCCATTCTTGAAAGAAGAAATCCTATGATTTATAGTAGGAATTGACAGGCGAAGATTTTCCTTCCAATAACAATCTTTCCTAATAGTTGGGATTGAGAGTTCAGTTATAAGAGAAGGATAAGCATCAAGTTTCTCTAGTTTTTAACTTGTTTTTGAAGTGATGTTCTATCACCCACAAAGGATAAATTATTTGGTACAATATCTTCAACTAAGGGTTCTTAAGAAGGGTCGAAAATCTCTTTACCTTTAGAAGAAGATGTTTTAGATGAAGAACCTTTGACATTCGTATTCGGAGAAGGAGGAGCATTGCCAGTAGAATCTCCACGTGTGGATCTTAAATTCCGAAGTCTTCTCCCTTTATCTCTACTGTGCCTAATTAGAGTAGGAGCATTGGAAAATTGGTCAAGAATTGGAACTTTTCTAAGTTAGGGTTTGAAGATCTCATTGTTGGATAAAAAATTTTTTACAGGGGAAAAGTAAAAGGAAGCACGAAGTCACTTGATGAAGAAGAATACTGAGGAAGAAAGAATAGAAAAGGGTATAAGGAAGTAACTGGTGAACTAAGAGGTATAAAGATGAAAAGACTGTATTAAAAAGAACTGTTACTTCTTGAAAGGAAAGGTTGAAAATGCCTAGAAAGAAGGAAGTAGAGTCGCAGAGTTAAATTAGAAGATGACACGTGTAAGGAGCATTAAAAGAACAAGACAAGTGAAGCGTCAGCATTTATTACGACAAAAATACCATTTCCACTTCTCAATTATTTAAAAGATAAATAAAAGGAAAGTGGGGGGACTATCTGTATTGGGAAAAAGTTTTTTATGATGTGGCCAGACACGTGGAATGGTCAAAAGGTTGACGGGCAATAATTAAATAAAAGATGCGGGAAGACAAATTAGACACGGGACGTAATTCAGCTACGAGTCCCGTACCTGTTTAGAACGGAATGGGATGTAACTCTAAAGACAAAAGATACAGAAAGCAGTTTAGACACGTATCTCGTATCAATTCAAGACATTCAAAGGCAACAGATCAAAAATATTTAAAACATGGATCTAAAGACAAGAAGAAGTCCAAATTCAAACATTAAATACCTGATACGTTGAAGAATTGGCATTTAGTAGGAATGATTGTGTAACGACCTATTCAATGTCATTTATTACTCATTATTATGTCATTAAAGCTTAGGTTTCATTCTTTAACCTAGGATCAGCTATAAAAGGAAGAAGTTACATCATTTGTAGGACACGGTCAACTATTGAAAGCATACTGAAATATAATTTTTCTTTATTGTTCATTCTAATTATTGAAAGCCTATTACATTCTTTGGTCTCTTGATTATGAGTAACCCGATTTCTCTCTTATTTTCTAGTTTTAATCGAAATTCAATATTTTGGTTAAACTGCAGGTCTTAGAAATTAGGGGATAGAGAAACGTGAGATATATGAATACCTTTAATTAAGGAGTAAAAACTATGCATTAATTAGATGGACTCTTTTAATTAAGGAGTAAAAACTACCAATTAATTAGATGAACACATTTAATTAAGGAGTAAAAACTACCAATTAATTAGATAAACACCTTTAACTAAGGAGTAAAAACTGCCCATTAAGTAGATTCTTATTTAAGTATGGTATGAGACTGATAATTTGGTATATAAGTGTAATTAAATCAAACTTTAAACATTGAGGGTAATAAGGTTTCCTATGTGGCATAGGAATGTAAAAATTCCTTAAACTAAATAGGTTCAATCTTGCACTAAACTTATTCTACTGTTAAAATTTTGGGTTCATATCTAACATTATGTTTTAAATCTTTCTTTATCCTTCTTTAAATCTTTCTTTAGACAGTTTTATTTTACTTGGTGTCAAACTCAATTCTTATTTGCAAATATAAGCAACAACAACAACAATAACAATGTACCCACTATTATCCCGTATTATGGGGTTTGAGGAGGGTAGTATGTACACAAACCTTACACCTACTTGATAAACCTTACACCTACCTTATGAAGGTAGAGGGGCCGGTTCCTATTTGCAGAAAGTTCCAAGTGTCTTTTGCAAGCTTGATTAAATTGATGAATTTGCAAGCTTGATTAAATTGATGAATGTTCAAGTGTCTTCTGCAAGAATGTGCTTGAGTTTCAGTCAGTAGCTTTGATGTTAGATGACTGGAAGTTCAAAGAAACTAAGCAATATTGATACAAATACTATAGCTTGTTACTACCCGTGGCCAGCTTTCTTGTTAATTTATACAAACACTTCTATACTACTACTTCCAAAAGGAAGAAATCATAGTTGATTTAGTGATCAAAAACCCAACTTTTCCTCTTTATTGTTCCTTTTTGACAATACTATTTTGAGCTTATCTGAAAAATTCTGAGTTATCAAATGGGAAATTTGGATCTAACTCTACATGTTCAAGTGGAAACTCCAAGCCAACAATTGGAGAGCTTGTTGATGAAGTGTTGGCAGAGAATAAATCAGGAAGATCTGATTCTGAATGGTGTAAGTTGTGCGAACCATTCATTTGGCAGCTAGGTAATGAGAAGTAGCTTGATTCAGGTGTTGTAGGAGAGACAAATGATGGTGAATAACCTCCTACCAAATTGTCATCAACTTGTGACACTTGAAAATGCAGATTTTCGTCTACGAAACCAGAGAATGTAGGTGAAAATGGGAAAGAACATGTCGTCTCCTTTTTGTTCAAGTCATTAGTATTCACTCTCAAATTTGCTTGTAAGTTCGCGAGCATCTGGTTCGATTGTACTATATTGGGATTGTTGGCTTGTTTCTTCAATTCATGTTTCTCTGGTGATGTTGGTTGTGCAGCACAGTTAAAGGCTTGGTTACAAGTATGTGAACCTTTGTATGTGATGTCAAATAGTGCAGGATCATCATCAGATCTCTGCACTTGCTTTGTTGCCCAACAGTTTTGCATTGAACGATATGTGCATCTGTAATAACTCCTGCAAACATGAAATCTTGTCATTAGTACAAAGGATACTAAAAGCAGTACATTAAGCTCCCGCTATGCGCGGAAGGGCCGGACCACAAGGGTCTATTGTATGCAGCCTTACTCTGTATTTCTGCAAGAGGTTGTTTTCATGCCTCGAATTGGTAACCTCTTGGTTGTATGACCTAACTTTACCGGTTACTCCAAGGTTCCAATTCATTAGTACATAGGACATTATTTCTCTTAAATTTCAAACTATTAAGAGAATTGAGCCGTCAAAATGGACTTGGCCCATCAGCCTAAACAGTCCAGCTCGTTACTTGAGTATAGTTAAACTCATATAAATATGAGGCTAATATGACCAACCCATGTCAGCTCGCTGGCCCTTTAGGCTAGGTTGGACTGGCATTTTAAATACCCTTTTAAATGATGGGCCGACCCGAGATCGAATTCCATAACCCGCGTAGGCTAGGTTGAGTTGGACTAGTCCGTTTTGACAGCTCAACAACATAGAATTACTAAAAGGGTGAGTTTTTGAAATTTTGAGTTAAATTTTGCATTTTTTTAATCTATAATGTTAAAGAAGTTGGTACCCCTTTTAGTAATTTTTTTGAGTTCTATGACTTTGGATAAAGAAACTGAGTTATCACCTGGGATATTTAGCACCAAGAATGTCTTTTTGTCCATATTTTCTCCAACTATATCCATCATCAGTAGGCCCTTCAAATCCATTCTCTGCACTAACTCTGACTTGTTCAGTCCATGTTGGCAACTGTTTTCTACAATAACCATAAAAACCCAAGTCAATTTACCTTGAAAAAATGAACTAATCATCACATTTTGTAACTAAATTTTTGAATACAAAACATAATCTAAGTCTAACCTCTTCTTTGAAACATATCTTAGGTCCTGATGATCATTATCTTTGAAAGTTCCATTCAAGTCAACAGTTTTAGGACTAATTTCATCAACAGAAATAGAAGGTGGTGGAGCTACTACAACTTGTGGGGTTTGTGTTATTGAATCAGTCCATTTGAGAATTGACAGAGAATTCTCAAAAGAAGAAAGAATCATTTGCATATGGAAATGCAATTCTTGAATTTTATCAGAAGAAGCTGTAGAGCTGAAATAAGCTCTAAGTAGTTTAGCATGTTCCTTCCCTTGTATTAATTCATTGATTAATGAATTGTATTCCCTATTGAAACCACAATCCATTTTCTTGATTTCTTGAAATAATGCAGGGGAAATAAGTGGCTAGTTATTTCAGGCGTTTATGGTTGCATAAATAAATGAAGTGAATATTAGAAGTTTCTGAAAAAAGAAAAGAAGTTTCTGAAAATATTTTCTCAAGTTTGGTGCATGAAATTTTGGGGAATGATGATGAAAGTAGAGAGTAGAAGAAGCTTATATTTAAAAGGGAAGGTGAAAAGAAAAAGGCAATGTAGAAAAATATACTCAAAAAGGGAATGGTTAAGTGGAAGATAGTTTGAAAGTTGACTGTGGAAAACGAGTTTTTCTTAGTAGACCAGTCTTTGGTCATAATCTTTTTTCAAGTGAAAAAAGATTTAGTAAACAAGGTCCAAATGCTGACCAATTCAAACTTCCAATACCCCCCAACCCCTCCCCCCCCAAAAAAAAATCCACTAATAACAAATAAATCACTTTCTCCAATCTTTCATTTTTTGTTTCCTTTTCATAATATCCACGTCCACATAAAATATTATTTTTAACTTCTAAGTAGGGAAAATGGTGTCATGTTAGTGTTATATGAGACAGTACAATAGTACAATATTATAAGTTGAGTTACTATTAAGAGTAAAATGAATTAGGAAACTTGGGACGGCTGAGTTGGCTAGTCGAGTGATCCCTGAGATTAGGGCCGTTTATTTGGGTCGGATGTCTGAAATTCGAACTGATCCGTTCAATTTTGAATTTGAGATTGGATCGAACTTCAGATTGTGTTTATTAAAATTTTAGATATCGGATCGGATTCTCATTGGTATAATTTTAATATGATCCGATTCGATCCGAACCGAAATCCGAAATTGTTAGAACATGTATAAATGTTAAACTTTAGTTTCGGATAGTTAGTGCTTCCTTTACATTTTCTGCAACCCCCACTTCCAATCGAGATGTTGTGAGTTCGAGTCTCCCCAAGAGCAAGGTGGGAAGTTCTTGGAGGGAAGGATGCGGGGGTCTATTTGGAAACAGCCTCTCTACCCTAGGGTAGGAGTAAGGTCTGCGTACACACTACCCTCCCCAGACCCCACTATGTGGGATTATACTGGGTTGTTGTTGTTGTTGTTGTTGTTTAGTTTCGGATAGTTAGTGCTTCCTTTACATTTTCTTTCAAGTTAATTACCTTTATAATTGATAGATTTAGCTATATTGGTAGCATAGTACTCTCAAAAAAATGAATTTTTCTTACTGTATTACCTCTTTTACAAATAAAATATACATATGAGTTTGCAAATTTGAGGCGTAAGAATCCGATCCGAAATTCAAAATTTGACCCGATTCGGTCCGATATTAATTCGGATCGGATTCGGATTGCATTTTCTAGATTTTGAAATCCAAAATGTGCTAAATCTGATGTGATATGATCCATGTACAACCTTACCTCAGATCGATTCTCCCTCACCAGTAGCCTTCCTGGTTAGAGCCGTCGGACCAGGCTTACCTAGTGAGGTTTTAAATTGTAAGTTATTATACAAGAATTTTTTTCATAAAGCACAATCTTTTAGTCATAATTAGCCATTTATAGATATCTTTTGCTATATTACGTTTTATCGATACCTTTTATGTTTTTATATAATGTACTTCATGTATTTAAGCTGTTGTATTCTTGAATACAAGAGAAAAAAGAGGCGAACAAATGGGAACTCCAGTTAAATGATTTATGTATTTACATGTATTCAAGCAATTTCTGTTGAATATAGTGACGCTTTTGTGCAATTTAAGGGAACGTATATTTGTTGAAAACGGAAGAAAATCAAATTACATGATAGTCTCCTAATTTAACTCAAAGAACTAAAAGATTAAACACTAATTTGTATTCTAGTCAAAGAATTGAACAAGAAAACGTGAGAAGAAGGAAGAAAAAAAAAAATACAACTATATTTTTTAAAAGAATACAGGTCAGTAGCATTTTTGTAAATTTAATACACCAAAATACAACTGAATACATATTGATTATACATTTAAATACAACTAACTAATACTAAATACAATTGAATACAACTATATTCTTTAAAATAATACAGTTTAGTAGTATTTTTAGTAAATTAAATACATCAAAATAAAATTGAGTACATTTGAATGAAACATTTAAATACAGCTAGCTAATACTAAATACTAAACCTAAATATAACTGAATACATCTGAATGTATTTGACTAAGTGAAAACGGCTTAATACATCTGAAGTCGTATTCTTTAATATGTATTATATGAACTTGAAAGGAAAAAAAGTACATCTTTATTATGTTCGATAACCTACCATTTGCTGAATATAATTGAATACAACTGAATACTAAAAAATATAGCTGCATTTTTAAAAAGAATACAGGTCAGTACCACTTTTATAAATATAATACACCAAAATACAACTGAATAAATATGGATAATACATTTAAATACAACTAACTAATATTGAATACAATTGATTATAACTGAATAGTAAAGATTTCATATGAAATTCTGAAGTAAGAGTGATAATGGAGGAGAAATAGTGAATTCTGATTTTGTGCTTGTGTTTAGAGTTAAACAAAACTTACACTGCATTTAAGAACGTGGGTATATGGGAGAAGAGAGTAAAGTGTATGCAAAAGAGAGAGAAAGAACATATTTATATGAGTTATATGTGATTTTGTGAGAGAAAATATAAAACAGGAAGAGAAAAATATTATTTAGCATATATGATGTCTTAAATGTAGGATGTAACTATAATTAGAATTTTTGCTATAAAGGATAAAATGTATTTATAGGATATAATATTTTAAAATAGTTTTTATTTAATATAAATATTGTAATAAGGTTTTCTATAGGGTGTAAAATTTCCATACAATGAGTAGATTATCAGTACATACACGAAGAATAGCAGCAGTCAATTTTCTTGGGAATTTCCCAAAAAAAATGAATTAGGAGTTGAATGATGTTACCTCACATATATAATGTTACATTGTTACTCATCTTGTAATCTGAATTGATAATGCTCTGATAGTAATGCACCACGATGGTTATTGATCATATTAGTAAAATTTCTAAATTCGTAACTACTCGAAAATTATTTTTATTTTTGTTGGTTTATCGATCAATCAATCTAATTCACATAGGATTATATAGAGATATACGAACTAGCAAGGAGATTGAATAGCAACAACGACATATAACCTGAGAGAACTCTAAAAAGGAAAATAACATTAGAATAAATCGTAAAAATTTATTTTCATTCGATATTTACACTAAATGGATGAATAAAGGATATATTTCTTTCACATATTTAACATTTAATACGTTGTTAAATAACACGTACTTGACTTTAACTTTTAATTTCTTGAGTAAATTTTTTGGCTTAATATAAACGACTAAATGAATTTTTACCGATATGAATAATTGGAGAACATCTCTGCTGGCATACTTATTATTTTTTATTTATTTATTATTATAATATTATGTATTGCATTTTCAACTTGATGTTTTATAGCACTAGGTCTATGCATTTTAGTGAGAACAAAAATCCTGTAATACAAACAACTCTAATTGATCTATTACTTACCAAAAAAAAAAAAAACAACTCTATTTCTATTTTTTTGCCCCGTCTCATATTATGTGTCATAATTCTTTTATACACCCCATAAAAAAATCAATTAGGATGCACTTTTAACTACTTTATACTTATTATGTCTTAATATTTAATCATTCTTTATTGGTATTTGAATAAATTTAGGTGTTTGTAGTCTTTAAGGATAATTATCGCAGATTTTACCCCTATCCTAGGGTAGAAAGATTGTTCTAAATAGACTCTCGGCATCCTTCTCTCCAAGAACTGTCCATCTTGCTCTTGGGGAGGTTGCTTACCATCAGAGCAACCCATCATAATTATTACTAAGGATAAAAAAGAAAAAATATAATTAATTTTTGTCTTGAACTTCTAAAATAACAAATAATTTAAGATAACTATTTTTAATAACAACAACTGTTAATATAAGATGGAGAGAATGTGGTGGCCGATGCTTTGAATAGGAAGTTAGCTAGTATGGGCAGTCTTGCTTATATTCCAGTTAGTAAGAGGCCACTTACTTTGGATGTTCAGGCCTTAGCAATTAGCTCATGAGACTGCATGTTTCCGAGTCCAGTCGTGCGGCCGCTGTCTCTCAGTGCGGACCGCACAAAACCTTCTGCGGCCGCACTGCTTTGATGCCTGAAAATCCAACTATCTGAATCTCCCTAGTGCAGACCACACAAAGTGTAGTGCGGCCGCACTAAGCCTGTTTCTCCTGAGTTTTGTCTGACGTCATGGTCTGAGGACGTCATCCTAACCGTTCGAAGACAACATTCATGGTCCAATGGGAACTTGCATCACGTTTAAGTTTATGCATGATATACGCCTGTATTGCTCACTTGCAGGTACACCAGCTAACAACGAATGTCTCAGCAGGGATATGTAGGCAACCTTATGGGTTGATTCATATCATAATAAAATTTTCATTTCCCCCTAAGATCATAAATTGGGGTAGAACTTTAAGGAGGGTCCTCAAAATTTCGAAATTTCCGACTATAGTAGTCGGAAAATATTTTCCGACCTATCTTTTTTCGACTACTCTAAATCAGTCGGAAAGTAGTCGAAATAGGTACTTTTCCTACTACTTTCCGACTATTTTGGTACTCATGTTACTTATAGTAATGTTGACCAAATGAGTTGAATCTATAACTGTGCAAGAAAGAGTGATTAGGAAACTAATGCGTTTACTAAAACGAATTAAATTATTTTTTAAAAATGTGTTTGGAATCTTACTCATTTCTTTATTTCTCTCTCATACATGATACATCACAATTGCGCGAGGCATCGTTTGCTTAACACTGTACTTCTAGAAATTAAAAAAAAAGGTCCATTGTCTGACCAATTCAAACCACAAAAATGGGGTCCATTTCTATCTCTAGATGATTTGGCCATTTTGACGTTAATGATTGAGTTTTCAATAAGCAAAAAAATTGTGAACACAAAAGCGTAATCTAATGGTTTGGTAATTTTGAGGTCTCGGGTTTTAATATTAGCGGAGGCAATAATACTAATAGATAATTTATTCTCATTTGTCCAAATCTAAGTGGATAAAATTAGCTAATATTGTGTTGATGTGAAGTAAAATTGATCGACGTATACGTAGGTTTGTCTGAATATTTCGATTATAAAAGTAATTGTCTTTTAAGTTAGAGATTAAAAATTTTAAATTTGTGATATTTTGTGGGGAGAAATAAAGTTACAAAAAAAAAATAATCAAACCACTAATTCCGCGTCCTTTCTGTCTATTGGGTAGATCATTAGATGAGATGAGTGCCACATAATTTCTGTTATATATATGCAATTTTTATCTTCTTGTTTATTGCTTACTGACAAAAGGGATGAAAATTCAAAGATTACGAGGCAAGAACTTCTAGATGTTAATAAGTGTTTGTACTATGTTTTCCTCTTTCAACTCTGTTGAAGTTGGCGCTGACCAAGAATAAAGCTAAGTTGAGTTTCGTTACGTTTGTATGTTTGCCTTAATTTTTTTACCATATTTAATTTTCTTATCTTTTAAAAAAAATAACAATATAATTATTTTGATTGAGTTTTTCTTTTTGTAAAAGGATATTATAAATTCTTTCATATTTGGCTCGTCCCTTTTCTTGTAGGAAAGTGTTTAGAATTCTATAAATTGAGGATCCGCCTTTCTTATTTAGTAGCTTCTACAATGTATCCATATGAGGTTTGAGAGTCTTGTTTAGGGGAAGAACTTTATGCGATAAGTGTTAGTGTGCCACTTGTGTTTGCCTCTTCGTGAGGTTGTTCTTTCGATATTTTGTATTTTTTTTATTATAATGGATTGCTCATCTCCGCCGTAGACGTAGGTCAGTTGACCGAACCACGTTAAATATTTGTGTCTCTTTTTTGATATATTTCTCTTTGTTGTGTAATTTATCGTCGTTCAACGTTTGTTTTGCTAGATTCCGCATGATAACTAATTTTTCAATCCTAACAAAATTTGGGATCGTTTGGTTGATGTGATAAGGAATAATAATCTTTGGATAAAATACGTTATTATTTTATCCTAGATCATTTTATAATAAAATGTGGAATAGCTAATAAATATTCATGTCTATACCATCCTGATAAATTAAGCAAAGGACCCTAATAATTGCATTTGGTTGCCCATTCTGCTCAAAGAGTCATTTGTTTTTTTTTGTTTTATTTTATTTTATAATTCAGGTAGTTTAATGTCTGTAACAAAATGGCCTCCAAGAGACTAAAATTTGACTATAGTGTTATGAGTTCGGATTTTAGTGGCCTTTTTGACTGACTGTTGTCCAGTTGAATTATTCTTACTCTCCAATTAAATGTGTAAGAAAAATAAGTTCATATAATAATGAGAACTCTAAACATTAAAAATTAGCGAAGCAGAAACAGAATTTTTGGGCAACGCGAGCACCATTACCTTTTATACCATGCCAATTCTGTGACGACCCATTTTCGGAACAAGTCGAGACCGGCATTTGATCACTAAATATGATTGAGCGAACCATCTCTGCTTATCAAACCTATAATAAATCTCAAAATTTATATGCAATAAAATAATACTCTAAACAAATATTTTTGATTAATTCAAATATATAGATAAATCAACTCTAAAACTTTATTCATAGTAACTACTAAATTACTGCTAAATTATTATAAAATAACATCTGAATCTCAACCCAATGG
This sequence comes from Nicotiana noctiflora, assembly GCA_032618575.1. Lineage (NCBI taxonomy): Eukaryota > Viridiplantae > Streptophyta > Magnoliopsida > Solanales > Solanaceae > Nicotiana > Nicotiana noctiflora. The sequence goes on from JASVEL010008561.1 coordinate 55,035, forward strand.
CTATGTTTATAAAGTCTTTACTGATAAACTGACGCGCCGCTCAGGACATGGGATTTCCTGACCAATTCTCTAAGTAACCAAGAAATAAATAAATAAAGATGACTCTAAGGAATACTCCACGAACTATCCCGACCCCAAACTCGGTCGTGATGGCGCCTAACACACTGCTAGGCCAGCTCGACCAATCAACAAAATCACAGAGCTAGAAGCTCACATTTAACCACTTTTAGGCATTATCAAGATAGAATAATCATAAAGAAAATAATCAAATACGGGAATCACATCCCAAACCAACAAAACCTCACAAAGACCAGGAGTCACGAGTCATGAGCCTCTACAGAGTATATAAAGTGTAATAGTGTCTACAATTGAGCTCAAGTGCGGAAATAGAGTAAAGACAAGAATAAAGATAAGATGGAAAGATAGTCAGGTCCTGCGGACGCGGCATCTACCTTGACTATCCAGAAAAATAACTCTGAGTAGCTACTGGGCCAGGTCTGCTGTGACGTACCTGGATCTGCATACAAGGTGCAGGGAGTAAAGTGAGTACTTCCAGACTCAGTGGTAATAAGCAGGGGTAAGACAACGAAGATAAGAAATCACAATATAACACTAAGTAAAGCAATAATCAATACCATCAAAATAATATAACAACTAACATGTATAGCTAAATGCAATGCAATGCATGAATATGACCGCTACGACGCGTAGCCCGATCTATTTGGGTACCCGTGCTCACTGTGGGGGTTCAGACTCTGGAGGTGTAGCTAAACTCCTTTTTATCATTTTTCAGTAAAAAAAATAGTATATCAGAAATTCCAGAGTTTGGAAAACCGTTATAACAATGATAGCTCAGGACTGGTAGTAAAATATCATGTCAATATCACAGAAACAATGATAACGATCCTCGCAGGATCCCAATAACTGGCTTACAACCCAATAATGTACACAACCATCCAAGTAGGAGGTTCACCGGTTCAATAGCAGCCAAAAACATAGTATAGTAACAACAGGACGGACTAAGCCATAGTCCCAAATCACATTCGACCCCGCACTCACATGAGAGTACGTGGCTCGCCTCATTACAGTGTCACAAAGTGGTATACCGGGGTTTTGAACCCGCTGGTCATCACCCACACCCATTACTCACCTCAACTCGGCTCGACGACTTATCCGCGATGCCCTTGCCATGAGAATCAACCTCCACAGGCGTAGAATCTGATCAAATTCAATAGAAATACATCAAAATAGGCCAATGGAACGTTACCCAGTCAAAACAATTCAAATTACACCAAAAACTACAAAGTTGGCAAAAACTGACTTTTGGTACGATTCTCGAAAAATTACGAAAGTCACATATTCGGAATCCTTATCTCAACACGAGTCCGTGCATATAAAATTTACCAAAATCGTACTCCATTTGCCCATTCAAATCATTGATTTTCCATAACCTAGGCCTAGGGTGAAAACCTCCATTAATACACCTCTAATTCCTCCAATTTCAGTCAAAAACACCATAATTTAGCAACGAAATGACATAATTTAGGTCTATGAATGATTACCTGAAGAATCCCCTTTGATTTATCTGAAAAACGCCCCTTAATCGCCTTTTAGAAGAAGCCTTAGCATTTTAAGACTGTTCTAAAATTTTTAACCTTCTGATTCTAATAACTGACGCGATTTCCGCTTCTGCGGACATAGACTCGCACCTGCAACCAAATGGTCGCTTATGCGGTCCAACACTTAACCGGTCAATTTTGCACCTGCGGTCCAGGTCTTGCACCTGCGAGACCGCTTATGCGGAACCCTTCCGCACCTGCGATCCTTCACCCAGTCGCCTGCCTCCGCTTCTGCGACCACTGGTTCGCAGAAGCGAGCCCGCTCCTGCGCCAGTAAATCCGCTTCTGCGGAACTGCCTGGTCAAGCCCAATTTTGCATTTGCGATAAAAATCCCGCTCCTGCGGTTTCGCTTCTATGGTTCCCAATCCGCAGAAGCGGTAACACTGCTGCATTTTATGACAACAACTCCCATAACTCAAAATCCTTTCGTTTAATCTCCCGAACTCATCCCGAGGCCCCCGGGACCTCTACCAAAATACAATTCTACTCTAAATCACCATACGAACTTGTTCAAATCATAAAAACACATCCTTAAACACAGAAATCATCGAATTATAGCGTATTCAAGCCTAAGATTCAACTCAAACTTCCGAAACTAAGATTCAATCAAAAACCCGACCAAACGACGTCCGAATGACCTAAAAATTTGCAAACATATCCAAAATTACATGACGAAGTTCCGACTCCTAGATCAAAATCTCACCTACCGTTCGGATTTCGCCAAAATTTAACCTTAGCCAATTCAAGCCTATTTCTACACCGGACCTCCAAATTCAATTCCGATCGCTCCCCTAAGTCATAAATCACCTCCCAGAACTAACCAAATCATCAGAATCCGATTTCGAGCCCTCTAACCAAATAGTCAACTCCAGGTTGACTTTCCATAATAAAGCTTTCTTTCAAAAGGCTATTTGCCTCATTTTCAACCAGAATCACTCCTAACTCACCCGATAGACTCTAACACTCATATAAAAGCATGAAACATATAAATGAAAGGTAAGGAGTGGTAATTCCCGTGACGACGGGTCGGGTCGTCACATTCTCCCCCACTTAAGCAAACGCTCGTCCTCGAGCGTGTCAAGAAACATACCTGAAGACTCAAATAAGTGAGGATATCTGCTCTGCATCTCCCGCTCGATCTCCCAAGTAGCCTCCTCCACGGGTCGACCTCTCCAATGAACCTTAACTGATGCAATGTCCTTGGATCTCAATCTTTTCACCTGATGACCCAATATAGTTATAGGCTCCACATCATAGGTCAAGTCATCATCAAGCTAAATAGTGCTAAAGTCCAACACATGTGGTGGGTCGCCAACATACTTCCGGAGCATAGATACATGAAACACTAGATGAACTCCCGATAGACTGGGTGGCAAAGCCAGCATATATGCCACCTCTCCAATCCTCCTGAGGATCTCAAAAAGGCCAATAAATCTCGGACTGAGCTTTCCTTTCTTCCCAAATCTCATGACGCCTTTCATAGGCGAAACCTTCAGCAAGACTTTCTCACCCACAGAATAAGACACATCCCGAACCTTCCGGTCCGCATAACTCTTCTGGCGCGACTGAGCTGTGCGAAGTCTCTCCTGATAACCTTCACCCTATCCAAAGCATCCTGGACTAACTCTGTCCCCAATAACCTTGCCTCACCGGGCTCAAACCAACCAACTGGAGATCTACACCGCCTCCCATATAAAGCCTCATAGGGCGCCATCTGAATACTGGATTGGTAGCTGTTGTTATAGGCAAAATATGCGAGAGGCAAAAAATCAGCCCATGAACCACCGAATTCAATAACACAAGCTCTCAACATATCCTCCAAGATCTGAATAGTACGCTCGGACTGTCCGTCCGTCTGAGGATGGAATGCAGTACTCAACTCAACCTGGGAGCCCAACTCACACTGAAGTGTCCTCCAGAACTACGAAGTAAACTGTGTACCTCTGTCTGATATGATAGAAACTGGGACTCCATGCAATCTAACTATCTCTCGAATGAATATCTCCTCTAACCGCTCTGAGGAGTACGTAGTACACACAGGAATGAAGTGAGCTGACTTGGTCAGCCTATCCACAATCACCCAAATTAAATCAAACTTCCTCGCTGTCCGAGGGAGTCCAGTAACAAACATAGTGATCCTTTCCCACTTCCACCCGGGAATATCAATACGCTGAAACACGCCACCGGGCCTCTGATGCTCACACTTAACCTGCTGACAGTTGAGGCAACGTGCTACATGTCTAAAAATGTCCATCTTCATCTTTCTCCACCAATAATGTTGTTTCAAGTCTTGGTACATCTTCGTGGCTCCTGGATGAATAGAATACCGCGAGCTGTGGGCCTCCTCCAGTATCAACTCACGAAGGCCATCAACATCGGGCACACATATCCGGCCCTACATCCTCAATACACCGTCATTGTCAATAGTGACATCTCTAGCATCATCATGCTGAACTCCGTCCTTAAGGACAACCAAGTGTGGATCATCATACTAGCGCTCATGAATACGATCATATAGAGAAGACCGAGATACAACACAAGCCAACACCCTGCTGGGCTCTGAAATGTCTAACCTCACTAGCCGATTGGCTAGCGCATGAACATCATAAGCAAATGATCTCTCCTCAGCTGGAATATATGCCAAGCTCCCCATACTGACCGCCTTCCGGCTCAAAGTATCGGCCACCACATTGGCCTTCCCCGGATGATATAGAATAATAATGTCATAATCCTTGAGCAACTCAAGGCATCTCCAATGTCTCAAATTAATATCCCTCTGTTTGAACAAATGCTGGAGACTACGATGATCGATATACACCTCACAGGACACGCCATACAAATAGTGCCTCCAAATCTTCATGGAATGAACTATGGCAGCTAGCTCCAAATCATGAACATGGTAGTTATTCTCATGTGGCTTCAGCTGCCGAGAAGCATAAGCAATCACTCTACCCTCCTGCATCAATACACAACCTATCCCCACTCTCGAGGCATCACGATATACGGTATATGAACCTGAAGCTGATGGAAAGACTAACACTGGAGTTGTGGTCAAAGCTGTCTTGAGCTTCTGAAAGCTCTCCTCGCACTCATCCGACCACACGAATGGGGCACCCTTCTGCGTCAACTTGGTCAAAGGAGAAGCAATGGATGAAAATCCCTAAACAAACCGATGATAATATCTCGCCAAGCCAAGAAAACTCATGATCTCTGTAGATGAGGACGGTCTAGGCCAACTCTGCACCGCCTCTATCTTCTTCGGGTCAACCTGAATACCATCACGAGACACCACATGACCCAGAAATGCTACTGACTCGAGCCAAAACTCACACTTGGAGAATTTAGCATACAGCTTCTCCGCCCTCAATCTCTGCAACACAATACTCAAATACTGAGCATGCTCCTCCTGACTACGGGAGTAGACTAGAATGTTATCAATGAACACGATCACGAATGAATCCAAATACGGCCCGAACACGCTGTTCATCAGATGCATGAATGCTGCTGGGGTGTTGTTCAGCCCAAAAGACATCACAAGGAACTCATAGTGGCCATATCTAGTCCTGAATGCAGTACTCATAATATCAGAATCCCTGATCTTCAGTTGATGATAGCCTGAACAAAGATCAATCTTAGAAAACACTCTCGCACCCTGTAACTGATCAAATAAATCATCAATGCGCGGTAGAGGGTACTTGTTCTTCACTGTTACCTTGTTAAATTGTCTATAATCAATACACATCCGCATGGAACCATCTTTCTTCTTAACAAATAACACCGGTGCACCCCACGGGGACACACTAGGGTGAATGAATCCCTTATCCAAAAGATCTTGAAGCTGTTCTTTCAATTCTTTCGAGTCAGCTGGTGCCATCCGATAAGGAGGAATAAAAATGGACTGAGTGCCCGGCACCAAGTCAATGCTAAAATCAATATCCCTGTCCGGCGGCATACCCGACAGGTCTGAGAGGAATACATCTGGAAAGTCCCTCACAACAGGTACAAAATCAATGCTAGGAGACTCAGCTCCCACATCCCTCACAAATGCTAAATATGACAAACACCCCTTTTCAACCATTCTCTGAGCCTTTAAGAACGAAATAACACGGCTAGGGACGAAATCAGTCGAACCCCGCCACTCAATCTGAGGAATACCAGTAATAGCCAACGTAACTATCTTAGCATGATAGTCCAATATAGTATGGTACAGAGACAGCCAGTCCATACCGAATATCACATCAAAGTCTACCATCCCTAACAATAACAAATCTGACTGGGTCTCCAGATCCCCAATAGAAATAACACAGGATCTATAGACATGATCCACAACAATCGTATCACCCACGGGGGTGGATACATGAACAGGCAAATCAAGAATACCACGGGTCGCACCCAAGTGATGTGCAAAATAAGAAGACACGTACTGTGATGAACCGGCCCATCATCATGTGAGTTATCATCCTGTTATCCCCATTATATGCTTGCTAATGTTACAATATGCATGTTGGGTGAGTTTTAGTTAATCCGGGTCGAGTTTGGTTGGAAATGAGACAAATAGTCCCTTAGAAGAAGGAATAGTTGAGAAAAGTCAGCTGGATACTGAATTGGAAGTTGGAGAGGTTGGAATCAAATTTTGATGATTCGGTAAACTCCGGGAGGTCATTTATGATCTAGGAGAGTGATCTGAAGTGAATTTGGAGGTCCGGGGTAGTTTTAGGCTTGAAATGGCTAAAGTTGAATTTTGGCGTTATCCGAACGGTAGGTGAGATTTTGATCTAGGAGTCAGAATGGAATTCCGACAGTTGCAGTAGCTTTGTTAGGCGATTTTGGATGTGCCTGTAAAATTTTAGGTCATTCGGAGATCGTTTGGTCGGGTTTTTGATCGAATGTTGGTTGCAGAAGTTTAAATGAAAACTTAGGCTTGAATTTGCTTGAATTCGATTTTTTCTGTGTTTAAGGGCATGTTTTTATCATTGGAACAAGTTTGTATAGTTCTATGGAGTATGTGGGTGTATTTCGTTGGGGTCTCGGGGGGGGCCCGGGATGGTTCGGGAGGTTAAACGAAGGAATTTTAGGAATAATACAGGTCTGGGATTTTAGGCTTCTGGTGTTTTCACTTTTGCGGGTGGGGAACCACAGAAACGGATGCACAGGTGCAAGGAATTTCTCACAGAAGTGAGATTGATCCAAGGCAGGCAGCTCTGCAGAAGCGGCTAAAGATGCGCAGGAGGGGGCTCGTAGAAGCGAGCCCATGATCGCAGGAGCGGAAGAGGGGCAACCGGTGGAATTCCGCAGAAGCGGAGCCGGTTCGCTTATGCGGTCTCGCATGTGCGAGACCCGGACCGCAGAAGCGGAAACAGGCGGCTAAGTAAAAACTCATAGAAGTGACGAGCTGATCGCAGAAGCGGACTCGCAGGTGCGAGTCCAAGGCCGCAGAAGCGGAAATCGCGCCTGTGATAAAGAAATCAGAAGGGGTAAAATTTCATAAGTCATAAAACATTTAGGGCTCGGACTTGAGAGGCGACTTGGGCGATTTTGAAGAGAAATTCAAGGAGGTTCTTCAGGTAATCAACTATTGACTCAAATTATGGTTTTGCATTGATAAATTAAGCATTTAACACTTGAAAATGGAGGTAAGAGGGTGTATTAATGGGGGATTTTAGCCCTAAGCCAGGACTTTTATAAAACATTAATTTGAATGGGAAAATGGAGTCCGATTTTGGAAACCTTTATATGTATGGACTCGTGTTGAGATAAGGGTTCCGAAAATATAACTTTCGTAATTTTTCGAGAAGTGTACCAAAAGTCGGATTTTGGCAACTTTGTGGGTTTTGGGGCAAATTGAGTTATTTTGAATGGGTTGTGTATAATTAGCCTATATGGATGTATTCTCAATGATTTTGAATAGATTCAACATCCGAGGTGGTTGAATTGCGAGGCAAGCGCAAGGCGGACTAAAGTTTCTACCGGATCGAGGTGAGTGGTGGTAGTAAATAATGTACTGAGGGTTTGAAACCCCGTACTTGCACTATACAGTGCTATGTTGAGATGAGACACACGTCATGTGACGGGCGTGGTGACATTGTGATTGGGAATTGGACTTGGTCCTTTCTGACTAATAGTGTATTGTGTATTATGACTGTGAATGATATTATAACTGTGTAATTAGGCTAGTAGCCATATTTGGGGCCTTGTGCCGAGTTGTAAAGCATTAGGGAACCTGTAGAGCTAGGTGACCCCTATATCATGTTGGAGACTTACACCTAGCCGTAAAATTAGTTGTATAGCATATCGTGGGCCAGTACTAGATACACTGTGAGAGAGACTAAATAGGGTGGAAATTCCCTAAATTAGCTGAGTGGTCCTGAAAGGCCAAGTCTATATTGACTGGGCCAATGTCGAGGACCCATTATGAGGTACTATATATGTATACCTACATTGGATCGGACTGCACACCGTAGTGATGCATATGTGGATCGGACTGCACGCCGCAGTAGTATATACTGGTGGGATGGACTGCACGCTGCAGTATTATTGCGCTTGGGATGTAGGAGCCCCTTCGGAGTCTGAGTCTGCACACATTCTCGGTGGGCGCTGGAGTATATTATGGGATCGCGCTGCACGCCGCAGTAGTATATTTATATATATAAACATATTGGATCGGACTGCACGCCACAGTAATATATGTGTGGATCAGGCTGCACACCGCATCATCATAGCGCTTGGGCCCAGGGAGCCCCTCCGAAGTCTGTATACACCCCAGTAAGCGTTGTCGACGTTAAATGGAGCGGGTTGCATGCCGCAGCGTTATATGTTTTGGAGCGGGTTGCACGCCACAGCAGTTTATTTATACATATCCATATATGTACCTATATATTTATACATTATAGACACATGTATACATTTATATACATTGGGTCGGTTGTACGCCGTAGCGGTATGAGTGAGGACTTGGTCAGTGCGGTACCTTGTTGAGATAAATGTGGACTGGGGATGAGGGTATTCACCGTAGTGATGACTTACCTGTAAGGTTGCCCTTAGAACTGTTTAGTGATAGTACAGGTGTTCTTATTTTCAGTTATTGTTTATTATTGTTACTCACTGAGTTGAAATATACTCACCCCACTCCCCTGCACTTTTTGTGCAGATTCACAGGTGCCAGAGAGCAGTTGAGCTGTCGCAGCTGCTTATTCATTCCTATCCCGCGGAGACTACAAGGTAGCTGCCGACGTCCGCAGAACCTGTTTTCTCCTTCTTTATCTTTTTGTTGTCTTCGTTTTGCCTAGACTTGTTTGTATAGGATGTTTTATTTGTAGAGTCTCACACTCGTGACACCACAATTTGGTTGGGACCGTATTTTGTATGCTTCTACTTCCACGTTTATCATTTTGATATGAAAACATGCTATTTAAGTTTAATTGATCATCTGTAATTTAATAATTGGCTGGTTTAATGGGTAACATGGTCGGGCTTGCCTAGCATTGTGTTGGGCGACATCACGACCGGGGTTTGGGTCGTGACAAGTTGGTATCAGAGCCTAGGTTAACAGGTCTCGCGAGTCATGAGCCGGTTTAGTAGAGTCTCGTGGATCAGTACGGGGACGCTTGTATTTATCCTCGGGAAGCTGCAAACCTTTTAGGAAAGTTTCAATTCTTGAAATTCTTGTCGTGCGATTTTTTTTATTCAAACTGAACTTTGACATTATATTCTCTCGCAGATGGTGATAACTCGAGCTTCCGGACAAGGTGGACGACCACCACTACCACCTGCTAGAGGCCGTGGATGCGGCTGTGGCCGTGGTGGAGGTAGGGCAGCTGAGGCAGTACCAGCTGACCCACAGCCTCCAGTTGCTGAGGCTCCAGCAGAACCAGTTCAGGAACCAGCTGTGCCCATTGTCATTCCGGGTCTACAGGAGACCCTGGCCCAGATATTAGCAGTTTGCATTTTCCTAGCACATGCAGTTTTAGTTACCACCACAGCAGCTGCATCAGGGACCGGGAGTGGTCATCAAACCCCCGCAACACGCACTCCAAAGCCAGCAGTGCAGGGCCTGCAGACACCTGAGGCTCCTCCAGTTCAGCCTGTGGTTCAAGTACAGCCGGCAGATCATGTTTAGGGGGACATGGTCCCAGCTATGACTGACGACGAGCAGCGTCGTCTCGAGAGGTTCAGCAAATTATCTCCTCCAGTGTTCACTGGTGCTCCGAGCGAGGACGCCCAAGGATTTCTGAACAAGTGCCATCGGATGATCCGTACGGCAGGGATCTTGGAGTCCAGCGGTGTGTCTTTCACTACCTTTCAGTTCCAGGGGCCAGCCTTCGCTTGGTGGGAGGCTTATGTGCGCCGCAGACCAGCAGGGGCAGCACCACTATCATGGCCAGTGTTCTCCACCTTGTTCTTGGAGAAGTGGGTGCCTCGATCGTAGAGAGAAGAGATGCGTAGGCAATTTGTAGGTCTCCGCCAGGGAGACATGTCAGTGTCATAGTATGAGATCAGATTTACAGAGTTGTCTAGATATGCATCGTGGTTGGTTCCTACCGACAGAGAGAGGATTGGATGCTTTGTGGACGGCCTCATCTATCCCATCCGTATTATGATGACCCGAGAGAGGGTTTTGAGCCGTACTTTTGAGGATGCTGTGGATATCGCTTGCGATATAGAGATAGATCGTCACAGAGAGCGAGATGAGAGGGATTCCAAGAGGCCTCGAGGATCAGCTAGTTTTAGTGACACTCAAACCGGAGGCCAGGGTCAGCAGAGCCGAGGTCGCTCTTTCAGGTCTTCACAGTCGGGCCGCTCAGATCTCCGTAGGTGGTCTTCTAGCTAGGGTTATCAGGGTTCGCACCAGAGCCAGCCATCTCTCAGCTCTATGCCAGCTTAGAGTTCTTCACAGGCCCCATCTGTCCAGGGTTCATCTCGGCCTAGTTCATCAGCTGGACACTCCAACGCTAGGGGTCCTCATCAGTCTCAACCCCCAGCACCTGGGAGTTGCTTCGAGTGCGGAGAGTTTGGGCACATCCGCAGAGAGTGTCCCCATCTTGTCTCCAGGTCATATCAGCAAAGGGGACATCCCTCATCATCTGGCCCTTCTACTTTAGCACCCGCCCCGCCAGCTAGGGGTGAGGGTCGGTCAGCTAGGGGTCGCCCACGAGGAGGATGCCGATCAGGCGGACAGGCTAGATGCTATGCTCTTCAGGGCCGATCTGAGGTCGTTGCTTCTAATGCTGTCATTACAGGTATTATTTCAGTCTGCCACAGAGATGCCTCAGTATTGTTCGCTCCTGGTTCTACTTATTCTTATGTGTCTACATATTTTGCTCCTCATTCTGGCACGACCCGAGGGTGTCTTGCGTTGCCAATACATGTGTCTACCCCGGTGGGGGACACTATTGTTGTGGACCATGTATACCGGTCATGTATGGTCACTTTTGGGGGTCTGGAGACCCGAGTGGACCTATTGCTTCTCAGCATGATTGATTTTGATGTTATATTGGCCATGGATTGGCTATATCCATGTCATGCTATTCTGGACTGTTATGCTAAGACAGTCACTTTGGCTATGCCGGGCGTTCAAAGGATCGAGTGGCGAGGCACGACTGATTATGTACCCAGCAGGGTAATATCTTTCCTCAAGGCCCAACGAATGGTTGGGAAGGGATGTATTTCTTACTTGGCATTTGTGCGGGAGGTCGAAGCTCAGACTCCCAGTATTGATTCTGTTCCCGTTGTGCGGGACTTTCCTGATGTATTTTCCTCAGACCTACCGGGCATGCCGCTGGACAGGGACATTGGTTTTGGGATCGATTTGGTGCCAGGAACTCTGCCTATTTCTATTCGTCCATATCGTATGGTGTCACACCTCCTTTTTCCGCAGGCCCGTGAGGGCGTGGTAAATGGAGTTTTTTTCCAATTAAAGGACAATCAAAATAGGATTCATTTATTAAGAGATTCAGAGTCACCACTTGGGAGATTTTTGGTGTCATAAGTCACCGGTTCGAATCCCGAATTGAGGAAAGGTTTGCCTCTATTTAACGGTCCGCGAACCAGAAATCTGGATAAGGAACCCTGTTAACCCAGGAGAAGGTGTTAGGCATTCCCAAGTTCCGTGGTTCTAGCACGGTCGCTCAATTATCATATTTATCTGATTAATGAAATACTTTAACTTATGTGCAAATTTTAACCTTTAACCGCTTTAGATATTATTATTATTTTAACAAAGAATTGCAACATTGTGAGAACGTATCTCAAACCACGTCACATCAATGTACCCGTGGTTATTGACACATTTCAACTCCGTTGAGACTTGGATTTGGGTCACATAAATGTGCAGCCGAATTTAGAGAGATAACATTATTAAATACGCGCCTAAGGATACTAACACGTTTTTATTTTTTGGGAAATGCCGTGTAATTTGCTAAACGGCCTATCCCGAATTCTAAGGATCAAAATAGAAATAAAAATGAGGGCCATGCAATTATCAATTTTTGTTTGGCATGGCGACCCTCAAATTAATTATAAGGATAAACTAATTAACTAAGGCTAAAGGATCACCAACTTTTAAACAACAATCGAATTTAAATTATGAAACCTAAAAAACTAGGACATTACTTCATCATTTTTCATTTTTTTTAAAGTTTAATATCGACAGGGTGTGAGGCCCAATGTCCCCAAAAGATTGTCAGGCCTAATTCACAATGGTACAAGTCCTTATATGTATGCCTAATGTAATCCCACCTTTCAAAAGTCTAAAATACGCACGCGGAGACCCAATTTCGAATCCCCAAACAACCAAACCACGGTTAAGAAACATTTGAATGATTAACTATAAATAGCAGATGTAAGCCAGTGATTTTCAAACGAACCTTTAAATACTTAATGTTGTTTCGCAGAAACTTTTAATAATGACAGGTTCAAACAATCAAAAATTCAAATTGATAACATTGCAATATACAATTTTTAATTTTTTAAAGCTTCCAGCAATAACCTAGGAAACTAAACATTGTATGGATTCAATACTGTGTAAAACTCAAAAAGGAAAAGGATACTCTTATATGAACACCTGAATAATTAATGGGACTATTTGATGCTAATACTCAAATAAATTGCACGTTAAAGACTCTAAGACCAGATTACATGTACAAAAGGACTCAGATCCTCTAAATTCAACATTATATACCTTTCTTTCGGCCCCAAAACCCCTTATGATTACCGTGTTACCTAAGGGAAAATCCAAGCAAACAAAATAAAGATTCTGAGGCTCACATCTGCCTCTTCAATACTCACAAATACAGCAAATAGGAGATCCCATGTCCAACCAATTTTTAGGTCTCCTTGAATAAAGATTATCTAAATCTACATGATACTCGAAACTTTTGAGGACTCAAAAGAAATTGGCTAAAAGAAATGAAATCAAATGCTAATATACAGTGGAAATCAAGTTAAATCACAACTGAATTAGCTTCAAAAATGCAGAAACATCAAGTAAACATCTGCTCTTTGACAAATCTCGACTTGAGTAAATCCACTTCAATGTTTATCCATTCTCACACATTAAAAGGTGAAATGAATACCTGGAAATGAGGGTAAAAGGAGTCAGATGTAGCAGTAGCAGTAACAAAACTCAACAGCAGGAAAACAACCAGTAAAACCAGTCCAAACCAAGTAATGATGCAGATAATCTCAATAAAACAGTAACCCAAAGGCCAGCAATTAGAACCAGCAAAATGAACCATCCAGCGAGGATTTTTACACCAGTAATCAAGCCACAAAATAAATGGATCCCCAAATTATTTCAGAAGTTCAAGACCTCAAGAGATGATAAGAAAAACTTCAATGCAACAGTCAATTCTCTCCTTTTCACTCTCTGTTTGTTTTTTTTCAGAGTTGTATCTCTCAAGTCTGTTTTTCCCTTAAACTCTCTCTGTGAGTATTCAGAATTGTTCCTTTTGTATGTCTGTTTTTTTTTCGTCCCCTTTTCAGAATTGTATCCCCTCCTTTTATAGACCAAGACAGACCCTTTTTTAAATTCAAAAGTGTTTCAGCTTTCCAACATGTTATTCCCTTAGCCCATGTGAACCCCTTAATCCTTTTGATCATTCTCCCCTCCCTCTTTTGTTGTTTTTCTTTTAAAAGTACTCAAAGCAAATTTATTACTAATTCTGCCCATGATATTCCTTACAATCCCACTAGAGTGTCTAATTTAAATTCAAATGTGTAATGGCAGCCTATTTTTATTCAAAAACCCATGCTACTTCAGACATTCCACTAGTAAAAGTGCTAAGCCAGCCCATCATCCTCTTCTTTCCATTAATTAATCTTAGAATTTTACACTATATTATTATTCCTTATGACAAACCACTCAAACTAACTCACTTTTAGAAAATTTGAACTCTAAATTACCCCTGGAATCCCTGTGTTATTTAATACACCGTGAAGTCTGAGTTTTAACAATCAACAAATCAATCACAACAATAAACAAACAACAAAACAAATGCTTTCAAACACCCCTAATCCAAAATCACAACAACTCCAGATTTTTGATCCAATTACTGTCCTAATGTGCTAATAAGAAAACTTATGAAACTAATCGACAATATTTGACTAATCGATTGCAATACGTACAATTGATAACAATCAATCGACAAAACAATGACTGCAACAAGTCTCAGCAAAAAAAACAAAAGAATTGTGAAACTAACTATTCGACGACATTCGTTGATTCGATCACAAAATATAACACATATAATTAACAACAATCAATCATTGAATCAGTGACTCGAGCAACTCTCGACCAATGCTAGAAAAATGTAAAGCTAACTATTCGACGACGCTAATCGACGTGAATACGTATTCTACAACATACGTAATCAAATAACAAAACATAAGAACAAATCGACCAAATAAAAAGGTCTTCGAGATAGGAGAAATGAAAACAGAGAAATTGCATATAAAGGCCAAAACAAACAAATAATCAAAACAAAAACAAATACAGAAGTAAACAAAGAAGAAAAAGGAATAAAGAGTACCTCAGGAGATCCGACACCCAAATGGACTTGAATTTGCATTTTTTGAAGTTAAACGAACTTTAACTGAAATGTTTTCAAACGAAAACATTCCAATTAAAGTCTATTAACTTCAATTTCTTTTAATTGGATGAAATCCCTAGTTTTTGAATTCTAGGGTTCTTGAGGGCTCAATTTGGGGCTTGACCAATTCCGGCCAGATTCGAGCCGGACCAAGGTTGGTAGGAGTACGAGGGAGGTCATGGGGTGCTAGGGTGTGAGTTTGGGCTTGATTGGGGTGGGTTCTAGTTTGGCTCGAATCTTCAATCAAAGATTGGAGAGGTTCCAGGTTGATTCGAACCAAACCATGCACGGATTCGAAGAGAGGGGGTTATGGTAGTCATGTGGTGTTGTTTTGGTGTCCGACGGCGTTGTTTCCGCCGGGTTTCCGTCGATGGGGTGGGGTGGCGGCTAGGGTTGTTCTTAGGGAGAAGATGAATGAGGGAGGTAAGGGTTTGTTTGGGAAGAATGAACGGGTATGCAGGGGGTTTGGGGGTATTTGGTGAATTAAAATTATAGATTAATTTCAGCCGTTGGATCACAAGAATCCAACGACCAAAATTAGTTATAAGAATAAAACGGGGTCGTTTGGGTAATTGCAGAACTGGACCAGGGTAGTGGGATGGGTTTGGTCCAATTTGAACGGGCTTTGGACAAAATGTTTGGGCATGGGTGGGGTTGTTTTGGGATTGGCCCAAATCCTTTTCCTTTTATTTCTTTACTTTTCTTTTCTTTTTAATTTTAGCTCCTAATTAAAACAAAACGCTAATTACACTACAAAAAATCAAATAAAAATTACAAAAGTACTAATTAAGTTACACTAATAATTATCACACTCAATTTAAACATCAATTAAAAATAAATCACACAATTTTGATATTAAACACTAAAAAATGCAAAAATACATATTTTTGTAATTTTCTATTTATTGTAAAATAAACTTGATTACTTTTAATTGTAAATTAAATCCTAAGGATGCAAACGCAATATATTTTTGTAACTTTCTATTTTAAACAAATAAACACACTTAGACAAATACAAACAATTATCCAAAATGCCACAAAAAATCTAAAAATTTCACACAACGAAAAGATTATTTTATTTTGAATTTTTGGGAGTGTTTCTCATATAGGGCAAAAATCATGTGCTCACAGCTGCCCCTCTTTGCACGGAAAGACGAAGAGTTTTTGTGCAAAGATAATGAGCAAATACGAGCGATTTTTGCCTCTTTGAGCACTCCGTATGAAGCATTTTTTTTTTGGAAAAGTTTGACCGAACCTCTGCTTCAAAAGGTTTCCTACATATCCCTGGCAAAAAGAGAACCAGGTCAATGTAGTTCGGAAAGTTTTGGTAGCTGGGACTACCATGACTGTTGTGATCCTGCTGTTACTGCTGTTGCTGCTGACGCTACTGCTTAACTGATCTCCTTATTACACCGTGCTAAACGAAAATAAGAAGCTAGACTAAGTTACAATATTTCAAAATCTTATCTATCTCTTCAACTTGATCTTGTCATGTTCCTTGCCATCCTGCTGGCTTTGATGCTTCTTCACATGCTTCTTCTCTTCTGACAATTGTTATTTCGGCCTATCTTGATTGACGAACTCCGACCATTGGTCCCTTCCTTGTGATCTTCGAACTATTTTCTTTCTGAGTCTGAATCTATCTTTTCGGACCCTCGTTGCCTTCCTTCTGATTTTGAACTTGGATTTGTGCTGAGGATTTCCTTTATACTCTGTCACTTCCCGATTGTTCACTATCCTTATCAAATCTTAGAAACTGATACGTCGTTCTGCTTTTCCGGCGGGCTTCTGACTTTATCGACAAACTCTAATCATTGATCGCCACTCCATTCTTCAGGCGGGCCCCTGACCTCAACAACAAACTTTGAAAACAAATCGCCACTCCATTCTTCAAGCGGGTGTGAGCACGTGATTTTTGCCCTATATGAGAATTACTCCCAAAAATTCAAAATAAAAGAGTTTTGTGTTGTTTGCAATTGTTGTGAATTTAGTGTCATTTTAAAAAAAATAATGACAATATATATATATATATATATATATATATATATATATATATATATATATATATATATATATATATATATATACTAGTGTTAGTGTACGTGCGTTGCATGTGCATCGCGTCAATTATTATTAAATATATACGAGATAAAAAAAATTGTTGAAAACAGAAATTGAAGTTAAAATAAAATATAATATATGTTTAAATAATAAAAACTAATTTACATTGACATAGTAGTTAATTCAATATCTTTTGAATATGCAAAAGATGATGAATTTTGTTGGATTAGTATGCACGTTTTGTATGCGTGTTGCGCGTGTACCTAATCTCAGTAAGTATAAATTTTATTAAACAAATGCATAAATATAATATCATAAATCGTATTTGCATTATTTTAAAATAAAAGTTGAAAAATTATAAGTTAATGAAAATGATGACTGTTGTTCTTATTTAGCTAAGCGAAGGAAGAAACTTCGTTTGCACATGTTTTCAATCATCTCAATTAGTTCGACTTAAAATGTTTTCCATTTATAATTTGAATTTCAATTTTACAAATTAAAATACTTCCTTTTTAGTTTCAACAAGAATGTTTCTTCTTATTTATTTTTTTTACACAAATGTTTTAAGTTTAATTGCAAAAAAAGTCTACTAATTGACGCAAGATATCTGTATTTTGATGTCAAACAAAATAAAAATTACTCTATTTCTGATCAATGACAGATGCTATAGAATTGTTTCCAACAAATTAGAAAAAATAAATCTCTATTGAAAAGTAAAATTGCCAAATTTTGAATAATTTAAGCTTTTCATTTTTATTTTTGATAGATCTTTCATTCTCCATCCAAGGACATAATTATGCATCCAAATATTGTCTTTTTATAGAAGAAAAAATTTATGATTGAAACATATTTAGAATTTAATACCTTCCTAGCATATGATTGAAAATATAGGATTTATGCATGTGAATATTAGTTTAAATTTATTTTTATCAGCTATCACGAATATAGCATTTTATTTTTGCATGTCAACGGTCGGTTGATATTTATTTGAATTGAAACTTTTAAAAGTAAATTCCATTTAACTTAAAAAATAAATTTAATTATCTGTATTACGAAAAATATTTTTTTTCTATATTTAGTTCTCATTTAAATTGGACCATTTTAATAGTAAATCCAATTTGATTCAAAATAATTAATATATTTAATTTTCTATTGTGGAAAAAAATATTTTTGAGGAACTTTTTACATAGATACTATATTTAATTCTCATTTAAAATGAACCATTTTAATAGTAACTTCAATTTGATTCGAAATAATATATTTAATTGTCTATTTTTTGAAAAACAAAACATTTTTGAGGAAAATTTATATAGATACTTTGCTTGCTTATTTTTCTTAAAATATTTTTAATGATATTTTCTTTTTTTTTGTATTAATTTTCTACTTACATAAAACATATTTTTAATGGCGTCTTCATTTTAACCTTATATTATTTTATTATATTCACGTATAAAATGGAAAAAGCTTTAATATTGCTTAGATTTTTGCAAATATTTTTTATTCATAATGTTATATATTTGGAAGTAGTATTAATTTTGAACTCACTTTTGGACAAAGGTTGGTGCAATTAATATTAATAGATTTCAATCGTAATATTCAATTGGAATCATCGTAGAGACCTAATTAATTTGTACCTAAATTAAAGAATTATTTAATGTTAAGGTTGGTGTTTACATATTAAAAGGAAAAGTATTATAGTTAATATTAAGTATTATCCTAAATATTAGGAGTTTGTACATAGTTTAAATAAGGAAAATATTTAATAACATAAATCCTAATTGATTTCAAATTAGTCCTAAATAGTAATAGTAAATTAATTAAATTATAAGTTTACAATTTTGTCCAATCTAAAAGTTATTTTAAAGGGCAAAAAAGGCGAACGATATTTCGCTAAGGGCCTTCGTGCTTTTAATATAATATAATATATATATATATATATATATATATATATATATATATATATATCGCATTTGCATTTAGGATTTAATTCTACAATTAGGAGTAATTAATTTTATCTTACAAAAATGAAAATCACAAAAATAGGCATCTTTTGCATTTTAGCCTTTAATGTCCAAATTGTGTGATTGTATTTTAATTACCATTTAAAATTAGGTGACAATTATTATTATGAGATTAGTATTTCAAGATAATTTTAGTTTTTATAAATTAATCTTAGTATTTTGGGCTTTATCAATTAGGAAGTTGAATAATGGAGAAGAACAAAATGGAAAAAATTTGGATTGGGCCATCTTGCAAATTAAGTTACAAGCCCAATCCTAAGAACCCTTACCCAACCCAAAATCCCTTGGCCCAAGAAGAAAATTTCAGATTTTTTTAGCAAAAAATAATCATAATTACATGACATAAAGTAATGGGGGGCAAGGAAATCAAGGAAGAAAACAAGGAGAGGAAAACATGGATTAGTGGGTTTTCTTTAAATTAAATAAATATTTTCTTTTTAATAAAAAATCTGAAAATTTTCGAAATTCTTGCCTATAAATAGAAGAGAAGATTTATGAAAAAAGGAGGGGGAAAAAAGAGAGGAAAAATAGGAAGAGAAGAAAAAATAAAAAAAATTCCCTGCTGTGGTATACACTCGATATACACTCTGGACACAGAAGTATACACGGCAAAAAATTCAATTTTTGAGAGTTTCTTTTGAGAATTGAAAAGAGTTCAAAGCTAGAAAGACAAAACAAAGAGAAAATCTAGAATATATTTTTCTTTTCTATTTTTTACTATTTTTTTTTCTCCGTATTGCTGGAATTTTCGGGATTGAGGTGTTGAAGCTACTGCTGGTTGTTACTGTTGTTGTTGTTGTTGTATTTTCACCGCCCTGTTGATTTTCCATCTTCCATTCCTTTCAAAACCAGGTACACTTCTCTTATGAATGATGTTGTATTGACGTTCCTGATGAAATAAAAATGGAGATCCAGTTTAAATTCATGCTGTTCTATAGTTTATAGTTTATAATTGTAATTTGTTTATTGTTGTAGTATGTAGTAGCTGAAAAACAGAAATCAAACAAACGATGTAATAGCTTAGTGATAGAGTAGGTAGTATAATAGTAGTAGTATAGTAGCAGTAGCTTATCACTTAGTTTAATTAGGTAAAAACTCCTAAAACAAAAATTAGCATATCACTTTTCTACAAAAATCGCTAATTATTCATAGTAAGCTTCTTCATAAAAATGAACTCACATAGTTAAAATATATAAAGAATTCAGATAAAAGCAAAAATTGCAGTTGAGCGACCGTGCTAGAACCACGGAATTCGGGAGTGCCTAACACCTTCTCCCGGGTTAACAGAATTCCTTATCCAGGTTTCTAGTTTCGCAGACTGTAATACAGAGTCATAAATTTCCTCGGTTCGGGATTAAACCGGTGACTTGGGACACCATTATTTTCTCAAGTGGCGACTCTGAATAATTAAATAAATTGATCCCGTTCCGACTGTCCTTCAAGTGGAAAAACTCCTTCACTGATTATTATTATATCCCTTCTCGGGATGTAGTATTAAACAGTGGCACATTACATTTGTGCATGTGGGAAAAAAAGGAGGTGTGACAGCTCTGGCGACTCTGCTGGGGATCCCAACCCCGAACCTCGGTTTCATGGTTTAAGAACTCGAGCTCCTTAGAATTGCCGTTCGCGTTATTGTTTGACTTCATTATATGATTTGAACAACATGCTATGTGCTTTATCGCTTTGATATTGTGTGAATTGTATATAAAATTGTGCCGAAAACCTTTCTCTCTTCGCCCCCGGGGATGTGCTTACTGGTTGAGACTCCCCTTTCTGTTAAAGTCACCTTAAATTAAGAAAATAGAGGCCGGATAAGTTACAAAGCCGATTGACTCCGCGGGTCACCGGTACGTAGCCCCCTCCTCTATTCGAGTTGTCCGCTCGGGTACACGGTCTAGCACTCTATGAAACCGTAAGATTTTGAACATAGGTCTAGGACGATTATTTGCATCATATTTGACTTAGGGGACTCAACACAGGGGTTGGGTCCGTCTAGGACAGGTGACCCGGTATTGGAAAGACCGAGCATGTTATGTGTTGCATTTTTATTGTCCTTGATCGTTATGCGGACCGGCGGAAATCCCGAGGGTAGAAAAATTGTTGAAAAGAAAAAAAAAAGAAGAGAGAAAAATAAGATCTATAGGAAATAGGTATCCGAAAAATTTGAAAATCTGAAAAAAAGGTGGAACAATTTTGTCGTAATAATTGGTCAATTAATCTGACCGAACTACGCAGGTTTGATTCTCGCCGTTAGGTGGGATACGTAGGCAACCCTCATCGGGTCCAACCACCCATTTCAAAAAATCAAAAAAAAAATGTGTGTGTTTTTGTTAATAAAATCAAAGTGATGCCGTTTTTGAAAATAGCCGAATGTTCCGAAAGGACGCCGGAAGGCTGTTTTTGCAAAAAGGCCACTTTGAATCATTTCTAATAATTTGCATGCATAGCCTTGAAATATTCCTTGTGGAAATGTTGCAAGGCCATAGCCGCAAAATCAAGTCGGGGTTCACACCCCTTTTGCAAAAATAATAAAAAAGAAATGTCAAATTTTGTTTATTTTGTTATAAATAAGTCGGGTGATGCTATTCTTGCTTAAAATAAGTCGAATGTCCCTCAAAAGGACGCTGGAAGGCTGTTTTTGCAAGAATAGCCACTTCGAGTCGTTTGTAAATAATTTTGGACACAACCTTGAAATGTTCCCTCGCGGAAATGTCGAAAGGCTGTATCCGCAAAATTAAGTTTGAGTCATTGCTCAACTTTTCAAAAATATCCACTTTATCAAATAAGCCATTACATGGCTGGAATTTTGCTGAAATAGCCACATTTTTGCATTTTAACTTCCTCAAGTCTTGTGTTGGCCTGTGTCGGTGCTGAACGATGCCCCATAGGCCCCCAGGATAAAAAAAATTTGAAAAAAGAGCCACTTTGTCTAAATAAGCCATTATATGGCCAATTTATGAAAATAGTCTTGTGTTGGTTTATGGTGATGCCGAACGATGCCCCATGAGCCACAGGATAAGAAAATTTCAAGTTTATCTTTCTTAAATAAATTTTACAAAAATAGTCATTTTGTCAAATAAGCCATTATGTGGCCAATTTTGTAGAAATAGTCATAATTGACACCAAAAATATTCTTATTCTTGTAGAAATCTCCTACACAAGTTTGTAGTTGGAGTCGGCTTCTATAATTTTCCTTCAAAGAAAAAAAAAATCAAAAAAATCAAATAAACATCTCTTTATTTCTTGCATTAATTTGCAAGAACTACGCTCGGTCTGATTCATGCGGGGTCATGATACGTAGGCAATTCACATAGGATTCGACCATTTCCATAACCAAAAAAAAAAAATGAAAAAAAACAACAAAATAAAAAAAAGAGAAAAAATGAAAAAACCACAAAAAGGGAAAAAGAAAAGAAAATAGAAAAAAAAAGAATGATCAATAAGCGGGATACTTTAATGCTGACATGCTGGCTTCGTTTTGTTGTGTCCATTTTCAGAAAGGTGGTTGGTTGTGGTTCCCAAAATAACTTTTCCCTATAATACAAGGTCAGAGGACAATGGCAGAGAATCTCAAGACTGAGTGGGTTGGTACCGGTACCCGATAACAACTGGTTGAACGGAACCACATGTTAGTAGAAGAAGTCAAAATATTAAGACAACACGTGGTTGAAATGTATCGGGCATGGATGGATGGAAAAGCACCACCCCCGCCACCACCTAGTTTCATGGACCCGGTCCTTACACCGAACCCGATGCTACTCGAGTAGCTCAATTACTTGTCCCCCAGCTATGCTTTCCCAACACTATTTCCATCCCCAACCCCACTACTCTCCCCGGGGCACCCAAAATCGCACTTCACCTTCCAAGTACCCAATTCCACAAAAAGCCTACCGACCCCCACAAACATACCGGAAACCCCCTGGGTCAGGTTTCAGGACAAACAAGGCGTTTAGGGAGGAAAGGTTGCTGAAGCGAGAAAAGGTTTTCACCCCTATCGGAGAATCTTATGCGAGTATGTTCGAAAGGTTGAATCATGTTGGCTTGATTAAGCTGCTCGCCAGATGTATTCCAAATCCTCTTGCAAGAAGCTTCGATCCTACTGCACGATGTGTATACCACTCCAATGCTCAGGGGCATGATGTTGAAAGATGTTGGAATTTGAAAGAGGAAATAGAAAGAATGATTCATGCAGGAATGATTGCGGTCCAAGACACTGGCACCCTGAACATTACACAGAATCCTCTACCTGCACGTAACGTTGCACATTTTGTGGGGATGATGCCCGATGACGAGGGTGAAGAGATTCTTCTTGGGAAGCTGTCCATTGAAGTTGAGGATATTTAAATAGAAAGCGATCTTAATGCAGAATACAGTGGCTAAGATGTCATGCTTGTCAATTGGGAAGGCGCTCCGCCTCCTGGAGTTTTGGTGGTTTATTTTGGTGTCATCTCTGTTGCCCGGGTTATTTCAGGGTTGTAATCCGGACGTTGTCTTGAGAGTCAAATCCCTTATTTCTTTCACGTTGCTTTGTTTAGTAATAAAAATTGTTTAGTGCCGTCTAGGTTTGTAATTCTAGTCTAGTCTGTTCATTTTGTTGTTCATCTTGTTGTTTCAACCCATCAGTTTAATACAACTCTTTGTTTCCCATCATTCCTATTCATTCCATTTCTGATCACTTTGCAATTTTTCTCATACTGGTTTTAGCAACATGACATGCACATAATTCTAAGCCTGATTTGAAAAAGTCAATGAAACAATGTTGAAGATGTAATGATACTCGGAAGAAATAAAAACATATTGGAATACTGTGAAGCCGGAATCAAGTGAACATTGGGGAAAGTGCAACATAAAGAAATGCCTTGGAAATGCATCATCACTTTAAAGCCAAAGGCAAAAATACCCCAAAGCTAAGGAACCATTCGTGGTATCGAGATTGTTGCCCAATGGCACCGAGAATCGTCAAATACAGAAGGCAAAAATGTGAATCAATCAAAGGTGTTTGACCGTGTAGTTTGTACTTGGTAGGTTTTGAAGATTGGAATGACGAAGGCATTTCGTTCGGCTATCCAAACACTTCGTCCATTGCTACCCCTTTGAGCCATATTATATTTTCTTTCATATCCCTCTTTCGGAATAAACAACAAAAATTGAGGATTGAGCGAGAAACAAAAGAAAAAAAAAGAGAAGAAAAATAATAGAAAAAGAAAAAGAAAAGAAAAAAATCGGGAGAAGTCAAATCGCAACAAGGAAGCGATCTTATGATCTGAACTACGTTTGACTTGATCCCGAAAGGGTACGTAGGCAGCCTCACTAAGGTTCAGTCACAATAAAGGAAAAATCCAAAAAAAATCCCCCAAAAAGGAAACTGGGGCAGAAGTTATGTTTGTTGAATAAATAAGATTCCGAAAGTTGTAATTTTAACCCACGATGAAATGTTTTTGAGCCTTTATATCCTTTCCAAAAGCCTGCATTACGGTCCAAAGGAAGAACTTCCGATCAATCTTCGAGAAATGCCAAGTCAAACGAACAAAGGTAAATCGCATTGGGGGCAACACTCCAGTCCGAACAAAGGGGAATGAAGTATTCAAGAGATGCTGAGAACACCACAGGACTCTAAGGTGAGAGAAATTAAAATGAGAGAGTCTTATCGGTGAAAACCCTCACGGGCACCGTAAGGCGACATCGAGTCAAGAGAAAGAAAATAAAATGAGAGAGGCTTGATGGTGAAAACCCTTTGGGCACTGCAAGTCGACTAAGGAGTTGAATGAAATCTTGAACACCGGTTTCACGGTAGAAATTACAACAGGAGTTGAACATCAGATTCACTATACAGAGAAGGCTGAAAGTGCGTGTCAAGGTCGCTAGATTCGATATTCACATCCGATAGGTCATTCTTCTGTAGGTTTCTTGTTAGGAATTGTGTTTTCTTTTTATTCTTCACACTTTGTTTTACTCTCCCTCTTATCAAGTCAGTCGGGTCATAACAAGTATAGAAATGATTTCAAAATTTGCCACCAAGCTTTCCAATTGCACAAGATGGGACTTAGCCAACACGACAATTGTCGTAAGTCAGGGAATGACAAGGCCAGTGATTTAAGCCAAAAGAGCAACATGTGCAATAAAATGGGTAACAATTAAAATGTTTGGGGTTCATACGAGACGCAAAGGTCGGCAAAGTGCCAACTCACAACAAATGGAAACATGGGAGTATATTTTGATAAAGGAAAGAGTCAGTCAAGAAACATCCAAGGTTGTCCAATGAAATCACTGAAGAAATCATAGACCTCAAGATCAGATTTTGTGGGTTCCGTCAAGAAAGGAACAACATGCATGCAGTAAGGAAGACGGATTTTTGGATAGTTGGTGAACATGAAAGGCATTCAAGTGGAAAGTAGTCGCCATCAAAGTTCAAGGCCACAACCAACCACCACATTTAAACTAACAGATTTTTCTTTGCTTTGAAACAAGGGCATAGATGTTATTGGACCGATAGAGCCAGCAACTTCCAATGGGCATAATCTCATTTTGGTTGCGATTGGTTACTTTACCGCATTGGGCCGAGGCGAAGGGCAAGTTTGCGCCAAATTGGCAGGGACCGTTTTTGGTATCACGGGTGTTGTCCAATGGAGCATTGTATTTAACAGATGTTGAGGGAAAGTGCGTAGAGACTGCTATCAATTCAGATGCGGTCAAAAGATATTATGTATGATTCCTTTTCAATTATGTGTTTTGTATTTTGTTGTGATTTTGGAATTGAAATGACGAAGGCATTTTATTCTCTATCCAAACACTTTATCCATTGATAACCCCTTTGAGCCTTAATGAATATATTCTTTCATATCCCTCTCTCGGAATCGCTTTAGCGCAATAAGATCGAAATTGCCAAAATGAAAAAAAAAATGAAAAAAATGAAAAAACAAAAGAGAGAAAAAGACAAAGAAATCGGGAAAAGTCAAAAGAAATCCATCTAACTAATGAAGTTGGATGAACTATGTCTGACTTGATCCCGAAATGGTACGTAGGCAGCCTCTCTGAGGTTCAGTCACAATAAAGAAGAAATCCAAAAATTCTCCACATATTGAAACTGGGGCAGAAGTTATGTTTAATAATTCCGAGAGTTGTAAATATCTTTGAACCCTCGTGAGATTTTGAGCCTTTGTACCTTTCTTTCTTAACCCATCCAAAAGCCACGTTACGGTCCAAAGAAAGATCTTCTGATCAATTCCGAAATGATAACGAATGCAATGAAGGAGGAGCGAAACATCGGACAACACCTGTGGTAAGAAAACAACATACAAAAGGAAAAATGAGAAATAATGAAAAATGAGAGAGTCTCATCGGTGAAAACCTTAACCGGCACTGTGAGACGACTGTGAGTTTGAGAGAAATAAAATGAGAGAGTCTTGTTAGTGAAAACCTTAACAGGCACTGCGAGGCGATTGTGAGGTTGAGAGAATAAATGATAGAGTTCTATTGGTGAAAACCTTTCGAGGCACCGTAGGGCGATCGTAAGGACTACCAGAAAAGAGAAAAGGTAACAAAAAACAGTATCGGTTTGGGCTGGAAACAATTCGGAGACAGAATAATGATTGGAACGAACTGGGTCAGAGTTTAAATACATGGCATGGTCAGCGGAATCAGCCGGCAAATACCCAGATAGGTTCTATCATCTCTCCAAAATGCCCTTACCTTTCTTTTATTTTTCTGCGTTTCATTGTTTACCTTTTGAGAGCTAACTACCAGCTCCTGATAACGAAAGCTGAAACAACACTGGGTCAGAAAGAAGGAAGAGTTGGGAAGGAAATAAGGAAGCTTGGAAAATATGGCCAAAGGAAAAGAAAACAAAACAAAAATGGAAAAAATGAGAAAATACAAAAAGAGTCTGCAAGGGATAAGCAGTTGAAAGCTACACAACATGAGAAAAGCAAAAAGAAGAAAGCAATAAGAAGCAGGGATGCCAGTTGCCAGTTGCCAGCAGGTTATATCTAATAAGTTCTGTTTCATGCGGGAACAAATTGTCACTAATCACTTTAAAGTGAATGTGACCAATGTGGAAAATAGAAAACACCAAAAAGAGAAGTTCGCCAATAAGTGGAGAAATTCACAGGCAAGAGATAATTGGTAAAAGCAAATACCAAAAAGAGGAAGGTAACATCTTTTAAAATCCACTCCCCAGTCCTCAGGCTACGGGAATACTTTTCTGCATCGCATTGCACGTTTAATTTCTGTTAGGTGCCCACCTTCGAATACGGGAATATTTTTCTGCATCGCATTGCACGTTTAATTTCTGTTAGGTGCCCACCTTCGAATACGGGAATACTTTTCTGCATCGCATTGCACGTTTAAATTCTGTTAGGTGCCCACCTTCGAATACGGGAATACTTTTCTGCATCGCATTGCACGTTTAATTTCTGTTAGGTGCCCACCTTCGAATACGGGAATACATTTCTGCATCGCATTGCACGTTTAATTTCTGTTAGGTGCCCACCTTCGAATACGGGAATACTTTTCTGCATCGCATTGCACGTTTAAATTCTGTTAGGTGCCCACCTTCGAATACGGGAATACTTTTCGCATCGCATTGCACGTTTAATTTCTGTTAGGTGCCCACCTTCGAATACGGGAATATTTTTCTGCATCGCATTGCACGTTTAATTTCCGTTAGGTGCCCACCTTCGAATACGGGAATACTTTTCTGCATCGCATTGCACGTTTAATTTCTGTTAGGTGCCCACCTTCGAATACGGGAATATTTTTTGCATCGCATTGCACGTTTAATTTCTGTTAGGTGCCCACCTTCGAATACGGGAATATTTTTCTGCATCGCATTGCACGTTTAATTTCTGTTAGGTGCCCACCTTCGAATACGGGAATACTTTTCTGCATCGCATTGCACGTTTAATTTTTGTTAGGTGCCCACCTTCGAATACGGGAATACTTTTCTGCATCGCATTGCACGTTTAATTTTTGTTAGGTGCCCACCTTCGAATACGGGAATACTTTTCTGCATCGCATTGCACGTTTAATTTCTGTTAGGTGCCCACCTTCGAATACGGGAATATTTTTCTGCATCGCATTGCACGTTTAATTTCTGTTAGGTGTCCACCTTCGAATACGGGAATACTTTTCTTCATCGCATTGCACGTTTAAATTCTGTTAGGTGCCCATCTTCGAATACGGGAATACTTTTCTGCATCACATTGCACGTTTAATTTCTGTCAGGCACCCACCTTCAAATACGGGAATATATTTCTGCACATCATGGTTTATATAGCTAAAAGCCCACACTGGGGCAGAAAAAAGAAAAAAAAGTAGTTTGCTGTTTTGTTTTGAGCTGGTTCAGCTCGAGAGCAAGAAGTACCATTGAAAATCAAAAAAAAAAAAAAGAGGAAAACAAGAAAGAAAATCAACAAAAAAGGGAGAGTCAGCATCTCAAAAATTCAAAGAAAAAGAGACAAGGAGAAGCAAACAAAAGCTAGGATAGGAATAATTGTAATTGTAGAATCATAGCTTAGAATAACTTCTTCATTTTACATTCCCCCGGTGTAATAAGGAGGTCGGCAAGCAGCAACAGCAGCAACAGTAACAGCAAAAAATCGCAGTTTCATTGGTAGTCCCGGCTACCAAAATTTTCCGAACTACATTGACCTGATTCCCTTTTAGCTAGGGATATGTAGGAAACCTCTTAAAGCAAAGGTTCGGTCAAAATTTTGAAAAAAAAAATGCTTCTCACGGAGTGCTCAAACGGGCAAAAATCGCTCGTATCCGCTCACTTGTCTTTGCACAGAAACTCTTCGTGTTTACGCGCAAAGAGGGGCAATTGTGAGCACGTGATTTTTGCCCTATATGAGAATTACTCCCAAAAATTCAAAATAAAAGAGTTTTGTGTTGTTTGCAATTGTTGTGAATTTAGTGTCATTTTAAAAAAAATAATGACAATATACATATATATATATATATATATATATATATATCGCATTTGCATTTAGGATTTAATTCTACAATTAGGAGTAATTAATTTTATCTTACAAAAATGAAAATCACAAAAATAGGCATCTTTTGCATTTTAGCCTTTAATGTCCAAATTGTGTGATTGTATTTTAATTACCATTTAAAATTAGGTGACAATTATTATTATGAGATTAGTATTTCAAGATAATTTTAGTTTTTATAAATTAATCTTAGTATTTTGGGCTTTATTAATTAGGAAGTTGAATAATGGAGAAGAACAAAATGGAAAAAATTTGGATTGGGCCATCTTGCAAATTAAGTTACAAGCCCAATCCTAAGAACCCTTACCCAACCCAAAACCCCTTGGCCCAAGAAGAAAATTTCAGATTTTTTTTAGCAAAAAATAATCATAATTACATGACATAAAGTAGTGGGGAGCAAGGAAATCAAGGAAGAAAACAAGGAGAGGAAAACATGGATTAGTGGGTTTTCTTTAAATTAAAAAATATTTTCTTTTTAATAAAAAATCTGAAAATTTTCGAAATTCTTGCCTATAAATAGAAGAGATGATTTATGAAAAGGGGGAGGGGGAAAAAAGAGAGGAAAAATAGGAAGAGAAGAAAAAATAAAAAAATTCCCTACTGTGGTATACACTCGATATACACTCTGGACACAGAAGTATACACGGCAAAAAATTCAATTTTTGAGAGTTTCTTTTGAGAATTGAAAAGAGTTCAAAGCTAGAAAGACAAAACAAAGAGAAAATCTGGAATATATTTTTCTTTTCTATTTTTTACTGTTTTTTTTTTCCGTATTGCTGGAATTTTTGGGATTGAGGTGTTGAAGCTACTGCTGGTTGTTACTGTTGTTGTTGCTGTATTTTCACCGCCCTGTTGATTTTCCATCTTCCATTCCTTTCAAAACTAGGTACACTTCTCTTATGAGTGATGCTGTATTGACGTTCCTGATGAAATAAAAATGGAGATCCAGTTTAAATTCATGCTGTTCTATAGTTTATAGTTTATAATTGTAATTTGTTTATTGTTGTAGTATGTAGTAGCTGAAAAATAGAAATCAAACAAACGATGTAATAGCTTAGTGATAGAGTAGGTAGTATAATAGTAGTAGTATAGTAGCAGTAGCTTATCACTTAGTTTAATTAGGTAAAAACTCCTAAAACAAAAATTAGCATATCACTTTTCGACAAAAATCGCTAATTATTCATAGTAAGCTTCTTCATAAAAATGAACTCACATAGTTAAAATATATAAAGAATTCAGATAAAAGCAAAAATTGCAGTTGAGCGACCGTGCTAGAATCACGGAATTCGGGAGTGCCTAACACCTTCTCCCGGGTTAACAGAATTCCTTATCCAGGTTTCTAGTTTCGCAGACTGTATTACAAAGTCATAAATTTCCTCGGTTTGGGATTAAACCGATGACTTGGGACACCATTATTTTCTCAAGTGGTGACTCTGAATAATTAAATAAATTGATCCCGTTCCGACTGTCCTTCAAGTGGAAAAACTCCTTCACTGATTATTATTATACCCCTTCTCGGGATGTAGTATTAAACAGTGGCACATTACATTTGTGCATGTGGGAAAAAAAGGAGGTGTGACAGCGGGCACCTGACTTCAACAATAAACTTCGAAAATAAATCGCCTCTCCATTCTTCAGGCGGGCACCTGACTTCAACTATAACTTCAAAACTAAAACACCACTCCATTCTTCAGGCGGGCTCCCTGACTTCAACAACTTCAAAACTAAATCGCCACTCCATTCTTCAGGCGGGCTCCCTGACTTCAACTACACTTCAAAATAAATCGCCACTCCATTCTTCAGGCGGGCTCCCTGACTTCAACTATAACTTCAAGACTAAATCGCCACTCCATTCTTCAGGCAGGCTGTCTGACTTCAACCACAACTCCTATTTAAAATATCGACTTCCTTTGCTTCCTGCATCATTTCCTTCTTTTTACCTTGCCTCCTGAACCATCCTTTCTCCTAAATTACCTTGTTCTGGAACTACTTTCCTCCTGGGTCGTGTTGTTTTCCCTCCTGACTGAGGGGGATATCTTTAGAATTGTTTACTTGCCTGCTGAGGATAATGATGCTGGGAAACTTTTCCTTCATTCCCTCCCTTCCTTTGACTCATGCGCTTGAATTTGCGCTGGGAACTCTTGATGTGACCCTCTGCTTTATGGTGGGTTACTGGTTTCAATACCTGCAATGTAAAGACTGAAGACATGCCTCTTTTTATACAGGTAGGCGCCTGTTTTTATTAGCAACTTTTGAACTTAAAATGTATTCTGGCAATAATTTACGAAATATGCATAGGACAATGTAAAATAAAACAAATGTAAAATATCCTATTCGAGGGCGGATAGTCCCATCGTATCCTATTCGAGGGCGGAGACTCCCATCGTATCCTATTCGAGGGCGGATACTCCTATCGTATTCTATTCGAGGGCGAATACTCCCATCGTATTCTATTCGAGGGCGAATACTCCCATCGTATTATATTCGAGGGCGAATACTCCCATCGTATCCTATTCGAGGGTGGATACTCCCATCGTATCCTATTCGAGGGCGGATACTCCCATCATATTCTATTCGAGGGCGAATACTCCCATCGTATTCTATTCGAGGGCGAATACTCCCATCGTATTCTATTCGAGGGCGAATACTCCCATCGTATCCTATTCGAGGGCGGATACTCTCATCGTGTCCTATTCGAGGGCGGATACTCCCATCGTATCCTATTTGAGGGCGAATACTCCCATCGTATCCTATTCGAGGGCGGACACTCCCATCGTATTCTATTCGAGGGCGAATACTTCCATCATATCCTATTCGAGGGCCAATACTCCCATCGTATTCTATTCGAGGGAGAATACTCCCATCGTATCCTATTCGAGGGCGAATACTCCCATCGTATTCTATTCGAGGGCGAATACTTCCATCGTATTCTATTCGAGGGTGAATACTCCCATCGTATCCTATTCAAGGGTGGATACTCCCACCGTATTCTATTCGAGGGCGAATACTCCCATCGTATCCTATTCGAGGGCGGATACTCCCATCGTATCCTATTCGATGGCGGATACTCCTATCGTATTTTATTCGAGGGAGAATACTCCCATCGTATCCTATTTGAGGGCGGACACTCCCATCGTATTCTATTCGAGGGCGAATACTCCCATCGTATCCTATTCGAGGGCGAATACTCCCATCGTATTCTATTCGAGAGCGAATACTCCCATGATATCAATGTTTGAAAGTGAACAAACCTGAGACGTCCTATTCGAAGGTGGACAAACCTGAAACATCTTATTTGAAGGTGGACAAACCTGATACGACATCTTGAATTGCCTTCCTCGTTTCTTCGAGAAAACTTTTAACAACGGCAGAAAATCTTCTGCCCCAGTATTGGTGTTCCTCCTTGTGGCATGACTTTCTGCTATCAATAGCACTTTCTTTCCCTGTTTCAAATCAAAGAAAATTTGTTAGTTCAAAACATTGTGAGCCGTAGTGCCGCTCCTGTGGGGTGGTTTTTCCTTTTCCCCTTTTCCTCGCTCGGGGTTCCCAAAACTTGTTGGGGAATGATTTCATTTGCTGGAGATGATATTCCTACTGGGGTTGGGTTTTTCCATTTATCCCTTCCCCGTTCTGTGTTTCTCAACTTGCTGGGGGTTATTTTGTTGAAGATGAGATTTCCTTTCTTCCTTTACCACTCTGTGTTGTCCGACCACCTCGGAACTTGCTGAAGATAACACTGCTGGTGGATTTTCACTTCCTCAAAATTGGCGTTTCACTCTTCTGAAGGCTGTTGGAGATGACATTGGTTTAAATATTGCTTCCCTTAAGGCCTTCTTTCTTCCTTTTTCCCCAAGAGGGACTCGACTTCCAGAAAATTTTCAAAATGAAAAGAAACTTTTCTGCCCCAGTTTAATAATCTTCTTTGGACCATACTTCTTTGCCGTCAATGGCATTTCCTTGCCTTGCATAATAATTGGAAAGTTGGTGGCAAGTTTTGAAGTCATTTCTCACTATGTTTTGACTAGACCGACTTTTATGGGGGAATTTTTGACAAAAGGAGAAAGATAAAAAGAAACAACAAATAGAAGACAAGGGAGGACTGACTCTCTAACCAGAAACAACTATAAAAACTTATCAAACGCGGATACCAACTCTACTAGTCATGACATGCACATATGGCCTATCCTCCGTCGTTAATTTCCTTTCACGATTTCTGTCTCGTGATTTCCATCTGATTATCACCTTTATTCGACTCGTAGTGCCCGAAGGGTTTTCACTTTCAAGCCTCTCTCATTTTGATTTTCTCTCAGCTTTCGTCGCCTTATGGTGCCTGTGAAGGTTTTCACCGGTAAGACTCTCTCATTTGTATTACTTTTAGCTGAGGATTGGGGTGTCACTGCTAAGACTCTCTCGTATTTCCTTTCTGCTGGGAATCAGAGTCTTTTCTGCTGGGAATCAGAGTGTCATATTCTGATGAGACTCTCGTGTTTGTTTGACTTGGCCTATTTTGAAGACTGATCGGAAGGTCTTTCTTTGGACCATAATGTGGGATTCGGATAGGGCTAGAAAGAAAGGGTATTAAAGGCTCAAAACAAAATCAATTTTGGGTTCAAAGTTTACAACCTTCGGACCTAAATTTATTTATAATCAACACAATTTTTCTTTGCCCCAGTTTCTTACTTGGGGATTTTTTTTAAAAATTCTTTATTTACACTATGACCGAGCTGTGAAGAACCTACGTATCCTCTTTAAGGAATCAGGTAAAACGTAGTTCCTAATTCCCTTTTTTTTCAAGTTTCTCTTTTTCATTCATTTGTCTTTTTCTTTTCTTTTCTTTATCTCTTTTTGTTGTTTTCTTTTTCTTTTCTTTTTCTTTATCCCTTTCTTCTCTTGTCTTTCAAACTTGTGTTTTTAGTCTTTGCAACTAATTCCGAAGGAGGGGTATGAAAGATTTTAAAATAAGGCACAAAGGGTTGACGATGGATAAAGTGTTTGGATAGCAGAACAAAATGCCTTCGTCATTCCAATCTTCAAAACATGCCAAGTACAAACAACATATTCACGACATATTCTGGTTGTGCCATATCATCCATTCACCTTTTCATCTGTCATTTTAAAGTATTGCTGGACGACACTTCTATTTCGGTATCACAAGCTAACCCTGTTTTAGCATGTCTAATTTTCCTTCAAGGGTTTCTTTGTGTTTTGCCTGCCCCAGTCTCACATGATTCGGGCTCCAAATAATCTCAAATCGTTTTTATTTCTTTTAAAATGACTTGATTATCTTCCAATTTCTTCATGCTTAACCCTTAATATTAGGCTAAAATTATGTGCGATGCCATGTCATTAGAATCGGCGTTCGAACAAATGACAAATCTAAAGATAGAAGAACTAAAAAAAGACGACTGGGTAATAAAAGATCGAAAGTTTCATTAAACGGAGAAAAGGTTCAAATACAAACAAGCAAACCAGCAATACAAACCTGAAACGACACTTGAAAAGACTAAGCAAACTGAAATGACCAGAATGGAAAGATAAGAGGGTTTTACTTCAAGACAAGATCCGGGTCACAACCCTGAAAACAGCTCGGACAAAAGAAATGACAACAAAAACAAACCACCGAAACTCCTCCTGATTACCAAGCATGACTTCTTATATACCAAATTCTGCCGATTAGTTTTGCTGTGGAATACAGATCGGGCTTCTTAATTTTCCCTTCCCTTGTGTATCAATTTGATCATATGGGTCTAAGGGTGAGTTGGCAATGGATTCTGATTAATGTTGGGTGCCTCTGGTGTCTGAACCTCGATGTTATTGGTGTCAATAAGATTTTGCACTGCATGTTTCAGTTTCCAACATTTCTCGGTATCATGTCCGAGAGCCCCTGAACAATACTCACAGCTTACTGAGCGATCCACATTTCGGGTGTAGGGGATTTGGCAATCTTGTCTCAATAGGACTCAACAAACCTATCTGCTTCAATTTGCGGAACAGAGCAATATAAGTTTCTCCCAACTCAGTGAATGTTCTTTGTGCCCTTTCCTATCTGAAAGCATGATTCCCGCGGAAATCTGGTCCTGGAGGATTATTGTAAGCCCTTGGTGGTGGATATGTGTTTCGGGGAGGGTGATTAGGGTGATTTGGGTGATAGGGTCTGGCTTGGTAATGAGGTGAAGGACCTTTCGATCTGGACCAAGTACCCTCCTTTACCATTGCAACTTCTTCTCTTCTCTTCTTCCCGAATGCAACCCCTGTGCCATTCTGAATAGCTTGAGTTGTTGCTTTTAACGTGGAATAGCTCAAGATCTTATTGGACTTAAGTCCCTCTTCTATCATTCCGCCCATTTTGACCACTTCATTGAAAGATTTACCAACCGATGTCACCAGGTGACCAAAGTAAGTTGGCTCTAGTGTCTGCAAGAAGTAATCTACCATATCCTTTTCTCTCATCGGTGGATCTACCCTTGCTGCCTGTTCCCTCCATCGGAACCCAAATTCTCTAAAGCTTTCGGCGGGTTTCTTCTCTAACTTTAGCAATGATAAGCGATCAGGGATTATTTCAAGGTTATATTGAAACTGGCCGATGAATGCTTGGGCTAGGTCATCCCATGTAAACCATCTGCTGGGATCCTGCCTGGTGTACCACTCTAGTGCAGACCCTCCCAAGCTCTGACCGAAGTAAGCTATCAGAATTTCATCTCGCCCTCCGGCTCCTCGCATTTTGCTGCAGAAACCTCGGAGATGGGCTACTGGGTCACCATGCCCCTCGTATAGATCAAACTTGGGCATTTTGAACCCAGCGGGCAACTGGACATCTGGAAATGGGCACAGATCTTTGTATGCAACACTGACTTGGTTGCCTAAACCATGCAAATTCCTGAAGGATTTCTCCAGGCTCTTAACTTTCCTAATAACCTCCTCCTATTCCAAAATTTTGAAGTGCCTTTCCGGTTCTGCCGGGTTGTCCCAGTAAGGGGTGTGTGAAGGCGGTTCAAGAGCCCTAAAGGTAGGCTCGGGAGAATAACAATGATTGTCAAGGATTTGAAAAATCGGCTCACTAGATGACTTCTGTAAAGTAGCAGGTGGAGGTGCCACAAAAATAGGGGTAACCGGGGGAGGAGGATTTTGTCTAGCTGGTGGAACCTGGGATGTATAAGTGTTTTCCCTTTGATAATATGGATAGATCGGTGCACTTGTCAAGGGGTCAATGGAGCGGATGCTCTGGTGCTGGTGTAAGAGTAGGAAGGTTTGGTGATGGTTGTCCCCTAGCCCATGCTAGGTGCATCTCTGTCATTTGCTGTCTCAACCGGTCCACCTTCTCTTTCATGATCTGTATCTCTGTTTTCTCTCCATCGAGACTTTTGCCAGAACTAGACATGATTGCTAGAATTGGACCTTTTGATCTAGTGTGGTAATGGTGATTGGCCAGGATATTGTGTCAAGTCAACCGCTAAACTTTCTGAAGTGCAACAAACTTGTGAGCTCACAGAGTTTAACAGATATGTTATCGCATGTTGGATGCAATGCACCTAGTCAGTTAACCATATATGTATTCACCGCATGCGTCATTCCAGTTTTTCGTTTTCAATTATCCTTAAAAACCCCGCTTGTTATTAACCTCTTTTTTTTTTTTCAAATTGAAATAAAAACCTTGTTTTTACAAACACGTCCTTTCAACGCCTCGGTGACGAAGATTATAAGGTTGTGAGGGTCAATTGACCAAAAAATCTACAAAATGACCCAAAAGCGGCCGTTTATGCAAAGTCAGCCTTCCGGCATCCCTTTCGGGTACATTCGGCTGTTTTTGAAAACGGCATCACTCAACTTATTTACACCGAAAGATTAATTTCGATATTCTTAGCTATTTTTGGAAAAAGGGAGATTGGACCCGTTGTAGGTTGCCTACGTATCTCACACCATGTGAGAATCAAACCAGCGTAGTTCGGTCAAATAAAAACAAACTACAGATGTAAATGAAACAAAATATATTTATTTATTTTTTCACACATTTTTTTATTTTAAAACAAACGTTTCTTTTAAGTAAAAAAACAAACTATTTTGAAACTATTTTTTTTTCATTTTCCTCAATATTTAAAAACCGGTTAGCCTGCAAGTCTGAAGCAAATAAATGCGTAAAACAAACAGGATGCAACAAGATGGTCTTTTCATTTCAGGTCATCTGTCCTAGACAGGCCCAACCCCTGTGTTGAGCCTCTCTAAGTCAATATGCACATGATGCAAATAAGCGTTCTTACTAGGGATCTGGTATGAAGTTTTGTTATACTATGTTAAAACCCGGGCATTTGTTCTAGACCGTGTACTCGAGCGAACAACTCGAGTCGATGAAGGAGCTCCTTTCCGGGAACCAAAAGGCCAGCCGGCTTAGAAACTTTCCGAGCCTTTTTCTTATTTTTGGGTAAGACACTAACAGAATAGGGAGTCTCAACCAGTAAGCACATCCCCATAGGTGACAAGAGAAGGGTTTCGGCACAGTTTATATATATACAGTTCAAAAAATATCAAAGCGATAAAAATATCATTTTGCACATTTAAACCCAAGATAATAATAAACCAAATACAACAATTATTCAAAGCTCGAGTTCTAAAACCCTGATCTAGTGGTTCTGGGTTTATCATCTTGTTGGAAGAGGTGTCTAGACTGGCTTTAACTCGAGCGGACAACTCGAGCCAAGGAGTGTCAGTGTACCGGTAGCATGGCTTTCTGGCTTAATTGACAATGCTCCCTGCCTAAACATGTGTGACTACAAATCCTTCACCGGGTGCCAAGCACCACAACTATCTTGAGAAAAAAGGGCTATGTCCAGCAAATGCCCGAGATTATATTTCAAAGAGACTCAGAAGAAGAAAATGGGTATCGGCACAATTTATATACAATTCACAAAATATCAAAGCAGTAAAAATAATATTTAGCACATTAATACAAACATATAATAAAATCAGATAATAAATAAGCCAAATACAACAATTATTCCAAGCTCGAATTCTTAACCCTGAACCAATGGTTCTGGGTTTGCGTCCCCAGCAGAGTCGCTAGAGCTGTCACACCTCCTTTTTCTGCAGGCCCGCGAGGGCGTGGTAAATGGAGTTTTTCCAATTAAAGGACAATCAAAACAGGATTCATTTATTAAGAGATTCAGAGTCGCCACTTGGGAGATTTTTGGTGTCCCAAGTCACCGGTTCGAATCCCGAATTGAGGAAAAGTTTGACTCTATTTAACGGTCCGCGAACCAGAAATCTGGATAAGGAATCCTGTTAACCCGGGAGAAGGTGTTAGGCATTCCCAAGTTCCGTGGTTCTAGCACGGTCGCTCAATTATCATATTTGCTTATTTATCTGATTTATGAAACGCTTTAACTTATGTGCAAATTTTAACCTTTAACCACTTTAGATATTATTATTATTTTAACAAAGAATTGCAACAGTGTGAAAACGTATCTCAAACCACGTCACATCAATGTACCCGTGGTTATTGACACATTTTAACTTCGTTGAGACTTGGATTTGGGTCACGTAAATGTGCACCCGAATTTAGAGAGATAACATTATTAAATACGCGCCTAAGGATACTAACACATTTTTATTTTTTGGGAAATGCCGTGTAATTTGCTAAATGGCCTATCCGAATTCTAAGGATCAAAATAGAAATAAAAATGAGGGCCATGCAATTATCAATTTTTGTTTGGCATGGCGACCCTCAAATTAATTATAAGGATAAACTAATTAACTAAGGCTAAAGGATCACCAACTTTTAAACAACAATCGAATTTAAATTATGAAACCTAAAAAACTAGGACATTACTTCATCATTTTTTCATTTTTTTAAAGTTTAATATCGACAGGGTGTGAGGCCCAATGTCCCCAAAAGATTGTCAGGCCTAATTCACAATGGTACAAGTCCTTATATGTATGCCTAATGTAATCCCACCTTTCAAAAGTCTAAAATACGCATGCGGAGACCCAATTTCGAATCCCCAAACAACCAAACCACGACTAAGAAACATTTGAATGATTAACTATAAATAGCAGATGTAAGCCAGTGATTTTCAAATGAACCTTTAAATACTTAATGTTGTTTCGCAGAAACTTTTAATAATGACAGGTTCAAACAATCAAAAATCCAAATTGATAACATTGCAATATACAATTTTTAATTTTTTAAAGCTTCCAGCAATAACCTAGGAAACTAAACATTGTATGGATTCAATACTGTGTAAAACTCAAAAAGGAAAAGGATACTCTTATATGAACACCTGAATATTTAATGGGACTATTTGATGCTAATACTCAAATAAATTGCATGTTAAAGACTCTAAGACCAGATTACATGTAAAAAAGGACTCAGATCCTCTAAATTCAGCATTATATACCTTTCTTTCGGCCCAAAAACCCCTTATGATTACTGTGTTACCTAAGGGAAATTCCAAGCAAACAAAATAAAGATTCTGAGGCTCACATCTGCCTCCTCAATACTCACAAATACAGCAAATAGGAGATCCCATGTCCAACTAATTTTCAGGTCTCCTTGAATAAAGATTATCTAAATTTACATGATACTCTAAACTTTTGAGGACTCAAAAGGAATTGGCTAAAAGAAATGAAATCAAATGCTAATATACAGTGGAAATCAAGTTAAATCACAACTGAATTAGCTTAAAAAATGCAGAAACATCAAGTAAACAACTGCTCTTTGACA
Source organism: Nicotiana noctiflora (assembly GCA_032618575.1). Lineage (NCBI taxonomy): Eukaryota > Viridiplantae > Streptophyta > Magnoliopsida > Solanales > Solanaceae > Nicotiana > Nicotiana noctiflora. The sequence goes on from JASVEL010008561.1 coordinate 94,530, forward strand.
AATCTCGACTTCAGTAAATCCACTTCAATGTTTATCCATTCTCATACATTAAAAGGTGAAATGAATACCTGGAAATGAGGGTAAAAGGAGTCAGATGCAACAGTAGCAGTAACAGAACTCAACAACAGGAAAACAACCAGTAAAACAAGTCCAAACCAAGCAATGATGCAGATAATCTCAATAAAATAGTAACCCAAAGGCCAGCAATTAGAACCAACAAAATGAACCATCCAGCAAGGATTTTTACACCAAAATTCAAGCCAAAAAATAAATGGATCCCCAAATTACTTCAGAAGTTCAAGACCTCAAGAGATGATAAGAAAAACTTCAATGCAACAGTCAATTCTCTCCTTTTCACTCTCTGTTTTTTTTTCCAGAGTTGTATCTTGTGACGACCCGGCCCGTTGTCACGGGAATTACCACCCCGTTATGTTGAAATTGTATGTTTTATGCTTTTATATCAGTGTTAAAGTCTATCGGGTGAGTTAGGAGTGATTTGGATTGGAAATGAGGCATATAACCTTTGTGAAGGAAACTTGAATAAGGAAAGTCAACCCGGAGTTGACTATTTAGCTAGAAGGCTCGGAATCGGATTCTGATGATTCGGTTAGTTCCGGGAGGTGATTTGTGACTTCGGGGAGCGTTCGGAATTGAATTTGGAGGTCCGGTGTAGAAATAGGCTTGAATTGGCTAAGGTTGAATTTTGGCGAAATCCGAACGGTAGGTGAGATTTTGATCCGGGGGTCGGAATGGAATTCCGACAGTTGCAGTAGCTCCGTTAGGTGATTTTGGATGTGCCTGGTCATTCGGGCATCGTTTGGTTGGGTTTTTGATGGAATGTATAATTCGGAAAGTTTTAAGAAATTTAGGCTTGAATTCGATGCGAATTACGGGTTTTGATGTTGTTAGACGTGTTTTGAGGATTGGAGCAAGTTCGAATAAGGTATTAGGATGTGTTGGTGTGTTTGGGTGAGGTCCCGGGGACCTCGGGGAGTTTTCGGTTGGCTAAACGGGAGAAAATGTGGAAAATTGCAGGTTTGGGATTCTGTTTCTGTTGTTTTCGCTCCTACGGAAATGGGGGCGCAGGAGCGAGTCCGCAGGAGCGGACAAGAGGGCGCAGGGGCGAGTGACTTCGCAGAAGCGGAATAGTCTCCGCTGAAGTGGCGTCGCAGGAGCGAAGGTGAGGCCGCAGAAGCGGCCAAGAGAGAAATGGGGGAAAACCGCAGAAGCGGATTTATTGACCGCATAGGCGAGTCCGCAGGAGCGGACTTTTGATCGCAGAGGCGGAAAGGACCGCAGGGGCGGAATGTTATCCGCAGAAGCGGACCCGCAGGAGCGGTCCGTGTATCGCAGGAGCGGAAATGGACAATAGGCCTAGGTTCGCAGAAGCGACCAATTGGTCGCAGAAGCGGTTCCGCAGGGGCGGAAAATGGCCCGCAGAAGCAAAAATCGCAGTGAGTTAAGTGTATCAGAAGTTAGAAAATTTCAGAAACATTTCACACATTTGGGTCTCGGCTTTAGAGGCGATTTGGGCGGTTTTGAAGAGAAACTCAAGGGAAATCATCAGGTAATCAACTATGGACTTAAACTATGATTAGTATTGATAATATTATGCAATTATATCATGAAAATGGAGGAATTTGGGTTGATTTATGGAAGATTTAACCCTAGGCTTGAACTTTAGAAAATCAAGGTTTTGAAAGGGCAAATGGAGTCCGAATTTGGTAAAATTGATATGCTTAGACTCGTATTGAGATGAGGGTTCCGAATATGTGACTTTTATAATTTTTCGAGAAGCGTACCAAAAGTCGGGTTTTGACAACTTTGGGAATTTTGATGTAAATTGAGTTGTATTGATTGGGAGTCATTCCATTGGCCTAATTTGTTGTATTTCTACTGTATTTGATCAGATTCTACGCGTGCGGAGCTTGATTCTCGTGGCAAGGGCATTGCGGAGTAGTCGTCACGCTGTATTGAGGTGAGTAATAGATGTGGGTGATGACCAGCGGGTTCGAAACCCCGGTATACCACTTTGTGACGCCGTATAGCGGCGAGACACGTACTCTCTTGTGAGTGCGGGGTCGATTGTGATTGGGGACTATGGCTTAGTCCGACTTGTTGATATTGTGTTATGACATTGGCTATTCTTGAGCCGTCGAACCTCCTTCTCGGATGGTTGCATACTATATATTGAGATATTGGCCACTCTTGAGCCGAGGAACCCCTTCTTGGGCGGTTGAGTATACTTGTGGGCCGTGAGCCAGTTATTGGATCCCGCGATGGATCGTTATCATTGTCTTATCATATTGACATGTTAGTTATTACCAGTCCGTAGCTATTTCTGTTATTATGCTATTTCCAATCTCTGGAACTTGGTATTACTGTTTTCCAACTGAAAATTGATAAAAAGGGTTTTCAAAACTACTTTTGAGCCTGCGAGGCTGTATTTGCATTTTAGCTGACTGGTAGTGGATCGGGCTGCGCGCCGCAGCAGTATATATGTTGGATCGGACTGCACGCCGCAATGATATTGTGCTTGGGTTGTAGGAGCCCCTCCGGAGTCTGAACCCCCACAGTGAGCACGGGTACCCAAATTGGATCGGGCTACGCGCCGTAGCGGTCATATCATGCATTGCATTGCATTTAGCTACATTTGCTAGCTGTTATACTGTTTTGCTGGTACTTGTTGGTACAGGTACAGTCGATATTGATTCTGTGACAGGGTAATTGATTACAACTTTACTTAGTGCTTTATTGCGGATTTCTTATCTGCGCTGTCTTACCCCTGTTTATTACCACTGAGTCTGGCAGTACTCATTTTACTCCCTGCACCTTGTGTGCAAATCCAGGTACCTCTCAGCAGTGATCCGGTAGTTGTTCGAGGCGACATCGATAGGATATTCGAGGTAGCTGCAGAGTCCGCAGGACCCGATTTTCCTTCTTATTGTCTTTTGAATTCTGTATTGATATTTCTTTCCGCACTTGGTATCTTGTAAACCATTATTACACTATGTTCATTAGAGGCTCATGACTCTTGACCCTTCGGTCTATGGGAGTTGGCACGTGTTGGGACTTGGTTCCCTGTTTTTAATATATCTATCATTGTTGAATTATTCTGTTATGCTTAAATTGGATAAAGTGAGCTTATGGCTCCGTGATGGTTGTTAATTGGTCAGGCTGGCCTAGCAATGTGCTGGGCGCCATCACGACCGGATTTGGGGTCGTGACAAGTTGGTATCAGAGCCTAGGTTTACTAGGCCTCATGAGTCTCGAGCCGGTTAGTAGAGTCTTGTGGATCGGTACGGGGACGCCTGTACTTATCCTCGGGAGGCTGAGAACCTTTAGGAAACACTTCACACTTCTTGGAATTCTTATCATGCGTACTTGATTCAGCTTGAGATATACTTTTTGAAATTCCTTCCACACGTCTGTGTACGCATCGATCGCTCAGTAATATAATTGCCTTATGGCTTGTGATTTCCCCGAACGAGGGGAGAGATATAATCTCTGTGACTTCATGTTGGGCTAGTCGGGATGACTTGAGGCTGGACCTTATCTATGACTTGAGCATCGAGGTGCCGATTTTGTGAGTGGTGGCAATAGATAATGTGCAGAGGGTTTGAAACCCCGTATTTTCACTATACAGTGCTACGCTGAGATGAGATACGCGTCATGTGACGAGCGTGGTGGTATTGTGACTGGGGATTTGGAATTGATCCTTCCCAATTGATAAATTACTGTGTAAAGTGACTGAGACTGGGCTTATATCTATGTACTTGGGCTAGTAGCCATGTTTGGGGCCTTGTGCCGATCTGTAGAGTATTAGGGAGGCTTACTAATGGATGAGCTGTTAAATTTTCGACTCTTGTCTAATCCGTTGTGTAGCCCCGAGCTATGGGTGTGGTGAATAATTATCATATCTCGTAATTGGAAGGTAAAGCGCCTTATGTGTAGTGGAACGAGTTTAAACTCAGGAAGACTAAACTGATTATGCTATGTGTATCCTGGTGGAATGTATTGTGATGAAATGCTAAATTGAGAAGAAGTAGGAGGGTTGATCCTCATGTGTAATTGAAATGTATTTGATATGTGTTATGATTCGAGCAGGTAGAGCGCATGTTCATGTAACAATTATGATAATATGATTTGTGTAGTATTGAGACTAATGTTGTCGATATGCATTGTGATGTCTTGTCGAGTTGTGAATGTATTGCTAGGATGGTTTTGGCGATTCTCTGGTAGGTGGATAGGCCAATTTACAAAGGAAACTCTGTCGAAATTTTTGGAAAACTTGGGGCTTAAAAGATTTTTGTCACCTAAAGAGTGGGCTTAACTATTGTGTGAGAATGAATGCAAGAATTGCAAAAGAGTTAACATTTCTGATGATTCGAATCTCCACCGAAGCTTGTAAATGACTTGAGTTTAATCTAACTAAAACTTTGTGGAATCATTTAAGTAAGAATGCTATGAGTGGCTAAAAGTGCTTTAATGTATGGCTCCGAGCCAAGTTGGGGAGGTTGTGGTTGAGTAACTGATTGCACTGCGGTGTGCTGTGTTGGTTCTGTCTCTAGGTATGTTGGGAAGATTCTGATAAAGGTTATGGTGCTTCGTAGATGTGAAAAAAATACTAGGATGTTTTGAACTGATGTTGGTAAGGAATGTATGGTGTATAGAAAAGAAAGATAGCTAATTGTATCCGTATATAATCATGATCTGCAGTGTCAGAGTTCTAACAAGGCACGAGTGGTTCTGTTCAATAAGACAGTTGAATTACATCTGAATAAGGGTGAATGACGCCCGAGAGAATTGTTTTACGGTGTTCAAGATTTTGCTTGTAACAATCAGGTGTCTTAAGATTGTGCATGTGGCTAAAGACACTGGTTTCGTTAGAAGAGATCAAGATTTGAGTTATATTATATGAATGATGAGATTCTATGTAACCATATTGGGAAGTAATGATAACGAATTCAAATCGCAAGAGGTTCTTCAAAATAAAGTATTATAGAATGTGATCCTTCTGGGAGACATTGAGAGAGTATTCAGTGGCCTATGTGTCTTAGACCGTGTGGTCTTATGTACGAGTCTCGTGTGGTAACATGAGTTGATGTGTTATGGTGCTACAGTAATGGCTAATATTAAATTAAGAATGGATTAGAAAGGAAACTGGGTAAATGGATCAACTTGTTAATAAACCGAAACGGTATGATAAGGAATACGATTAATTCCTGGTATATGTTTGAAGTAATGAGTCTCGCAGATATTGTGCAATAAAGCTTTTGAGTGCTGGCAGTTGTGTAACTCGATATGGGTATAAGGACTCAGTCCTGGCAGTTTAACTTATGCAATGTAATTGGGAGAAAGGGTTTGTGATGTGTTTTACCGTGGTTTAAAAATGAGTGTATTTCCTGTTGGTATGCAAGACTTGGAATGTGTAATGAGTTTTCTCTATATGGGATCATGAAAGCCCTTGACTAGTTGAGTGCGCCGATATTTGCGGCGTAGGAAAGGAATATGAATTTCCATGTTATCTTAGTGTGGTGTGGCCTATGCGATGTGTTATGGAAAGTTGATAATGGCATATTCAAGGTTTGGTGATCAGTTCATAATATATGGGGAGTCATTAAAATTATTTAGCAGCGCGGGCAGCTGCAGGTGATTTAAAGAATCGATCTTTCTGGTGATTAAAGAAAATGGTACTGCTATTCTAGTAATTTGGTAGGGTATATGGTCCAAAATGACAAAGTAATGTAAACTGAAAATATCCAGTGGTATGGTGGTATTCTCTTGTTGGATCGACTATAATAACTGAGTCGTTGATGGCATAGTGAAGTTTCTGAATGGCTTTCGTGGTATGAATGGACGCTTGATGTGCGTTATGTATTTGTACAGTGAAGTACAGGATCAGGCATTGTGATTCATGTGTTATATATGTGTTGGAGACTTGAAGTTATCGTTAGTCCGCCTATGTAGTGGTTGTATATCATGTGTATCGACACCGTTTTGTGATTATCGAAAATCAGAAGCTCTAGTGGCTTTCTCTCTTAACTTGATATGACGAATTTGAATTATGATACTTGATTGCTCACTAGTCATCATTGGGCCAGGTTGTCTAGACTAATGTGATATAGACTATGATGGTATGGCACAAATTGTGTAGCAGAGTGCATCAGAGTATGCTCCAGCGGGGTAGTTGTACCTCAGGACCAGCAGACGGCTGGTGGGTATTGCTTTGTCGGTTGGGCCTTCGTGGCGGATATCAGTGCAGAGGTTTCTATCATTGATTTGGTTCTGGTATTGAGTAACTTTGTCGGATACGTTTCTTGTGGCCGAACTTGAGGCTATATATGTTTACCATAATGAGCAACTTGACTCGACACGCATTTCTTTGGCAAGGGTTCTATATGGATCGGGTGGCGCGCCGCCACAGGTACTGTTATTTGGATCGGGTGGCACGCCGCCACGGGTATGGTATCTGGATCGGGTGGCACGCCGCCACGGGTATGTCATTGGAGCGGGTTGCACGCCGCAATAGTGTAATGTGAAAATAGAGTTAGTTATATATTACCTGGTATACAATACTTCCTAGTTTCTGAGGAAGAGTCTGTATTGAGTATCGCTTGGCGAATGGCACATCGGCTGTGTTCTTTCAGGATTTGATAGCATACGTTAATTGTTTCACCGTGGGTGAGGTTGATTGCTTGGGTTCAGACCTAAATATGTGTGTGGCTGATCGTTTTAAGCTTGGTAAATTGAGGTGCTTCATGAGTAATAGTATTTGGATAGAATCATGAATCGTGGCAAGGCCACGTGATGTTATGACCCCTCGAGGAGGATTCAGGTACTCTATTTCTATAATGCGAGACGCGATCTCAGTTCTATGTTATGATGTCACAAAGGAATTGAATTATAGCTCTCTTGTTGAAGACAATTGTCATGATTTGAGTATGTTTGGATGTCTCTATTGGAGCCTGTGTTGTGCTCGTCGTGGCTTGGGTCGGTGTTGAGGTGACATATCACCAGTGCGGTGTGTTATAATCGAAATGATCATTTGAGTCATTATGGAGAGCTAACATATGTGATTTCAGTGGGTTAGAAAGGTAATACCGAGATGTGGGTCCGAAATCTATTGTGGTATCAGTTAAAAGTGAAATGGATTCATGAATGGTTGACCTGAGAGATGGGTTCGATATATCACGTGTGTCACACCTCCCTTTTTACCGCACATACTTAAATGCGTATAAATACACTTGTAGGGTATACCCCGACGCTCAATTACCCAAGACGGATAAAATAACGTAAGGGAAGGAGTTTTTCCAATTTAAGGACAATCGGTTCGGGATTTTATTAGAGATTAATCGGAGTCGCCACTTGGGAATGACAATGGTGTCCCAAGTCACCGGTTAATCCCGAATCCGAGGAATTTTGACTCTTATGAATGTCTGCGAATCAGAGGTCCGGATAAGGAACTCTGTTAACCCGGGAGAAGGTGTTAGGCACTCCCGGATTCCGTGGTTTTAGCACGGTCGCTCCACTGTCGTTCTTGACTTTTGTTTGACTCAATTATAAGTTTTAACAACATAATGTGTTTTTTTTTTTTACGTTAAATATCATTTTTAGGAATTTGCGGTATCGCGAAAACACGCCTCGAGTCATACCGCAACCAGTACGCCTATGACTTTTGGTGTATTTCGGCTTTACCGAGATTTAGATTTGAGTCGCACCAAGTGCACACTCGTTCAATGGAAAGTATATTAAAATCGTGCCCTAAATGATGTCTATCGGCTTTTAATTGTTTTGGGTAGTGTAAAAAATGAAGATAAAAAAAAATAAGGGGTAGGATTTGTTTGGTCAGATTTGGGGGGGTTTAGATTGGGCTTGGGGTTTTGGGTTGGGTAGAATTGATTTGGGCTTGGGGTTACTTAAAAAAAATTGGCCCAATTTCGAATTTCCTTCTATTTTTGTTCTTTTTTTATTATTAATTAATAAAAGAAATGCTAAGATTAAATTACAAAAACCAAAATTATCTTAAAATACTAATTAACTCCCAATAATAATTATCACACAAAATTAAATATTAATTAAAATAAAATTGCATAATTTGGACTTTAAATGCTAAAAATGCAAAAAATACATATTTTTTTGTGATTTTTCATTTTCGTAAAACAAACTTAATTATTCTTAATTGTAAACTTGAATTTTATATACAAATTCAACATATTTTTTATATTTTATTTATTTAAACAAATAAATATGCACAGATAAATGCAAACAATTCAAGAAAAATAACACAAAATTCACAAATATTGCAAACAACACAAAACTCTTTTACTTTGAATTTTTGGGAGTAATTCTCATATAGGACAAAAATCACGTGCTCACACATATGAGTCACGTAAACACGAAGAGTTTTCGTGCAAAGACAAGTGAGCGGATACGAGCGATTTTTGCCCGTTTGAGCACTCCGTGAGAAGCATTTTTTTTTTCAAAACTTTGAACCAACCTTTGCTTCAAAAAGTTTCCTACATATCCCATGCTAAAAGGGAATCATATCCCTGGCTAAAAGGGAATCAGGTCAATGTAGTTCGGAAAATTTTGGTAGCTGGGACTACCAATGAAACTGCGATTTTTTGCTGTTACTGTTGCTGCTGTTGCGGTTACTGCTTGCCGACCTCCTTATTACACCGGGGGAATGTAAAATGAAGAAGTTATTCTAAGCTATGATTCTACAATTACAATTATTCCTATCCTAGCTTTTGTTTGCTTCTCCTTGTCTCTTTTTCTTTGATTTTTTGAGATGCTCACTCTCCCTTTTTTGTTGATTTTCTTTCTTGTTTTCCTCTTCTTCTTTTTTTTTGATTTTCAATGGTACTTCTTGCCCTCGAGCTGAACCTGCTCAAAACAAAAACAACAAACTACTTTTTTTTCTTTTTCTGCCCCAGTGTGGGCTTTTAGCTATATAAACCATGATGTGCAGAAATATATTCCCGTATTTGAAGGTGGGCGCCTAACAGAAATTAAACGTGCAATGCAAATGCAGAAATATATTCCCGTATTTGAAGGTGGGCACCGGACAGAAATTAAACGTGCAATGCGATGCAGAAAAGTATTCCCGTATTCGAAGATGGGCACCTAACAGAATTTAAACGTGCAATGCGATGCAGAAAATTATTCCCGTATTTGAAGGTGGGCACCTAACAGAATTTAGACGTGCAATGCGATGCAGAAAAGTATTCCCGTATTCGAAGGTGGGCACCTAACAGAATTTAAACGTGCAATGCGATGCAGAAAAATATTCCCGTATTCGAAGGTGGGCACCTAACAGAATTTAAACGTGCAATGCGATGCAGAAAAGCATTCCCGTATTTGAAGGTGGGCGCCTAACAGAATTTAAACGTGCAATGCGATGCAGAAAATATTCCCGTATTTGAAGGTGGGCGCCTAACAGAAATTAAACGTGCAATGCGATGCAGAAAAGTATTCCCGTATTTGAAGGTGGGCGCCTAACGAAATTAAACGTGCAATGCGATGCAGAAAAGTATTCCCGTATTTGAAGGTGGGCGGCTAACAGAAATTAAACGTGCAATGCGATACAGAAAATATTCCCGCAGCCTGAGGACTGGGGAGTGGATTTTCAAGGATGCTACCTTCCTCTTTTTGGTATTTTCTTTTACCAATTATCCCTTGCCTGTGAATATATTCCCGTATTTGAAGGTGGGCGCCTAACATAATTTAAACGTGCAATGCGATGCAGAAAATATTCCCGTATTTGAAGGTGGGCGCCTAACGGAATTTAAACGTGCAATGCGAATGCAGAAAATATTCCCGTATTTGAAGGTGGGCGCCTAACGTAGAATTTAAACGTGCAATGCGAATGCGAAAAATATTCCCGTATTTGAAGGTGGGCGCCTAACAGCAGAATTTAAACGTGCAATGCGAATGCGAAAAATATTCCCGTATTTGAAGGTGGGCGCCTAACGGAATTTAAACGTGCAATGCGAATGCGAAAATTTTCCCGTATTTGAAGGTGGGCGCCTAACAGAATTTAAACGTGCAATGCGAATGCGAAAAGTATTCCCGTATTTGAAGGTGGGCGCCTAACAGAATTTAAACGTGCAATGCGATGCGAAAAGTATTCCCGTATTTGAAGGTGGGCGCCTAACCGAATTTAAACGTGCAATGCGATGCGGAAAAATATTCCCGTATTTGAAGGTGGGCGCCTAACGTAATTTAAACGTGCAATGCGAATGCAGAAAATATTCCCGTATTTGAAGGTGGGCGCCTAACGTGAATTTAAACGTGCAATGCGAATGCGAAAAGTATTCCCGTATTTGAAGGTGGGCGCCTAACGGAATTTAAACGTGCAATGCGATGCAAAAAAATATTCCCGTATTCGAAGGTGGGCACCTAACGGAAATTAAACGTGCAATGCGATGCAGAAAATATTCCCGTATTTGAAGGTGGGCGCCTAACGAAATTTAAACGTGCAATGCGAATGCGGAAAATATTCCCGTATTTGAAGGTGGGCGCCTAACAGTGAAATGAAACGTGCAATGCGAATGCAGAAAAGTATTCCCGTATTTGAAGGTGGGCGCCTAACCGAATTTAAACGTGCAATGCGATGCAGAAAAATATTCCCGTATTTGAAGGTGGGCGCCTAACGAATTTAAACGTGCAATGCGAATGCAGAAAATATTCCCGTATTTGAAGGTGGGCGCCTAACGAAATGAAACGTGCAATGCGAATGCAGAAAAGTATTCCCGTATTTGAAGGTGGGCGCCTAACGTAATTTAAACGTGCAATGCGATGCAAAAAAATATTCCCGTATTCGAAGGTGGGCACCTAACGGAAATTAAACGTGCAATGCGAATGCAGAAAATATTCCCGTATTTGAAGGTGGGCGCCTAACGAAATTTAAACGTGCAATGCGAATGCAGAAAATATTCCCGTATTTGAAGGTGGGCGCCTAACAGAAATGAAACGTGCAATGCGAATGCGGAAAAGTATTCCCGTATTTGAAGGTGGGCGCCTAACAGAATTTAAACGTGCAATGCGATGCAGAAAAGTATTCCCGTATTTGAAGGTGGGCGCCTAACTGAATTTAAACGTGCAATGCGATGCAGAAAATATTCCCGTATTTGAAGGTGGGCGCCTAACAGAATTTAAACGTGCAATGCGAATGCAGAAAATATTCCCGTATTTGAAGGTGGGCGCCTAACAGAAATTTAAACGTGCAATGCGAATGCAGAAAAATATTCCCGTATTTGAAGGTGGGCGCCTAACAGAATTTAAACGTGCAATGCGAATGCAGAAAATATTCCCGTATTTGAAGGTGGGCGCCTAACGGAAATGAAACGTGCAATGCGAATGCAGAAAAGTATTCCCGTATTTGAAGGTGGGCGCCTAACATAAATTTAAACGTGCAATGCGAATGCAGAAAATATTCCCGTATTTGAAGGTGGGCGCCTAACGAAATTTAAACGTGCAATGCGAATGCAGAAAATATTCCCGTATTTGAAGGTGGGCGCCTAACAGAAATTTAAACGTGCAATGCGAATGCGGAAAATATTCCCGTATTTGAAGGTGGGCGCCTAACAGAAATTTAAACGTGCAATGCGATGCAGAAAAGTATTCCCGTATTTGAAGGTGGGCGCCTAACATAATTTAAACGTGCAATGCGATGCAGAAAATATTCCCGTATTTGAAGGTGGGCGCCTAACGGAATTTAAACGTGCAATGCGAATGCAGAAAATATTCCCGTATTTGAAGGTGGGCGCCTAACAGAATTTAAACGTGCAATGCAAATGCAGAAAATATTCCCGTATTTGAAGGTGGGCGCCTAACAGAAATTTAAACGTGCAATGCGATGCAGAAAATATTCCCGTATTTGAAGGTGGGCGCCTAACAGAAATTTAAACGTGCAATGCAAATGCAGAAAATATTCCCGTATTAGAAGTTGGGCACCTAACAGAAATTAAACGTGCAATGCGATGCAGAAAAGTATTCCCGCAGCTTGAGGACTGGGGAGTGGATTTTAAAAGATGTTACCTTCCTCTTTTTGGTATTTTCTTTTACCAACTTATCTCTTGCCTGTGAATTTCTCCACTTATTCGGCGGACTTTCTCTTTTTGGTATTTTAAATTTTCCACATTGGTCACATTCACTTTAAAGTGATTAGTGACAATTTGTTCCTGCATGAAACAAAATTTATTAGATATAAACTGCTGGCAACTGGCATCTGCCATCCCCACTTCTTATTGCTTCCTTTGTTTTTGCTTTTCCCATGCTGCATGACTTTCTTTTGTTGCTTTTTTCTCTTTTCTGATAGTCCCCATGATCGCCTTACGGTGCCTCGAAAGGTTTTCACCAATAAGACTCTCTCATTTATTCTCTCAACCTCACAATCGTCTCACAGTGCCGATTAAGGTTTTCACTGATGAGACTCTCTCATTTTATTTCTCTCAACCTCACAATCGTCTCACAGTGCCGGCTAAGGTTTTCACCGATGAGACTCTCTCATTTTTTTATATTTTCTTTTTTCATTTTTTCCTTTTGTATTTTGTTTTCTGTACCACGGGTATTATCCGACGCTTCGCTCCTCCTTCGTTGTATTTGTTATCATTTCAAAATTGATCAGAAGGTCTTTCTTTGGACCGTAACGTGGCTTTTGGGTGGGTTAAGAAAGAAAGATATAAAGGCTCAAAATTTCAACGAGGGTTAAAAATATTTACAACTCTCGGAATTATTAAACATAACTTCTGCCCCAGTTTCAATATGTGGGGAATTTTTGGATTTTTTCTTTATTGTGACTGAACCTCAGAGAGGCTGCCTACGTACCCTTTCGGGATCAAGTCAGACGTAGTTCATCCAACTTTATAAATTAGATGGATTTCTTTTTTTGACTTTTTTCCCGATTTTTTGTCTTTTTCTTTTTTCTTTTTTTTTTTCATTTTTTCATTTTTTCATTTTTTTTTTCATTTTCATTTTTTTTTTATCATTTTTTTTTTCATTTTTCCATCATTTCATTTTTCATTCTGGCAATTTCGATTTTATTGCACTAGAGCGATTCCGAGAGAGGGATATGAAAGAATTCATTCATTAAGGCTCAAAGGGGTTAACAATGGATAAAGTGTTTGGATAGAGAATAAAATGCCTTCGTCGTTTCAATTCCAAAATCACAACAAAATACAAAACATATAATTGAAAAGGAATCATACATAGTATCTTTTGACCGCATCTGAATTGATAGCAGTCTCTACGCACTTTCCTTCAACATCTGTTAAATATAATGCTCGATTGGACAACACCCGTGATACCACGAACGGTCCCTGCCAATTCGGCGCAAACTTTCTTTTTGCCTCTGCCCAATGTGGTAAAATACGCATCGCAACCAAAATGAGCCTATGCCTATTGGAAGTTGTTGGCTCTATCGGACCAATAACATTTATGCCCCTGTTTCAAAGCAAAGAAAAATATGTTAGTTTAAATGCGGTGGTTGGTTGTGGCCTTGAACTTTGATGGCGACCGCTTTCCACCCGAGCGCCTTGCTTGCTCACCGACTATCCATTTTCACTTCTTCTTTGTTCAAAATCAAACTCTCTTTAGGTATGTATATTGTTCCTTTCTTGACGGATCCCATAAACTTCGATCTCGATTCCTTTGATGACTCCACTTGACAGCCTTTGGTCTTCCTCTTGTTAGAAGACATACCCCTTCTCTGTTCGAACCCCGTACTTCCATTTGCTATATTTTCCCTGAGTTGGCACCTTGCCGACCCTTGTGTCTTGCATGATCCTCATTGCACATGTTGCTCTTGTGGGCTTAAATCACCGGCCTTGTCATTCCCTGACCTACGATGATTGTCGTGTTGGCTAAATCCCATCTTGTGCAATTGGAAAGCTTGGTGGCAAATTTTGAAATCATTTCTATACTTGTTATGACCTGACTGACTCGATAAGAAGGAGAACAAAGTGTGAAGAATAAAGAGAAAGGAAAATACAATTCCTAACAAGAAACCTACAGACGAATGACCCGACGGATTTTGAATACCGACTCTAGCGACCTTGACACGCACTTTTGGCCTTCTCCGTATAGCAAAGTTGATGTTCAACTCTTGTTGCAAAGTTCTGCTGTGAAACCGGTCTTTACTACTTCATTTTTTTGATCTGATCCTTAGTCGACTTGCAGCGCCCGTAGGGTTTTCGCCAACAAGCCTCTCTCATTTGATCATCCTTTCTTTCAACTCACCGTCGCCTTACGGTGCCCGTGCGGGTTTTCACCGATAAGACTCTCTCATTTTGACTTCTCTCATCTTGGAGTCTCGCGGTGGTTTGAGTTCTTCATTCTCCTTTGTTCGGACTGGAGTGTTGCCCCTGATGTGATTGACCTTTGTTCGCTTGACTCGGCATTTCTTGAAGATTGATCGGAAGGTCTTCCTTTGGACTATAATGTAGACTTTTGGTTGGGATAAAGGCTCAAAATATTTCATCGTAGGATAAAATTACAACTTTTCGGAATCTTTATTCTTTCAACAACCATAACTTCTGCCCCAGTTTTCTTCTTGGGGGATTTTTTTTTAGATTTTCGGATTTTTCATTTATTGTGACTGAACCTCAGTGAGGCTGCCTACGTACCCTTTCGGGATCAAGTCAGACGTAGTTCAGACTACGTCTGTATTCATTGTTGCATCTTGACTTCTCCCGATTTTTATTTGCATTCTTTTTTTTTTTTTTTTTTTTTTTTTTGTTTCTCCATTTTATTTCCCCCCTCAATCATCAATTTATGTTGTTGATTCCGAAAGAGGGATATGAAAGAAAATATAATAAGGCTCGAAGGGATAACAATGGATAAAGTGTTTGGATAGCCGAATAAAAATGCCTTCGTCATTCCAATCTTCGAGACCTACCAAGTATAAACTACACGGTTAAACACCTTTGATTGATTCACATATTTGCCTTCTGTATTTGACGATTCTCAGTGCCATTGGGCAACAATCTCGATACCACGAATGGCTCCTTTATCTTTGGGGTACTTTTGCCTTTGGCTTTAATCCGATGAAGCATGATGCATTTCCAAGGCATTTCTTTATGTTCTGTTTTCCCCCAATATTCCCTTGATCCAAGTTTCACAGTATTCCAATATGTTTCATTTCTTTCGAGTATCATTACATCTTCAACATTGCTTCATGTTAAATTGACTTTTAAAATTAGGCTTAAAATTATGTGCATGTCATGTTGCTAAAGTGAGTATGAGAAGAACTACAAAGTGATCAGAAATGGAATGACTAGGAATGATGGGAAACAGAGAGTTGTATTAAACTGATGGGTTGAAACAACAAGACGAACAACAAAACGAACAGACTAGACTAGAATTACAAACCTAGGCAGCACTAAACAAATTTATTACTAACCAAAGCAAAGTGGAAAGATAGAAGGGTTTTGACTCTCAAGACAACGTCCGGATTACAACCCTGAAATAACCCGGGCAAGAGAGATGACACCAAAATATACCACCAAAACTCCAAGAGACGGAGCTCCTTCCCAATTGACAAGCATGGCATCCTAGCCACTGAATTCTGCATTAATGTTGCCAAGATCACTTTCTGTTTCAATATCTTCAACTTCAGTTGACCTCCCAAGAAGATTTTCATCACCCACGTCGCCGGGCATCATTCCCACAAAATGTGCTCCGTTATGTGCAGGTAAAGGATTATGTGCAATGTTTTGGATGCCACTGCCTTGGACCACAATTATTCCTTCATGAATCATTCTTTCTATCTCTCTTTTCAAATCCCGACAACTTTCAACATCGTGCCCCAGGGCATTGGAGTGGTATTCACACCTTTTGGATGAGTCAAAACTTCTCGCACGTCGGTCTACCCGATTTGGAGGGATGGGTGCAATCACGCCACGTCGTTTTAGCTTCTCAAACAAGCTTGCATAGGACTCTCCGATTGGTGTAAAATTATCTTTCAACTTCTGTTCCTTTCCATACCCCTGGCTTGGATGTGGGTTATAAGGTATTTGAAAATTTTGCGGAGGCTGGTAAAGGTTTTGTGATGTTCGGGCTCGCTTTCTTGGGTGTTTTGAGGATTGAGCAACATACTGGACTGGATCAACAGAGTATGGAGGGTTCTGAGGCGGGTAGTAATGCTTAAGAGGGTCATGGAAAACTTGATGAGGTTGTGTATACCTTTGAGATGTTCTCATGGGACCCCTTCTCGACCCTGACATCATCATGATTTCTTCATCACTCCCATACACATCACTGAATTCACTTTGGACATCCTGAGCCGCATTTTTGAGAGCTTCTTGACTTATAATTTTGCCTGTCTTAAGACCATGTTCCACCATTTCTCCCATTTTGATTATTTCTTCAAATGAGTGACCAACTGCAGATATCATGTTTTGAAAGTAATCCGGCTCTTGAGCCTGAAGGAAAACAGTGGCCAACTCGTGATCATTCATGGGTGGCTTAGCTCTCGCTGCCTGCTCTCTCCATTTGATGGCATATTCCCTAAAATTTTCAGTTGGGTTCTTTTTCAGTTTAGAAAGGGAAATGCGGTTTGGGGTGGCGTCAATATTGTATTGAAACTGTTTGATAAAGGCTCGTGCCAAATCATCCCAGACGTGCCAACCAGATGCGTCCTGATCCCAAAACCATTCAGATGCTACTCCCGAGAGGCTTTCCCCAAAATAAGCCATAAGCAATTCTTCTTTTCTTCCCACACCTCTCAATTGGTTGCAATACCTTTTCAGGTGGGCTATGGGGTTTCCGCGTCCATCATACTTTTCCAATTTGGGAACCTTGAAACCAGGCGGCAAGTGGACATCGGGGAACATACAAAGATCTCTGAAGGCAACACTCTTTTGACCTGCCATTTCTTGCATGTTTTTCAGCCGATGTTCTAATCTCTTCAATCTTTGGGCCATTTCTTCCTGTACATTCTTTCGGGTAAGCTTCTCAACGTTTGCAGGAAGGTCAAACGAGTATGAGTGGTGCTCGGGAGAGTGATACTGTTCTTGCTGTATAGCAGATTGTGACTCATGAGAAGGCTGTCCTTGGCCATTGGCCCACATTTTGGTCATTTGTTGTTTCAATGCTCCGTTTTCCTCAACCATAGTAGACCCTTGTTGAATTTTCTGACCCTGAGTCTCTTGAGCACTCGTAACAACTTCGATGTCGGTTATCATTTTCCTTGGATCTTGCTTTCCAATTTACCACAACCAACCACCTCGACTTTCTGGATCAACAAAACGAAACCATCGGGTTAGCGTTAAGGTATTCCACTTATTGATTTCCTTGATTTCTTCTCTTCTCTTTCTCTCTTTTTTTTTTTTTTTTTTTTTTTTTTTTTTTTTTTTTTTTTTTTTTTTTTGTGGTTTTTCCTTTTTCTCTTTTTTTTTCCTTTTTGTAATTTTTCATTTTTTTTCTTTTTGGTTATGGAAATGGTCGAATCCTATGTGGATTGCCTACGTATCATGACCCCGCATGAATCAGACCGAGCGTAGTTCTTGCAAATTAATGCAAGAAATAAAGAGATGTTTATTTGATTTTTTTTTTTATTTTGATTTTTTTTTCTTTTTCTTTGAAGGAAAATTATAGAAACCGATTCCAACTACAAACTTGTGTAGGAGATTTCTACAAGAATAAGAATATTTTTGGTGTCAATTATGACTATTTTCTACAAAATTGGCCACATAATGGCTTATTTGACAAAATGACTATTTTTGCAAAATTTATTTAAGAAAGATAAAACTGAAAATCTTTTTTTTTTATCCTGTGGCTCATGGGGCATCGTTCGGCATCACCATAAACCAACACAAGACTATTTTTCATAAATTGGCCATATAATGGCCTATTTAGACAAAGCGGCTATTTTTGCAAAATTTTATTTAAGAAAGATAAACTTGAAATTAAATTTTTTTTATCGTGTGGCTCATGGGGCATCGTTCGGCATCACCATAAACCAACACAAGACTATTTTTCATAAATTGGCCATGTAATGGCTTATTCAAGCAAAGTGGCTCTTTTTGCAAAATTTTATTTGAGAAGATGCAAATTCAAAATTTTTATCCCGGGGCCTATGGGGCATCGTTCAGCACCGACACAGGCCAACACAAGACTGAGGAAGTTGAAATGCAAAAATTGTGGCTATTTCAGCAAAATTTCGGCCATGTAATGGCTTATTTGATAAAGTGGATATTTTTTGAAAAGTCGAGCGATGACTCAAACTTGATTTTTGCGGATACGACCTTTTCAACGTTTTCGCGAGGGAATATTTCAAGGCTATGCCCGCAAATTATTTAAAATGACTCAAAGTGGCTATTCTTGCAAAAATGGCCTTCCGGCGTCCTTTTGAGGGACATTCGGCTTATTTTAAGCAAGAATAGCATCACCCGATTTATTTATAACAAAATCAAAAATTTGACATTTTTTTTTTTGGTTATTTTTTGCAAAACGGGTGTGAACCCGGACTTGATTTTGAGGCTTCGGCCTTGCAACATTTCCACAAGGAATATTTCAAGGTTGTGCTCGCAAATTATTTAAAATGGCTAAAAGTGGCTATTCTTGCAAAAACGACCTTCTGGCGTCTTTTCGAGGGACATTCGGCTTATTTTAAGCAAGAATATCATCACCCGATTTATTTATAACAAAATCAAAAATTTGACATTTTTTGGTTATTTTTGCAAAACGGGTGTGAACCCGGACTTGATTTTGAGGCTTTGGCCTTGCAACATTTTCACAAGGAATATTTCAAGGCTGTGCCCGCAAATTATTTAAAAAGATTCAAAGTGGCTATTTTTGCAAAAACAGCCTTCCGGCGTCCTTTCGGAACAGTCGGCTATTTACAAAAAAGGCATCACTTTGACTTTATTGACAAAAACACACACATTTTTTTTGATTTTTAAAAAGGGTGGTTGGACCCGATGAGGGTTGCCTACGTATCCCACCTAATGGCGAGAATCAAACCTGCGTAGTTCGGTCAGATTATTTGACCAATTATTTCAAAAAAATGTTCCACCCCTTTTTTTTCAAATTTCCAAATTTTCCGGATACCTATTTTCTACAAATCATTATTTTCCTCTCTCTCTTTTCCTTTTCAATAATTTTTCCAATCTCGGGATTTTCGCCGGTCCGCATAACGATCAAGGACAATAAAATGCAACACATAGCATGCTCGGTCTTTTCAATACCGGGTCACCTGTCCCAGACGGACCCAACCCCCGTGTTGAGTCCCCTAAGTCAAATATGATGCAAATAATCGTCCTAGACCTATGTTCAAAATCTTATGGTTTCATGGATTGCTAGACCGTGTACCCGAGCGGACAACTCGAATCGAGGAGGGGGCTACGTACCGGTGACCCGCGGAGTCAATCGGCTTTGTAACTTATCCGGCCTCTGTTTTCTTAATTTAAGGTGACATTTAACAGAAAGGGGAGTCTCAACCAGTAAGCACATCCCCGGGGGAGAAGAGAGAAGGATTTTCGGCACAATTTATATATACAGTCCACATAATATCAAAGCGATAAAGCACATAGCATGTTGTTCAAATCACATAATGAAGTCAAACAGAAACGCAAACGGCAGTTCTAAGGAGCTCGAGTTCTTAAACCTTGAAATCGAAATTCAGGGTTGGTTCCCCAGCAGAGTCGCCAGAGCTGTCACACCTCCCTTTTTACCGCACATACTTAAATGCGTATAAATACACTTGTAGGGTATACCCCGACGCTCAATTACCCAAGACGGATAAAATAACGTAAGGGAAGGAGTTTTTCCAATTTAAGGACAATCGGTTCGGGATTTTATTAGAGATTAATCGGAGTCGCCACTTGGGAATGACAATGGTGTCCCAAGTCACCGGTTAATCCCGAATCCGAGGAATTTTGACTCTTATGAATGTCTGCGAAGCAGAGATCCGGATAAGGAACTCTGTTAACCCGGGAGAAGGTGTTAGGCACTCCCGGATTCCGTGGTTTTAGCACGGTCGCTCCACTGTCGTTCTTGACTTTTGTTTGACTCAATTATAAGTTTTAACAACATAATGTGTTTTTTTTTTTACGTTAAATATCATTTTTAGGAATTTGCGGTATCGCGAAAACACGCCTCGAGTCATACCGCAACCAGTACGCCTATGACTTTTGGTGTATTTCGGCTTTACCGAGATTTAGATTTGAGTCGCACCAAGTGCACACTCGTTCAATGGAAAGTATATTAAAATCGTGCCCTAAATGATGTCTATCGGCTTTTAATTGTTTTGGGTAGTGTAAAAAATGAAGATAAAAAAAAATAAGGGGTAGGATTTGTTTGGTCAGATTTGGGGGGGTTTAGATTGGGCTTGGGGTTTTGGGTTGGGTAGAATTGATTTGGGCTTGGGGTTACTTAAAAAAAATTGGCCCAATTTCGAATTTCCTTCTATTTTTGTTCTTTTTTTATTATTAATTAATAAAAGAAATGCTAAGATTAAATTACAAAAACCAAAATTATCTTAAAATACTAATTAACTCCCAATAATAATTATCACACAAAATTAAATATTAATTAAAATAAAATTGCATAATTTGGACTTTAAATGCTAAAAATGCAAAAAATACATATTTTTTTGTGATTTTTCATTTTCGTAAAACAAACTTAATTATTCTTAATTGTAAACTTGAATTTTATATACAAATTCAACATATTTTTTATATTTTATTTATTTAAACAAATAAATATGCACAGATAAATGCAAACAATTCAAGAAAAATAACACAAAATTCACAAATATTGCAAACAACACAAAACTCTTTTACTTTGAATTTTTGGGAGTAATTCTCATATAGGACAAAAATCACGTGCTCACAACGTGTTCGGTTGCCGTGGGCATGATATGAAGGTGTTAGAACAAGACTCTATCTAATGAAAAAGATTTTTCAGTTGGTATTTGGTTATCGTGGGAAATTATTGTGATTAGAGACTATTGTCTCGAGTGATTGGGTTGTTCGATACATCATATGATCCCACCCGAAGCGGTGAGTA
The DNA here is from genome assembly GCA_032618575.1 of Nicotiana noctiflora. NCBI lineage: Eukaryota > Viridiplantae > Streptophyta > Magnoliopsida > Solanales > Solanaceae > Nicotiana > Nicotiana noctiflora. Next base: position 115,545 of record JASVEL010008561.1, read on the forward strand.
TGGCTTATTGCAGTGGATTCTAGTGTATCCTGAGTAAAGGCATGAGATTTGCAATTGGTATATGATTTCGGCAATGTACAATGTGGTTTATGGTTCAGATGGTCTGTGAAATTTCAGCTATATCGTATTGTCGGACTTATGATAGATAGGGTGACGTGGTATCACCCCGAATATATGCTTGGTAATGTCATTCAGCTATTGAGTTGCTTCTAGTACCACTCTGGTACGCTCGAGGACGAGCGTTTGTTTAAGTAGGGGAGAATGTGACGATCCGTCCCGTCGTCACGGGAATTACCACCCCGTTATGTTGAAATTGTATGTTTTATGCTTTTATATCAGTGTTAAAGTCTATCGGGTGAGTTAGGAGTGATTTGGATTGGAAATGAGGCATATAGCCTTTGTGAAGGAAACTTAAATAAGGAAAGTCAACCCGGAGTTGACTATTTAGCTAGAGGGCTCGGAATCGGATTTTGGTGATTCGGTTAGTTCCGGGAGGTGATTTGTGACTTAGGAGAGCGATCAGAATTGAATTTAGAGGTCCGGTGTAGAAATAGGCTTGAATTGGCTAAGGTTGAATTTTGGCGAAATCCGAACGGTAGGTGAGATTTTGATCCGGGGGTCGGAATGGAATTCCGATAGTTGCAGTAGCTCCGTTAGGTGATTTTGGATGTGCCTGCAAAATTTCAGGTCATTTGGGCGTCGTTTGTTCGGGTTTTTGATGGAATGTGTAATTCGGAAAGTTTTAAGAAATTTAGGCTTGAATTCGATGCGAATTACGGGTTTTAATGTTGTTAGGCGTGTTTTGAGGATTGGAGCAAGTTCGAATAAGGTATTAGGATGTGTTGGTGTGTTTAGGTGAGGTCCCGGGGACCTCGGGGTGTTTTCGGATGGCTAAACGGGAGAAAATGTGGAAAATTGCAGGTTTGGGATTCCGGTTCTGTTGTTTTCGCTCCTACGGAAATGGGGGCGCAAGAGTGAGTCCGCAGAAGCGGATACAGGAGCACAGAAGTGCTGTTGATCGCGGAAGCGGAGTTTCGTCCGCAGGAGCGGCACCGTTGGTGCGGAAAGTGAGCCGTAGAAGCGCAATTGGCCGCAGAAGCAGATTTATTGACCGCATAGGCGAGTTCGCAGGAGCGGACTCTTGATCGCAGAGGCGGAAAGGACCGCAGGGGTGGAATGTTATCCGCAGAAGCGGACCCGCAGGAGCTGTCCGTGTATCGCAGGAGCGGAAATGGCCAATAGGCCTGGGTTCGCAGAAGCGACCAATTGGTCGCAGAAGCGGTTCCGCAGGGGCAGAAAATGGCCCGCAGAAGCGAAAATCGCAGTGAGTTAATTGTATCAGAAGTTAGAAAATTTCAGAAACATTTCACACATTTGGGTCTCGGCTTTAGAGGCGATTTGGGCGATTTTGAAGAGAAACTCAAGGGAAATCATCAGGTAATCAACTATGGACTTAAACTATGATTAGTATTGATAATATTATGCAATTATATCATGAAAATGTAGGAATTTGGGGTGATTCATGGAAGATTTAACCCTAGGCTTGAACTTTAGAAAATCAAGGTTTTGAAAGGGCAAATGGAGTCCGAATTTGGTAAAATTGATATGCTTAGAATCGTATTGAGATGAGGGTTCGAATATGTGACTTTTGTAATTTTTCGAGAAGCGTACCGAAAGTCGGGTTTTGACAACTTTGGGAATTTTGATGTAAATTGAGTTGTATTGATTGGGAGTCGTTCCATTGGCCTAATTTGTTGTATTTCTACTGTATTTGATCAGATTCTACGCGTGCGGAGCTTGATTCTCGTGGCAAGGGCATTGCGGAGTAGTCGTCGCGCCGTATTGAGGTGAGTAATAGATGTGGGTGATGACCGGCGGGTTCGAAACCCCGGTATACCACTTTGTGACGCTGTATAGCGGCGAGACACACACACTCTTGAGAGTGCGGGGTCGATTGTGATTGGGGACTATGGCTTAGTCCGACTTGTTGATACTGTGTTATGACATTGGCTATTCTTGAGCCGTCGAACCTCCTTCTCGGATGGTTGCATACTATATATTGAGATATTGGCCACTCTTGAGCCGAGGAACCCCTTCTTGGGCGGTTGAGTATACTTGTGGGCCGTGAGCCAGTTATTGGATCCCGCGAGGATCGTTATCATTGTCTTATCATATTGACATGTTAGTTACTACCGATCCGTAGCTATTTCTGTTATCATGCTATTTCCAATCTCTGGAACTTGGTATTACTGTTTAACAACTAAAAAATGATAAAAAGGGTTTTCAAAACTACTTTTGAGCCTGCGAGGCTGTAATTGCATATTAGCTGACTGGTAGTGGATCGGGCTGCACGCCGCAGAAGTATATATGTTGGATCGGACTGCACGCCGCAGTGATATTGTGCTTGGGCTGTAGGAGCCCCTCCGGAGTCTGAACCCCCACGGTGAGCACGGGTACCCAAATTGGATCGGGCTACGCGCCGTAGCGGTCATATCATGCATTGCATTGCATTTAGCTACATCTGCGAGTTGTTATACTGTTTTGTTGGTACTTGTTGGTACAGGTACAGTCGATATTGATTCTGTGACGGGGTAATTGATTACAGCTTTACTTGGTGCTTTATTGCGGATTTCTTATCTGCGATGTCTTACCCCTGTTTATTACCACTGAGTCTGGTAGTACTCATTTTACTCCCTGCACCTTGTGTGCAGATCCAGGTACCTCTCAACAGTGATCCGGTAGCTGTTCGAGGCGACATCGATAGGATATTCGAGGTAGCTGCAGAGTCCGCAGGACCCGATTTTCCTTCTTATTGTCTTTTGAATTCTGTATTGATATTTCTTTCCGCACTTGGTATCTTGTAAACCATTATTACACTATGTTCATTAGAGGCTCATGACTTTTGACCCTTCGGTCTATGGGAGTTGGCACGTGTTGGGACTTGGTTCCCTGTTTTTAATATATCTATCACTGTTGAATTATTCTGTTATGCTTAAATTGGATAAAGTGAGCTTATGGCTCCGTGATGGTTGTTAATTGGTCAGGCTGGCCTAGCAATGTGCTGGGCGCCATCACGACCGGATTTGGGGTTGTGACATATCTCTTAAGTCTGTTTTTCCCCTTAAACTCTCTCTGTGAGTATTCAGAATTGTTCCTTTTGTATGTCTGTTTTTTTCGTCCCCTTTTCAAAATTGTATCCCCTCATTTTATAGACCAAGACAGACCCTTTTTTTAAATTCAAAAGTGTTTCAGCTTTCCAACAAGTTATTCCCTCAGCCCATGTGAACCCCTTAATCCTTTTAATCATTCTCGCCTCCCTCTTTTGCTATTTTTCTTTTAAAAGTACTCAAAGCAAATTTAAAACTAATTCTGCCCATGATATTCCTTACAATCCCACTAGAGTGTCTAATTTTAATTCAAATGTGTACTGGCAGCCTATTTTTATTCAAAAACCCATGCTACTTCAGATATTCCACTAGCAAAAGTGTTAAGCCAGCCCATCCTCCCCTTTTTTCCATTAATTAATCTTAGAATTTAACACTATATTATTATTCCTACTGACAGACCACTCAAACTAACTCACTTTTAGAAACTTTGAACTCTAAATTACCCATGGAATCCCTGTGTTATTTAATACACCGTGAAGTCTGAGTTTTAACAATCAACAAATCAATCACAACAACAAACAAACAGCAAAACAAATGCTTTCAAACACCCCTAATCCAAAATCACAACAACTCTAGATTTTTGATCCAATTACTGTCCTAATGTGCTAACAAGAAGACTTATGAAACGAATCGACAATGTTTGACTAATCGATTGCAATGCGTACAATTGATAACAATCAATCGACAAAATAGTAACTTCAACAAGTCTCGGCAAAAAAAAAACAAAAGAATTGTGAAACTACCTATTCGACGACATTCGTTGATTCGATCACAAAATATAACACATATAATTAACAACAATCAATCATTGAATCAGTGATTCGAGTAACTCTCGGCCAATGCTGGAAAAATACAAAGCTAACTATTCGACGACGCTAATCGACGCGAATACGTATTCTACAACATACGTAATCAAATAACAAAACATAAGAACAAATCGACCAAATAAAATGGTCTTCGAGATAAGAGAAATGAAAATAGAGAAATTGCATATAAAGGCCAAAACAAACAAATAATCAAAACAAAAACAAATACAAAAGTAAACAAAGAAGAAAAAGGAATAAAGAGTACCTGAGGAGATCCGACACCCAAATGGACTTGAATATGCATTTTTTGAAGTTAAACGGACTTTAATCAAAATGTTTTCAAACGAAAACATTCCAATTAAAGTCTATTAACTTCAATTTCTTTTAATTGGATGAAATCCCTAGTTTTTGAATTCTAGGGTTCTTGAGGGCTCAATTTGGGGCTTGACCAATTCCGGCCAGATTTAAGCCGGACCAATGTTGGTAGGAGTACGAGGGAGGTCATGGGGTGCTAGGGTGTGAGTTTGGGCTTGATTGGGGTGGGTTATAGTTTGGCTCGAATCTTCAATCAAAGATTTGAGAGGTTCCAGCTTGATTCTAACCAAACCATGCACGGATTCGAAGAGAGGGGGTTATGGTGGTCATGTGGTGTTGTTTTGGTGTCCAACGACGTTGTTTCCGCCGTTTTTTCGTCGATGGGGTGGGGTGGCGGCTAGGGTTGTTCTTAGGGAGAAGATGAATGAGGGAGGTAAGGGGTTATTTGGGAAGAATGAACGGGTATGCAGGGGGTTTGGGGGTATTTGGTGAATTAAAATTATAGATTAATTCCAGCCGTTGGATCACAAGAATCCAACGGCCAAGATTAGTTATAAGAATAAAACAGGGTCGTTTGGGTAATTGCAGAACTGGACCATGTAGTGGGATGGGTTTGGTCCAATTTGAACGGGCTTTGGACAAAATGTTTGGGCATGGGTGGGGTTGTTTTGGGATTGGCCCAAATCTTTTTCCTTTTATTTCTTTACTTTGTTTTTTTTTTGTTTTTTTAATTTTAGCTCCTAATTAAAACAAAACGCTAATTACACTACAAAAAATCAAATAAAAATTACAAAAGTACTAATTAAGTTACACTAATAGTTATCACACTCAATTTAAACATCAATTAAAAATAAATCACACAATTTTGTTATTAAACACTAAAAAATGCTAAAATACATATTTTTGTAATTTTCTATTTTTTGTAAAATAAACTTGATTACTTTTAATTGTAAATTAAATCCTAAGGATGCAAACGCAATATATTTTTGTAATTTTCTATTTTAAACAAATAAACACGCTTAGACAAATACAAACAATTATCCAAAATGCCACAAAAAATCTAAAAATTGCACACAACGAAAAGATTATTTTATTTTGAATTTTTGGGAGTGTTTCTCATATAGGGAAAAAATCATGTGCTCACAGCTGCCCCTCTTTGCGCGGAAACACGAAGAGTTTTTGTGCAAAGATAATGAGCAAATATGAGCGATTTTTGCCTGTTTGAGCACTCCATATGAAGCATTTTTTTTGGAAAAGTTTGACCGAACTTCTGCTCCAGAAGGTCCCCTACATATCCCTGGCAAAACGAGAATCAGGTCAATGTAGTTCGGGAAGTTTTGGTAGCTGGGACTACCATGACTGTTGTGATACTACTGTTACTGCTGTTGCTGCTGACGCTACTGCTTAACTGATCTCCTTATTACACCGTGCTAAACAAAAAATAAGAAGCTAGACTAAGTTACAGTATTGCAAAATCTTATCTATCTCTTCAACTTGATCTTGTCATGTTCCTTGCCATACTGCTGGCTTTGATGCTTCTTCACATGCTTCTTCACATGCTTCTTCACATGCTTCTTCTCTTCTGACAATTGTTATTTCGGCCTATCTTGATTGCCGAACTCCGACCATTGGTCCCTTCCTTGTGATCTTCGAACTATTTTCTTTCCGAGTCTAAATCTATCTTTTCTGACCCTCGTTGCCTTCCTTCTGATTTTGAACTTGGATTTGTGCTGAGGACTTCCTTTATACTCTGTCACTTTCCGATTGTTCACTATCCTTATCAAATCTTAGAAACTGAAACGCCGTTCTGCTTTTCCGGCGGGCTTCTGACTTTATCGACAAACTCTAATCATAGATCGCCACTCCATTCTTCAGGCGGGCCCCTGACCTCAACAACAAACTTTGAAAACAAATCGCCACTCCATTCTTCAAGCGGGCACCTGACTTCAACAATAAACTTCGAAAATAAATCGCCACTCCATTCTTCAGGCGGGCACCTGACTTCAACTATAACTTCAAAACTAAATCGCTACTCCATTCTTTAGGCGGGCTCCCTGACTTCAACTACAACTTCAAAACTAAATCGCCACTCCATTCTTCGGGCGGGCTCCCTGACTTCAACTACACTTCAAAATAAATCGCCACTCCATTCTTCAGGCGGGCTCCCTGACTTCAACTATAACTTCAAAACTAAATCGCCACTCCATTCTTCAGGCAGGCTCCCTAACTTCAACCACAATTCCTATTTAAAATATCGACTTTCTTTGCTTCCTGCATCATTTCCTTCTTTTTACCTTGCCTTCTGAACCATCCTTTCTCCTAAATTACTTTGTTCTGGAATTACTTTCCTCCTGGGTCGTGTTGTTTTCCCTCCTGATTGTGGGGGATATCTTTAGAATTGTTTACTTTCCTGCTGAGGATAATGATGCTAGGAAACTTTTCCTTCATTCCCTCCCTTCCTTTGACTTATGCGCTTGAATTTGCGCTGGGAACTCTTGATGTGACCCTCTGCTTTATGGTGGGTTACTGGTTTCAAGACCTGCAATGAAAAGACTGAAGACATGCCTCTTGTTATACAGGTAGGCGCCTGTTTTTATTAGCAACTTTTGAACTTAAAATGCATCCTGCCAATAATTTACGAAATATGCATAGGACAATGTAAAATAAAACAAATGTAAAATATCCTATTCGTGGGCGGATAGTCCCATCGTATCCTATTCGAGGGCGGATACTCCCATTGTATTCTATTCGAGGGCGAATACTCCCATCGTATTCTATTTGAGGGCGAATACTCCCATCGTATTCTATTCGAGGGCGAATACTCCCATCGTATCCTATTCAAGGGCGGATACTCCCATCATATCCTATTCGAGGGAAAATACTCCCATCGTATTCTATTCGAGGGCGAATACTCCCATCGTATTCTATTCGAGGGCGAATACTCCCATCATATTCTATTCGAGGGCGAATGCTCCCATCGTATCCTATTCGAGGGCGGATACTCCCATCGTGTCCTATTCGAGGGCGAATACTCCCATCGTATCCTATTCGAGGGCGGACACTCCCATCGTATTCTATTCGAGGGCGAATACTTGTGAGCACGTGATTTTTGCCCTACATGTGAATTACTCCCAAAAATTCAAAATAAAATAGTTTTGTGTTGTGTGTGATTTTTGTGGGTTTTGTGGTATTTTTACTTTTATTGTTTGTATTTATATGTGCGTGTTTATTTGTTTAAAACTAATAAAAAATAAAATAAAATACAAAATGATGTTGCATTTTTTGCATTTAAGTTTTTTTTAGAGTAATTAAGTTTATGTTTTAAAATATATAAAATAAAAGTAAAAAAAAAATATATGCATCCTTTACATGCCCAGTTTTATTGATAGTTTAAATATGTGGATTAATTATTGGTGTGACTAAATTAGTATTTTTATAATTTAACTTGATTTTATAGTGTAATTAGGAATTAAATTAAAAAAAAGAAGAGAAGAGAATGGAAAATAAAAATAAAAAAAACTGGACTGAACCAGTCCAAAACCGGCCTAGTCCAGGCCCAAAGGCATTTGGCCCAGTTAGATTCAACCCGCCCCATCATTTGCTTTTAATCTGAGCCGTTGGATGTAATAATCTAACGGTCCAGATTAAAATTCAAAAATTAATACACCAAACACCCCCAAACCCTATTCACCCGAGCCATTTCACCATAAGCCCAGCCCCATCGTCTCTAAACCTTCAGAGACGATTCACCTCCGCCCTTCTCCGCCTTCGACCGCTGGCCGGAAATCGCCTCCGCCGGCGGCCGGTGCCCAATCACTCCCATTTTAACACTAATTGATCTCCTCACCCTCATCTACACGAATCCTTTATCCATTTGTTTCGAATCATCCCCCAGCTTCTCGAATCTTCAATCGAAGATTCGAACCAAAACCAAAGTTATCCCAATCAACCCCAAATCAACACCACGCCACCCCTAGACCTCCCTCATCCCAAATCACACCCCAATTTTGTTCGAATCTGACCGGAACTGGCCGAGCCCCAAATCCCACCCGCAAGAACCCTAAAAGTTAAAATGACGAATTAGGCCAAATTGACTGGAATTTCGGGGTCTATTGGACTTTATTCGATGTGTTCTCGTTTGAGAACACTTCGATTAAGGTCTATTCGACCTCAAAGCAGGCGAGCCAAGTTCGAACCTGGGTCATTTTTTATTTCTGAGGTATCTGCTTCCCTTCTTTCATTCCATATACTTAATTCTTATATCTTTACATGCTTTGCTTAGTTTGTTTATTTTGTGAATTTTTCCGGAATTTTCTGCCCATCTCAACAGACCTTTTATTTGGTCAGTTCATTTTTTTGTTGTTGTTTATTCGATTCATTATTATTGTTGTGATTACATTGTGTGTTTAATCTAGTTAAGGTCGTTGAATAGTGAATTCGAATTATTAGTCCCATGATTCTGCCAAAAAAAAAATATGAATCGAACTCGTAGGTCGATTATTTGCTATCAGTTATACGTGTTGTAATCGATTAGACGAACGTCGTCGATTAGTGTATGAGTCTGTTGGTTAGAACAATGTAGCAGTAATGCTCGATATCGGTTCCATCAGGAATCACTGCTTGATTATCCACATTTTTTTGGTTTGATAACTTTGAATTGAACTGTTTGAACTAAGTAGAGGCCATGTGATAGTCAGGCATGCCTGATTCAGCATGGCATTGATATAGTTTAATAAGATAGTTCTATAATGAAAAGGGATTTGTCAGTGGATTCAAGTGGGGGAGCACACTGTTGTTTGTTTTGAGAGTGGGAAGTCAGAGAATATCAGGGCCAAAAATTATGTTTTAAGTCTGTTAAGTGCTTTGTCAGTTGTAAAAGATCAGAACACGCATGGGGAAAGTTTAAAGGGTTAAAATTGATGGCACATGGAGGGAGGAATACAGGCTGGAAGGTGAGCTGTTGAATTGAATAGAAGATCCTGTTTTGTCTATAAAGAGGGACATATACTGAGAGACAGTAGGCAGAGGGTGGGAGAGGCAGTGTTCTAAACAGAAAGGAGATACAATCTGGAAGATAGACATTTGGGAGAATTCTGAAAGAAAAAAAAATAGAGTGTTTCTTTGAGAGATACACACAAACAGAGAATAACAAAGAAATCTCTAAGAGTGAATGTTGAAAGTAAAGTCATTTGAGAAGCAATTGTGTTTCGCTTTGAGTCTGAAAGTTCTTTTACTTAGAGTGTTTAAATCAGAGAGTATTGTCATTTTTGCTGTTGGTTTCTTCTGTTGCGGTTTGTGATTGCATTTGGTATTTCCGGATTAAAATTGGTATTCTTGGGAATTTGGTGCTGTCTTGAAACTATTCTGTTGCTGTTGATGGTTCTACTGCTGCCACTAACCTCCTCATTTCTGTTTGTTTAGCAACTTCCAGGTACACTCTCGAAATTATATTGAAGTCGAAGTAGTGATTTGGATGAAACAAACCAGTTTTGATGTTATAATCTGTTGTGTAATTCATCTACTGTTGTTCATGTTTTACTAGCCTTGTTGTATGGACTTGTCTTGAACATATTTGGATCCCAATCGCATTAAAGCATGAGAAATGCCTGTTTTGAACTTGGAATTCTTTGCAATAATTATGGATATAGTATGATTCCCTGAAATGTTCTCTGAAATTCAAATATGAGCAATGTGTGTTGTTGAAAACTAAAGTTGGAAAAAATAACTGCTTTATTCACGAGTATTTGCTTATTCAGTTCAGGGATTCCCAATGCTTTTAATATGTCAAGTGTGCAGTAGAATGGCAAATTCAATAGAGAATTGCTTCGTATAAAACTGTGTTATTATTTGTTGTAAGATTTTCAGTGATTTGGCTGAAGACATTCGGAATTTGGGAAGTGTTTTTTTTAGGTGTTGTAATATGCTGTGAAAGGTCATATTTGTCTAAAATGATAATTGAATTTGTCTGTTAAGTTAGAATTGGGAATATGTTTGTTATTTTAAAAGGGTTAACATAGCACTCTTCTACACATAGTGCTCCACCTTGATTACTTCTTGGTGGTTTAGTTTAGCTTTGTACCAGCAAAAAACTTTGTTTGCATTTGCTAAAATCGATGGCCATCTTCGGATTATAGAGACGTAAATGAAAAATAATAATTCGTTGGAGACATAGGTAATAAGAACAATGAAATAGGAATTGGGATTTGGAAAAGTTCATGGTCTGTTTTATAAGTCAGGAATAAGCCACAAATAGAGATTCCTTTACTTCTAAATCCTCCATCCTTTTGCAATGCTTGAATGAATCAGAATGATCCTAAGAATGAAACATCAGTAGCTAATGAAATTGTTACTGGTGTTATTTAATTGGTTAATTCATATCACTAAAATGAACATTCTTCTTCCAACATGAAAATTCACCCCTTTTGAAATAATTTGAGGCGAGTCATGCCAAATAAAAATAACAATTGCATGGCCCTCATTTTAATTATGTATTGATCCTTAGATTCTGAGGTATGCCATTTAACAAATTCTATGGCCCTCACAAAGTGCAAACGCGAAGTGGATTTATGCGCGTACTTTAATAATCTACCTAAAATCGGGTGCACATTTATGTGACCCAAATCCAAATCTCAACGAAGTCAAAAAATGTGTTAAAGGTCACAGGCGTACTGGTACGGTGTGATCCGAAATACATTTTCATGATGCTGTAATTTTTGTAAATAATAATCAAAAGCGGTTGAAAGTTAAAATTTGCACATAAGTTAAAGCATGGTATACATCAGATAATTAAGCCAAATACGATAGTTGAGCGACCGCGCTAAAACCACGGAATTCGGGAATGCCTAACACCTTCTCCCGGGTTAACAGAATTCCTTATCTAGATTTCTAGTTCGCGGACTGTTAAATAGAGTCAAACCTTTCCTCGATTCGGGATTCGAACCGGTGACTTGGGGCACCATAAATCTCCCGAATGGCGACTCTAAATCTCTTAATAAACGAATCCTATTTCGATTGTCCTTTAATTGGAAAAACTCCCTCGCGCCCTCGCGGGTCAGCAAAAAAAAGGAGGTGTGACAACTCTGGCGACTCCACTGGGGACGTAACCCAGAACCAATGGTTCAGGGTTAGAAATTCGAGCTTTGAATAATTGTTGTATTTGGCTTATTATCATCTGATTTTATTATATGTTTGTATTTAATGTGCTAAATGTTATTTTTACCGCTTTGATATTTTTATGAATTGTACATATAAACTGTGCCGAAACCAATCTCCTCTCTGAGTCTTCTAAATCATGAAGAAGGGTACACTTCATGTGACTTATTTTCTTTATAGTGTCTAATTCCCACTTTAGAATGAGGTTTGGATAAGTTGCAAAATCGGTGAAGCTTCTGTATTCCAGGGTTGCTGCCTCCTCCTCGGCTCGAGCTGTCCGCTCGGGTAAGCCAGGTCTAGAACAATAAACCCAGGTTGTTGAACCTAGAATAACAAAGCTTTATGCCGGATCCCTAGTAGGAACATTTATTTGCATCATGTTGCATTTGACTTAGGGGACTCAACACAGGGGTTGGGTCCGTCTAGGACAGGTGACCTGAAATGAAAAGATCATCCTGCTGCATCCTGTTTGTTTTACGCATTTATTTGCTTCAGACTTGCATGCTGAACGGATTTTAAATTTGGAGAATTTTTTTTAATAGTTTATTTTTTAAAAAAAAATAGAAAAAAAAGAGAAAAAAATCGTTTTTATTTTTTATTTTTTTTGAATAAAAATTGTGTGTTTTATTCTTAAAATAAGAATAAAAAATAGTTTACTTGTTTTTCAGTAAAATAAAAAATAGTTTTCCTTTACAGATTGTAATTTGTTTTTATTAAACCGAACTACGCAGGTTTGATTCTCGCCATTAGGTGGGATACGTAGGCAACCCTCATCGGGTCCAACCACCCCTTCAAAAAAAAAATTTAAAAAAAAATTGTCGAAGTTTTAGTTTTCAATAAAATCAAAGTAACGCTGTTTTTGAAAATAGCTGAATGTTCCGAAAGGACACCGGAAGGCTGTTTTTGCAAAAATGGCCACTTTGAAGCCTTTTCTTTTTCTTTTTGAATAATAGCCTTGAAATATTCCATGTGGAAATGTTGAAAGGTCGTAGCCTCAAAATAAAGTTTGGGTTACCACACTTTTTTTTTAAAAAAAAAATCAAAAAATGTGTGTTTAATTTTGTCAATAAAATCAAAGTGATGCCGTTTCTAAAAATAGCCGAATGTCCCGAAAGGACGCCGGAAGGCTGTTTTTGCAAAAATAGCCGCTTTGAGTCATTTTAGATAATTTACGAGCATAGCCTTGAAATATTCCTTGTGGAAATGTTTCAAGGTCATAGCCGCAAAATCAAGTTCAGGTTCACACCCCTTTTGCAAAAATAACCAAAAAAAAGTGTCAAATTTTTGATTTTATTATAAATAAATCGGGTGATGCTATTCTTGTTTAAAATAAGCCGAATGTTCCCCAAAAGGACGCCAGAAGGCTATTTTTGCAAGAATAGCCACTTTGAGTCTTTGTAAATAATTTTTGGGCACAGCCTTGAAATATCCCCTCGTGAAAATATTGAAAGGCCGTATCCGCAAAATTAAGTTTGAGTCATCACTCAACTTTGCGAAAAAAAAACAACATATGGTTTTGCTGAAATGGCCACATTTGGCATTTAAACTTTCTCAGTCTTGTGTTGGCCTGTGTCGTTACTGAACGATGCCCCATGGGCCCTAAGATGAAAAATTATGAATTTGTAGTCTCTTAAATAAAATTTTGCAAACATAGCCGCTTTGTCAAATAAGTCATTACATGGCCAATTTTGTAAAAATAGTCAATTGACATTAGAAACTTCTCAGTCTTGTGTTGGCTTATGGCGACGGCGAACGATGCCCCCATGAGCCACCGGAGGAATTTTTTTTTTCAAGTTTATCTTTTTTATTAAATAAATTTTGCAAAAACAGCCATTTTTGCGAAATAAGCCATTACATGGCTAATTTTGTAGAAATAGTCATAATTGGCGCTAAAATTATTCTTATTCTTGTAGAAATCGCTGGCACAAGGTGTGAAAGTTTTTCATCGGAGTTTGTAGTTGGAGTCGGCTTTTACAATTTTTCTTTAAAAAAGAAAAAAAATCAAATAAATATCTCTTTATTTCTTGCATTAATTTGCAAGAACTACGCTCGGTCTGATTCATGCGGGGTCATGTTACGTAGGCAATCTCTATAAGATTCGACCACAACTGTATATGTATATATATATATATATAAAAGAAGTAAGCAAAAAATTTTTTTTTTGATAAGGACTGGGTGAGTCCATTCTAACATGTTTTGTCTTGAATTGTAAAGTAAGTAGAAGGTGGTTGGTTTGTGACAAGCGGACAATGCAAGATCCTCGAAAGATGGTACAGGAGGAAATAACCCAAAGATTGAAAAGCTTAGAACAGCGGTTGAAAAACACGCACGGGTTGGCAGGTCAAAAGAGTGTTGCTTTCAAAGATCTATGTTTGTTTCCCGATGTCCACTTGCCACATGGTTTCAAGATTCCCAAATTTGAAAAGTACGATGGACATGGACACCCCATAGCCCATTTGAAAAGGTATTGCAATCAACTAAGGAGTCTGGGAAGAAATGAAGAATTGTTAATAGCTTACTTTGGGGAAAGCCTTACGGGAGTAGCCTTTAAATGGTTTTGGGATCAAGATGCATCTCGCTGGCACGTCTGGAACGACATGGCACAGGCCTTTGTCAAACAATTCCAATACAACATCGACATTGCCCCAGACCGCATTTTCCTTTCAAATCTGAAGAAGAAATCAAGTGAAAGTTTCAGGGAATATGCCCTTAAATGGAGAGAGCAAGCGGCTCGTGCTGAGCCACCCATGGATGACCCTGAGTTAATCACTGTCTTCATTTAGGCTCAAGAGCCGGATTATTTTCAGAACATGATGTCTGCGGTTGGTCAATCCTTCTTGGATGTAATCAAAATGGGAGAAATGGTAGAGAACGATCTTAAGACATGCAAAATTATAAGTCAAGCGGCTCTCAAGGCTGCAGCTCAGGCTGTCCAATTTGAATCTAGTGACACGAATGAGAGGGATGAAGAAGTCATGATGATATCGGGGTCAAGAAAAGGTTCCAGAAGAACACCTCGACGGTATGCGATGTCTCGACAGGTTTTCCATAACTCCCCGGAGCATTACTATCCACCTCCGAACCCACCATACTCAGTTGATCCACCCCAGTATGTTATTCAGCCATCAAATCATCCAAGAAAGCGAGCACGGGCATCACAAAAATCTCTACCAGCCTCTGCAAAATTTCCAAATACCTTATAACCCACTTCCAAACCAAGGGTATAGAAGGGAACCGAAGTTGAAGGATAATTTCACACCAATAGGAGTTTCCTATGCAAGCTTATTTGAGAAGTTAAAGCAACATGACATGATTGCACCCATCCCTCCAAATCATGTGGACCCACGTGCAAGGAGCTTTGACCCATCTAAAAGGTGTGAATACCATTCCCATGCCCAGGGGCACAACATGGAAAGTTGTCGGGATTTGAAAAGGGAAATAGAAAGGATGATCCAAGAAAGATTGATTGTGATTCATAACAGTGACACCCAGAATATCGTGCTGAATTCGTTACCTACACCTGATGATACATACTTTCTGGCGTGATGCCTGGTGACACGGATATGAGAATCCACTCGGGAATTTACCGACTGAAATGAGAGAAGGCCATAGTGGTTCTGATAATCAAATTCCTGGCTAAATGTCAGGCTTATCAATTGGAGAGTCATTTGTGGTGGCTTATTTTGTTGTCATTTCTATTTGTCCGAGTTATTTCAGAATGGTAATCCGAATGTTGTTTTTTGGCTCAAACCTTTTATCCTTGTATTTTTCTTTTGATCATAGTGTCTCATCTAAAGGGGTCTAGGTTCGTTCTAAGGGTTGTAACCCCAGTTTTGTTTTTTGGTTGTTCGAGTCGTTGTTTTATCGGTTAATGCAATGACCTATTTTATATTATTTCTAGACATTTTCTATTATTTAGTCCTCTTCTTCCTATAGTTCTTTTTCTGCTAGCTCTAGTGACATGACGTGCGCGCATAGTTCTGGCCTGATCTTAAAAGTTAATCACAAAACCATTGGGAGGTGATCGAGATATTTAAATGAAGTAAGAACGGTTTGAGATTATTCGAAACCCGAGTCATGAGAAACTGGGGCAAGTAAAAGGAAACCGTTAAAGGCAAGTCGGCCAAAATTGACATGGGGTCGTTCATAATAATGAAAATGAGAGTGTTGCCCAACCAGTGCTTTAAAGATATGACGAATATTAATTGTGTTGTATACACTTGGCATGTTTTGAAGATTGGAATGACGAAGGCATTTTGTTCTGCTATCCAAACACTTTATTCATCGTCAACCCTTTGAGCCTTCTTTTAAATTCTTTCATACCCCTCCTTCGAAATTAGTTGCAAAGACTAGAAACACAAGTTTGAAAGGCAAAAGAAGAAAGGGATAAAAAAAAATAAAGAAAAAGAAAACAACAAAAAGAGATAAAGAAAAGAAAAAGAAAAATGTATGAAAAAAAAGAAACTTGAAAAAGAGGAATTGAGAACTACGTTTGACCTGATTCCTTAAAGAGGATACGTAGGCGCTTCACAGCTCGGTCATAGTGTAAATAAAGTAATAAAATTCCCCATGTAAAAAACTGGGCCAAAGAAAAAATTGTGTTGATTATAAATAAATTTAGGTCCGAAGGTTGTAAATTTTGAACCCAAAATTGATTTTGTTTTGAGCCTTCAATACCCTTTCTTTCTAGCCCTATCCAAATCCCACATTACGGTCCAGAAAGACCTTCTGATCAGTCTTCAAAAGATGCCACGTCAGGCGAGTGAGAGAGTCCTATCAGAATATAACACTCTGATTCTCAACAGAAAAGACTCTGATTCCCAGCAGAAAGGAAACATGAGAGAGTCTTAGCAGTGACACCCCAATCCCCAGCTAAAAGTGATACAAATGAGTGAGTCTTACCGGTGAAAACCTTCAAAGGCACCATAAGGCGACGAAAGCTGGGAGAAAATCAAAATGAGAGAGGCTTGAAAGTGAAAACCCTTCGGGCACTACAAGTCGAATAAAGGTGATAATCAGATGGAGATCACGAGACAGAAATCGTGAAAGGCAATTAACGACGGAGGATAGGCCATATGTGCATGTCATGACTAGTAGAGTTGGCATTCGCGTTTGATAAGTTTTTATAGTTATTTCTTGCTAGAGAGTCATTTTTTTTTCATTGGTCTTCTATTTTGTTTATTTTTATCTTTCCCATTTTATCAAAAATTCCCCATCAAAGTCTGTCTAGTCAGAACAAGTGAGGAATGACTTCAAAACTTGCCACAAACTTTCCAATTATTAGGCAAAACAAGGAAGTGCCATTGATGGCAGAGAAGTGTGGTGCAAAGAAGATTATTAAACTGGGGCAGAAAATTTTCTTTTTACTTTGAAAATTTTCTGGAAGTCAAGTTGTACTTGGGGAAGAAGGAAGATAATACAATGGAAATGGTCTTCGAACTAGTGTCGTCTCCAACGTCCTTCAGAAGAGTGAAACACCAATTTTGAGGAAACGAAAATCCACCAGCAGTGTTATCTTCAGCAAGTTTCAAGGTGGACGGACAATACAGAGTGGTAGAGGAAGAAAGGAAATCCCATCTTCAACAAAATAACCCCCAGCAAGTTGAGAAACACAGAACGGGGAATGGATAAATGGGAAAACCCATCCCCAACAGGAATATCATCTCCAACAAATGAAATCATTCCCCAACAAGTTTTGGGAAATCCGAGCGAGGGAAAGGATAAAAGGAAAAACCACCCCACAGGAGCGGCGCAATCGCTCACAATGTTTTGAACTAACAAATTTTCTTTGATTTGAAACAGGGAAAGAAAATGCTATTGATAGCAGAAAGTCATGCCATAAGGAAGAATACCAATACTGGGGCATAAAATTTTCTGCCGTTGTTGAAAATTTTCTCGGAGAAACGAGGAAGGCAATTCAAGATGAAGTGTCAGGTTTGTCCACCTTCAAATAGGATGTTTCAGGTTTGTCCACCTTCGAACAGGACGTCTCAAGTTTGTTCACTTTCATACATTTATATCATGGGAGTATTCGCCCTCAAATAGGATACAATGGGAGTATTCGCCCTCGAATAGGATACAATGGGAGTATTCGCCCTCGAATAGGATACAATGGGAGTATTCGCCCTCGAATAGGATATGATGGGAGTATCCACCCTCGAATAGGATACGATGGGAGTATTCGCCCTCGAATAGGATACGATGGGAGTATTCGCCCTTGAATAGAATATGATGGGAGTATTCGCCCTCGAATAGAATACGATGGGAGTATTCGCCCTCGAATAGGATACAATGGGAGTATTCGCCCTCGAATAGGATACAATGGGAGTATTCGCCCTCGAATAGGATACAATGGGAGTATTCGCCCTCAAATAGAATACGATGGGAGTATCCGCCCTCGAATAGGATACGATGGGACTATCCGCCCTCGAATAGGATATTTTACGTTTGTTTTTATTTTACATTGTCCTATACATTTTTCATAAATTATTGCCAGAATGCATTTTAAATTCAAAAGTTGAGCAGGCGCCTACCTGTATAACAAGAGGCATGTCTTCAGCCTTTACATTGCAGGTCTTGAAACCAGTAACCCACCATAAAGCAGAGTGTTACAACAAGAGTTCCCAGCGGAAATTCAAACGCATGAGTCAAAGGAAAGGAGGGAATGAAGGAAAATTTTCCCAGCATCATTATCCTCAGCAGGCAAGTAAACAGTTCTAAAGATATCTCCAGCAGTCAGGAGGGAAAGCAACACGACCCAGGAGGAAAGCAGTTCCGAAACAAAGTAATTTAGGAGAAATGATGGTTCAAGAGTCGATGCAACAAGAATAAAATGGTACAAAAAGCAAAGGAAGGCGATCTAGTTCTGAAGTTGTAGTTGAAGTCAGGGAGCCCGCCTGAAGAATGAAGTGGCAATTTATTTTCAAAGTTTGTAATTGAAGTCAGGGAGCCCGCCTGAAGAATGGAGTGGCAATGTATTTTCAAAGCTTGTTAGGGAGCCTGCCTGAAGAATGGAGTGGCGATTTAATTTTGAAGTTATAGTTGAAGTCAGGGAGCCCGCCTGAAGAATGGAGTGGCGATTTAGTTTTGAAGTTGTGGTTGAAGTCAGGGAGCCCGCCTGAAGAATGGAGTTGCGATTTAGTTTTGAAGTTGTAGTTGAAGTCAGGGAGCCCGCCTGAAGAATGGAGTGGCGATTTAGTTTTGAAGTTGTAGTTGAAGTCAGGGAGCCCGCCTGAAGAACGGAGTGGCGAGTTATTATTTTGAAGTTGTTGTTGAAATCAAGTGCCCGCCTGAAGAATGGAATGGCGATTTATGATTAGAGTTTGTCGATAAAGTCAGAAGCCCGTCGGAAAAGTGACAGAGTGTAAAGGAAATCCTCAGCATGAATCCAAGTTCAAGATCACAAGGAAAGGACCAACGGTCAGAGTTCGGCAATCAAGATAGGCCGGAATAACAATTGGCAGAAGAGAAGAAGCATCAGAAGGAACAATCAAGCCAACAAGAAAGCAAGGCGGCAAAAGCAAGTTGAAGAGATAGATAATAAGGAGATTAGTTAAGCAGTGGCGTCAATAGCAACAACAGTAACAGCAAGATCACAGCAGCCATGGTAGTCCCAGCTACCAAAAATTCCCGAACTACATTGACCTGATTCCCTTTTAGTTAGGGATATGTAGGAGACCTTCGGAAGCAAAGGTTTGGTCAAACTTTTCCAAAAAAATGCTTCATACAGAGTGCTCAGACGGGAAAAAATCGCTCGTATCTGCTCACTTATCTTTGCACGAAAACTCTTCATGTTTCCGCGCAAAGAGGGGCAGCTGTGAGCACGTGATTTTTGCCCTACATGTGAATTACTCCCAAAAATTCAAAATAAAATAGTTTTGTGTTGTGTGTGATTTTTGTGGGTTTTGTGGTATTTTTATTTTTATTGTTTGTATTTATATGTGTGTGTTTATTTGTTTAAAACTAATAAAAAATAAAATAAAATAAAAAAAGATGTTGCATTTTTTCCATTTAAGTTTTTTTTAGAGTAATTAAGTTTATGTTTTAAAATATATAAAATAAAAGTCAAAAAAAAATATATGCATCCTTTACATGCCCAAGTTTAATTGATAGTTTAAATATGTGGATTAATTATTGGTGTGACTAAATTAGTATTTTTATAATTTAACTTGATTTTATAGTGTAATTAGGAATTAAATTTAAAAAAAAAAGAAGAGAAGAGAATGGAAAATAAAAATAAAAATAAACTGGACTGAACCAGTCCAAAACCGGCCTAGTCCAGGCCCAAAGGCATTTGGCCCAGTTAGATTCAACCGGCCCCATCATTTGCTTTTAATCTGAGCCGTTGGATGTAACAATCTAACGGTCCAGATTAAAATTCAAAAATTAATACACCAAACACCCCCCAAACCCTATTCACCTGAGCCATTTCACCATAAGCCCAGCCCCATCGTCTCTAAACCTTCAGAGACGATTCACCTCCGCCCTTCTCCGCCTTCGACCGCCGGCCGGAAATCGCCTCCGCCGGCGGCCGGTGCCCAATCACTCCCATTTTAACACCAATTGATCTCCTCACCCTCCTCTATACGAATCCTTTATCCATTTGTTTCGAATCATCCCCCAGCTTCTCGAATCTTCAATCGAAGATTCGAACCAAAACCAAAGTTATCCCAATCAACCCCAAATCAACACCACGCCACCCCTAGACCTCCCTCATCCCAAACCACACCCCAGTTTTGTTCGAATCTGACCGGAACTGGCCGAGCCCCAAATCCCACTCGCGAGAACCCTAAAATTTAAAATGACGAATTAGGCCAAATTTACTGGAATTTCGGGGTCTAATGGACTTTATTCGATGTGTTCTCGTTTGAGAACACTTCGATTAAGGTCTATTCGACCTCAAAGCAGGCGAGCCAAGTTCGAACCTGGGTCATTTTTGATTTCTGAGGTATCTGCTTCCCTACTTTCATTCCATATACTTAATTCTTATATCTTTACATGCTTTGCTTAGTTTGTTTATTTTGTGAATTTTTCCGGAATTTTCTGCCCATCTCAACAGACCTTTTATTTGGTCAGTTCATTTTTTTGTTGTTGTTTATTCGATTCATTATTATTGTTGTGATTACATTGTGTGTTTAATCTAGTTAAGGTCGTTGAATAGTGAATTCGAATTATTAGTCCCATGATTCTGCCAAAAAAAAAATATGAATCGAACTCGTAGGTCGATTATTTGCTATCAGTTATACGTGTTGTAATCGATTAGACGAACGTCGTCGATTAGTGTATGAGTCTGTTGGTTAGAACAATGTAGCAGCAATGCTCGATATCGGTTCCATCAGGAATCACTGCTTGATTATCCACATTTTTTTTGGTTTGATAACTTTGAATTGAACTGTTTGAACTAAGTAAAGGCCATGTGAAAGTCAGACATGCCTGATTCAGCATGGCATTGATATAGTTTAATAAGATAGTTCTATAATGAAAAGGGATTTGTCAGTGGATTCAAGTGGGGGAGCACACTGTTGTTTGTTTTGTGAGTGGGAAGTCAGAGAATATCAGGGCCAAAAATTATGTTTTAAGTCTGTTAAGTGCTTTGTCAGTTGTAAAAGATCAGAACACACATGGGGAATGTTTAAAGGGTTAAAAGTGATGGCACATGGAGGGAGGAATACAGGTTGGAAGGTGATCTGTTGAATTGAATAGAAGATCCTGTTTTGTCTATAAAGAGGGACATATACTGAGAGACAGTAGGCAGAGGGTGGGAGAGGCAGAGTTCTAAACAGAAAGGAGATACAATCTGGAAGATAGACATTTGGGAGAATTCTGAAAGAAAAAAAAACAGAGTGTTTCTTTGAGAGATATACACAAACAGAGAATAACAAAGAAATCTCTAAGAGTGAATGTTGAAAGTAAAGTCATTTGAGAAGCAATTGTGTTTCGCTTTGAGTCTGAAAGTTCTTTTACTTAGAGTGTTTAAATCAGAGAGTATTGTAATTTTTGCTATTGGTTTCTTCTGTTGCGGTTTGTGATTGCATTTGGTATTTCCGGATTAAAATTGGTATTCTTGGGAATTTGGTGCTGTCTTGAAACTATTTTGTTGCTGTTGCTGGTTCCACTGTTGCCACTGACCTCCTCATTTCTATTTGTTTAGCAACTTCCAGGTACACTCTCGAAATTATTTTGAAGTCGAAGTAGTGATTTGGATGAAACAAACCAGTTTTGATGTTATAATCTATTGTGTAATTCATCTATTGTTGTTCATGTTTTACTAGCCTTGTTGTATGGACTTGTCTTGAACATATTTGGATCCCAATCGCATTAAAGCATGAGAAATGCCTGTTTCGAACTTGGAATTCTTTTCAATAATTATGGATATAGTATGATTCCCTGAAATGTTCTCTGAAATTCAAATATGAGCAATGTGTGTTGTTGAAAACTAAAGTTGGAAAAAATAACTGCTTTATTCACGAGTATTTGCTTATTCAGTTCAGGGATTCCCAATGCTTTTAATATGCCAAGTGTGCAGTAGAATGGCAAATTCAATAGAGAATTGCTTCGTATAAAACTGTGTTATTATTTGTTGTAAGATTTTCAGTGATTTGGCTGAAGACATTCGGAATTTGGGAAGTGTTTTTTTTAGGAGTTGTAATATGCTGTGAAAGGTCATATTTGTCTAAAATGATAATTGAATTTGTCTGTTAAGTTAGAATTGGGAATATGTTTGTTATTTTAAAAGGGTTAACATAGCAGTCTTCTACACATAGTGCTCCACCTTGATTACTTCTTGGTGGTTTAGTTTAGCTTTGTACCAGCAAAAAACTTTGTTTGCATTTGCTAAAATCGATGGCCATCTTCGAATTATAGAGACGTAAATGAAAAATAATAATTCGTTGGAGACATAGGTAATAAGAACAATGAAATAGGAATTGGGATTTGGAAAAGTTCATGGTCTGTTTTATAAGTCAGGAATAAGCCACAAATAGAGATTCCTTTACTTCTAAATCCTTCATCCTTTTGCAATGCTTGAATGAATCAGAATGATCCTAAGAATGAAACATCAGTAGCTAATGAAATTGTTACTGGTGTTATTTAATTGGTTAATTCATATCACTAAAATGAACATTCTTCTTCCAACATGAAAATTCACCCCTTTTGAAATAATTTGAGGCGAGTCATGCCAAATAAAAATAACAATTGCATGGCCCTCATTTTAATTATGTATTGATCCTTAGATTCTGAGGTATGCCATTTAACAAATTCTATGGCCCTCGCAAAGTGCAAACGCGAAGTGGATTTAGGCGCGTACTTTAATAATCTACCTAAAATCGGGTTCACATTTATGTGACCCAAATCCAAATCTCAACGAAGTCAAAAAATGCGTTAAAGGTCACATGCGTACTGGTACGGTGTAATCCGAAATACATTTTCATGATGCTGTAATTTTTGTAAATAATAATCAAAAACGGTTGAAAGTTAAAATTTGCACATAAGTTAATGCATGGTATAAATCAGATAATTGAGCCAAATACGACAGTTGAGCGACCGTGCTAAAACCACGGAATTCGGGAATGCCTAACACCTTCTCCTGGGTTAACATAATTCCTTATCTGGATTTCTGGTTCGCGGACTGTTAAATAGAGTCAAACCTTTCCTCGATTCGGGATTCGAACCGGTGACTTGGGGCACCATAAATCTCCCGAGTGGCGACTCTAAATCTCTTAATAAACGAATCGTGTTTCGATTGTCCTTTAATTGGAAAAACTCCCTCGCGCCCTCGCGGGTCAACAAAAAAAAGGAGGTGTGACAATACTCCCATCATATCCTATTCGAGGGCGAATACTCCCATCGTATTCTATTCGAGTGCGAATACTCCCATCGTATTCTATTCGAGGGCGAATACTCCCATCGTATCCTATTCGAGGGTGGATACTCCCACCGTATTCTATTCGAGGGCGAATACTCCCATCGTATCCTATTCGAGGGCGGATACTCCCATCGTATCCTATTCGAGGGCGGAAACTCCTATCATATTCTATTTGAGGGCGAATACTCCCATCGTATCCTATTTGAGGGCGGACACTCCCATCGTATTCTATTCGAGGGCGAATACTCCCATCGTATCCTATTCGAGGGCGAATACTCCCATCGTATTCTATTCGAGGGCGAATACTCCCATGATATCAATGTTTGAAAGTGAACAAACCTGAGACGTCCTATTCGAAGGTGGACAAACCTGAAACATCCTATTTGAAGGTGGACAAACCTAATACGTCATCTTGAATTTCCTTCCTCGTTTCTCCGAGAAAATTTTCAACAACGGCAGAAAATTTTCTGCCCCAGTATTGGTGTTCCTCCTTGTGGCATGACTTTCTGCTATCAATAGCACTTTCTTTCCCTGTTTCAAATCAAAGAAAATTTGTTAGTTCAAAACATTGTGAGCGGTTGTGCCGCTCCCGTGGGGTGGTTTTTCCTTTTCCCCTTTTCCTCGCTCGGGGTTCCCAAAACTTGTTGGGGAATAATTTCATTTGCTGGAGATGATATTCTTGATGGGGATGGGTTTTTCCATTTATCCCTTCCCTGTTCTGTGTTTCTCAACTTGTTGAGGGTTATTTTGTTGAAGATGAGATTTCCTTTCTTCCTTTACCACTCTGTGTTGTCCGACCACCTCGGAACTTGCTGAAGATAACACTGTTGGTGGATTTTCATTTCCTCAAAATTGGCGTTTCACTCTTCTGAAGGCTGTTGGAGATGACATTGGTTTAAATATTGCTTCCCTTAAGGCCTTCTTTCTTCCTTTTTGCCCAAGTGGGACTCGACTTCCAGAAAATTTTCAAAATGAAAAGAAAATTTTCTGGCCCAGTTTAATAATCTTCTTTGCACCATACTTCTCTGCCGTCAATGGCATTTCCTTGCCTTGCATAATAATTGGAAAGTTGGTGGCAAGTTTTGAAGTCATTTCTCACTATGTTTTGACTAGACCGACTTTGATGGGGGAATTTTTGACAAAAGGAGAAAGATAAAAAGAAACAACAAATAGAAGACAAGGAAGAACTGACTCTCTAACAAGAAACAACTATAAAAACTTATCAAACGCGGATACCAACTCTACTGGTCATGACATGCACATATGGCCTATCCTCAATCGTTAATTGCCTTTCACGATTTCTGTCTCGTGATATCCATCCCATTATCACCTTTATTCGACTTGTAGTGGCCGAAGGGTTTTCACTTTCAAGCCTCTCTCATTTTGATTTTCTCTCAGCTTTCGTCGCCTTATGGTGCCTGTGAAGGTTTTCACCGGTAAGACTCTCTCATTTGTATTACTTTTAGCTGGGGATTGGGGTGTCACTGCTAAGACTCTCTCGTATTTCCTTTCTGCTGGAAATCAGAGTCTTTTCTGCTGGGAATCAGAGTGTCATATTCTGATGAGACTCTCGTGTTTGTTTGGCTTGGCCTATTTTGAAGACTGATCGGAAGGTCTTTCTTTGGACCATAATGTGGGATTCGGATAGGGCTAGAAAGAAAGGGTATTAAAGGCTCAAAACAAAATCAATTTTGGGTTCAACATTTACAACCTTCGGACCTAAATTTATTTATAATCAACACAATTTTTCTTTGCCCCAGTTTCTTATTTGGGGAATTTTTTTTTAAATTCTTTATTTACACTATGACCGAGCTGTGAAGAACCTACGTATCCTCTTTAATGAATCAGGTCAAACATAGTTCCCAATTCCCTTTTTTTTTCAAGTTTCTCTTTTTCATTCATTTTTCTTTTCTTTTCTTTTCTTTATCTCTTTTTGTTGTTTTCTTTTTCTTTTCTTTTTCTTTATCCCTTTCTTCTCTTGTCTTTCAAACTTGTGTTTTTAGTCTTTGCAACTAATTCCGAAGGAGGGGTATGAAAGATTTTAAAATAAGGCACAAAGGGTTGACGATGCATAAAGTGTTTGGATAGCAGAACAAAATGCCTTCGTCATTCCAATCTTCAAAACATGCCAAGTACAAACAACATATTCACGACATATTCTGGTTGTGCCATATCATCCATTCACCTTTTCATCTGTCATTTTAAAGTATTGCTGGACGACACTTCTATTTCGGTATCACAAGCTAACCTTGTTTTAGCATGTCCAATTTTCCTTTAAGGGTTTCTTTGTGTTTTGCCTGCCCCAGTCTCACATGATTCGGGCTCCAAATAATCTCAAATCATTTTTATTTCTTTTAAAATGACTTGATTATCTTCCAATTTCTTCATGATTAACCCTTAATATTAGGCTAAAATTATGTGTGATGTCATGTCATTAGAATCGGCGTTCGAACAAATGACAAATCTAAAGATAGAAGAACTAAAAAAAGACGACTGGGTAATAAAAGATCGAAAGTTTCATTAAACGGAGAAAAGGTTCAAATACAAACAAGCAAACCAGCACTACAAACCTGAAACGACACTTGATAAGACTAAGCAAACTGAAATGACCAGAATGGAAAGATAAGAGGGTTTTACTTCAAGACAAGATCCGGGTCACAACCCCGAAAACAACTCGGACAAAAAAATGACAACAAAAACAAACCACCGAAAACTCCTCCTGATTACCAAGCATGACTTCTTATATACCAAATTCTGCCGATTGGTTTTGCTGTGGAATACAGATCGGGCTTCTTAATTTTCCCTTCCCTTGTGTATCAATTTGATCATATGGGTCTAAGGGTGGGCTGGAAATGGATTCTGATTAATGTTGGGTGCCTCTGGTGTCTGAACCTCGATGTTATTGGTGTCAATAAGATTTTGCAGTGCATGTTTCAGTTTCCAACATTTCTCGGTATCATATCCGAGAGCCCCTGAACAATACTCACAGCTTACTGAGCGATCCACATTTTGGGGTAGGGGATTTGGCAATCTTGTCTCAATAGGACTCAACAAACCTATCTGCTTTAATTTGCGGAACAGAGCAGTATAAGTTTCTCCCAACTCAGTGAATGTTCTTTGTGCCCTTTCCTATCTGAAAGCATGATTCCCGCAGAAATCTGGTCCTGGAGGATTATTGTAAGCCCTTGGTGGTGGATATGTGTTTCGGGGAGGGTGATTAGGGTGATTTGGGTGATAGGGTCTGGCTTGGTAATGAGGTGAATGACCTTTCGATCTGGACCAAGTACCCTCCTCTACCGTTGCAACTTCTTCTCTTCTCTTCTTCCCGAATGCAACCCCTGTGCCATTCTGAATAGCTTGAGTTTTTGCTTTTAATGCGGAATAGCTCAAGATCTTATTGGACTTAAGTCCCTCTTCTATCATTCCGCCCATTTTGACCACTTCATTGAAATATTTACCAACCGATGTCACCAGGTGACCAAAGTAAGTTGGCTCCAGTGTCTGTAAAAAGTAATTTACCACCTCGTTTTCTCTCATCGGTGGATCTACCCTTGCTGCCTGTTCCCTCCATCGGAACCCAAATTCTCTATCTTTCGGCAGAACAAAATGCCTTCATCATTCCAATCTTCAAAACATGCCAAGTACAAACAACATATTCATGACATATTCTGGTTGTGCCATATCATCCATTCACCTTTTCATCTGTCATTTTAAAGTATTGCTGGACGACACTTCTATTTCGGTATCACAAGCTAACCTTGTTTTAGCATGTCCAATTTTCCTTTAAGGGTTTCTTTGTGTTTTGCCTGCCCCAGTCTCACATGATTCGGGCTCCAAATAATCTCAAATCATTTTTATTTCTTTTAAAATGACTTGATTATCTTCCAATTTCTTCATGATTAACCTTTAATATTAGGCTAAAATTATGTGTGATGCCGTGTCATTAGAATCGGCGTTCGAACAAATGACAAATCTAAAGATAGAAGAACTAAAAAAAGACGACTGGGGTAATAAAAGACCGAAAGTTTCATTAAATGGAGAAAAGGTTGAAATACAAACAAGCAAACTAGCAATACAAACCTGAAACGACACTTGATAAGACTAAGCAAGTTGAAATGACCAGAATGGAAAGATAAGAGGGTTTTACTTCAAGACAAGATCCGGGTCACAACCCTGAAAACAACTCGGACAAAAGAAAAGACAACAAAAACAAACCACCGAAACTCCTCCTGATTACCAAGCATGACTTCTTATATACCAAATTCTGCCGATTGGTTTTGCTATGGAATACAGATCGGGCATCTTAATTTTCCCTTCCCTTGCGTATCAATTTGATCATATGGGTCTAAGGGTGGGCTGGCAATGGATTCTGATTAATGTTGGGTGCCTCTGGTGTCTGAACCTCGATGTTATTGGTGTCAATAAGATTTTGCAGTGCATGTTTCAGTTTCCAATATTTCTCGGTATCATGTCCGAGAGCCCCTGAACAATACTCACAGCTTACTGAGCGATCCACATTTCGGGGTAGGGGATTTGGCAATCTTGTCTCAATATGACTCAACAAACCTATCTGCTTCAATTTGCGGAACAGAGCAGTATAAGTTTCTCCCAACTCAGTGAATGTTCTTTGTGCCCTTTCCTATCTGAAAGCATGATTCCCGCGGAAATCTGGTCCTGGAGGATTATTGTAAGCCCTTGGTGGTGGATATGTGTTTCGGGGAGGGTGATTAGGGTGATTTGGGTAATAGGGTCTGGCTTGGTAATCAGGTGAAGGACCTTTCGATCTGGACCAAGTACACTCCTCTACCGTTGCAACTTCTTCTCTTCTCTTCTTCCCGAATGCAATCCTTGTGCCATTCTGAATAGCTTGAGTTTTTGCTTTTAACGCGGAATAGCTCAAGATCTTATTGGACTTAAGTCCCTCTTCTATCATTCCGCCCATTTTGACCACTTCATTGAAAGATTTACCAACCGATGTCACCAGGTGACCAAAGTAAGTTGGCTCCAGTGTCTGCAAGAAGTAATTTACCATCTCGTTTTCTCTCATCGGTGGATCTACCCTTGCTGCTTGTTCCCTCCATCGGAACCCAAATTCTCTAGCTTTCGGCAGAACAAAATGCCTTCGTCATTCCAATCTTCAAAACATGCCAACTACAAACAACATATTCACGAGATATTCTGGTTGTGCCATATCATCCATTCACCTTTTCATCTGTCATTTTAAAGTATTGCTGGACGACACTTCTATTTCGGTATCACAAGCTAACCCTGTTTTAGCATGTCCAATTTTCCTTTAAGGGTTTCTTTGTGTTTTGCCTGCCCCGGTCTCACATGATTCGGGCTCCAAATAATCTCAAATCGTTTTTATTTCTTTTAAAATGACTTGATTATCTTCCAATTTCTTCATGCTTAACCCTTAATATTAGGCTAAAATTATGTGCGATGCCATGTCATTAGAATCGGCGTTCGAACAAATGACAAATCTAAAGATAGAAGAACTAAAAAAAGACAACTGGGGTAATAAAAGACCGAAAGTTTTGTTAAACGGAGAAAAGGTTCAAATACAAACAAGCAAACCAGCAATACAAACCTGAAACGACACTTGATAAGACTAAGCAAACTGAAATGACCAGAATGGAAAGATAAGAGGGTTTTACTTCAAGACAAGATCCGGGTCACAACCCCGAAAACAACTCGGACAAAAAAATGACAACAAAAACAAACCACCGAAACTCCTCCTGATTACCAAGCATGACTTCTTATATACCAAATTCTGCCGATTGGTTTTGCTGTGGAGTACAGATCGGGCTTCTTAATTTTCCCTTCCCTTGTGTATCAATTTGATCATATGCGTCTAAGGGTGAGCTGGCAATGGATTCTGATTAATGTTGGGTGCCTCTGGTGTCTGAACCTCGATGTTATTGGTGTCAATAAGATTTTGCAGTACATGTTTCAGTTTCCAACATTTCTCGGTATCATGTCCGAGAGCCCCTGAACAATACTCACAGCTTACTGAGCGATCCACATTTCGGGGTAGGGGATTTGGCAATCTTGTCTCAATAGGACTCAACAAACCTATCTGCTTCAATTTGCGGAACAGAGCAGTATAAGTTTCTCCCAACTCAGTGAATGTTCTTTGTGCCCTTTCCTATCTGAAAGCATGATTCCCGCGGAAATCTGGTCCTGGAGGATTATTGTAAGCCCTTAGTGGTGGATATGTGTTTCGGGGAGGGTGATTAGGGTGATTTGGGTGATAGGGTCTGGCTTGGTAATGAGGTGAAGGACCTTTCGATCTGGACCAAGTACCCTCCTCTGCCGTTGCAACTTCTTCTCTTCTCTTCTTCCCGAATGCAACCCCTGTGCCATTCTGAATAGCTTGAGTTATTGCTTTTAACGCGGAATAGCTCAAGATCTTATTGGACTTAAGTCCCTCTTCTATCATTCCGCCCATTTTGACCACTTCATTGAAATATTTACCAACCGATGTCACCAGGTGACCAAAGTAAGTTGGCTCTAGTGTCTGTATAAAGTAATCTACCATCTTCTTTTCTCTCATCGGTGGATCTACCCTTGCTGCATGTTCCCTCCATCGGAACCCAAATTCTCTAAAGCTTTCGGCGGGCTTGTTCTCTAACTTTAGCAATGATAAGCGATCGGGGATTATTTCAAGGTTATATTGAAACTGGCCGATGAATGTTTGGGCTAGGTCATCCCATGTAAACCATCTGCTGGGATCCTGCCTGGTGTACCACTCTAGTGCCGATCCTCCCAAGCTCTGACCGAAGTAAGCTATCAGAATTTCATCTCGCCCTCCGGCTCCTCGCATTTTGCTGCAGAAACCTCGGAGATGGGCTACTGGGTCACCATGCCCCTCGTATAGATCAAACTTGGGCATTTTGAACCCAGCGGGCAACTGGACATCTGGAAATGGGCACAGATCTTTGTAAGCAACACTGACTTGGTTGCCTAAACCATGCATATTCCTGAAGGATTGCTCCAGGCTCTTAGCTTTCCGAATAACCTCCTCCTGTTCCAAATTTTTGAAGTGCCTTTCCGGTTCTGCCGGGTGTGAGCATGTGATTTTTGCCCACATGAGAATTACTCCCAAAAATCCAAAAAAATAAAATAAAATAAAAGAGTTTTTGTGTTATTTGCATTTTCTCATAGATTATGTGTTTTTTTTTTTGTGTGTGAGCGTGTTTGTTTGTTTAAATTAAGAAAAATACAAAAAAATATTGCATTTGCCATTCTTAGGATTTAATTTGCAATTAAAAGTAATTATGTTTGTCTTATAAAATGAAAATGAAAAAAAAAAAAAAAAATATATATATATATATATATATATATATATATATATATATATATATATAAATATGTGTTCTATTCTATTTGTCGTCATTGTATGATATTATTTTAATTAAATGTGTTAATTGGCGTGTTAATTGTTGTTAAGTATTAATATATGTCTAGTTTTATTAGACTTTTTTGTTTTGATTATAAAGAAGAAAAGAAAAAGGGGCTGAAAATCAAGAGAAATTCGTTGATTTGGGCCAAAATTTGAGACCAAGAATCAGGCCCAAAACAATTATACCCTGAACCCAGCCCAATTCCATCCACGCCCGGACCGACCCATCCCCCAAATTAACCAAACGACGCTGTTTATACTTAAGAGGATGATCTAGGCCATTGATCAAGTTTGATCTAACGGCCGACATTTAATCGTGCGTTTAACTATGCCAAAACCCCCAAACCCTAATCCAATTATTTCCTCTCCATTCTCTTCACAGACGCCGCCACCCCCACCGTATCCCGCCCCACCTGAAATCGCCTCACGGCGGTTTCGGTGGTCCAAACCACGCCATTTTTACACCACCCAACCTCCAAGACCCCCTCATTCCAACCCCGAGCATGGTTCATCTCCAATCAAAACATAGCTCCTCGAATCTTCAATTGAAGATTCGAGTCAAAACTCAACCAAAGCCAAACCATCCCAAATTGATACCATACCTTCACCTGTTCTCCCTCACACCCAAACCAGCCTTTGTTCCATTCGAATCCAACCAAGAATCTCGAATCACAAATCGAGGCCAAGAACCCTAGAAAGAAAATCGAATTTAAAGTCTCTGCGAAAGACAAAGAATTGGGGTATCAATTGATTTTAGCCGATTGTTTTTAGTCGAAAACAATCGTTTAAAGTCTATTTTTACCTCAAAAAGGCCCGATTCAGAATCCGATTTCGTTCGTCCAGTTGTTCGACTTCTTTTGGGGTAATCTTCTTTTTCTGTTTATTCCAATTGGATACTTGTTTGTTTCGTATATTTGTTTAGTCTAATTTCGTTGAATTCTTCTCAAATTTCCGCCCATTCTTTCTTCTCCTCAAAGACCTTTATTTGGTCAATTACTTTTCTGTCTTTGTTTGTTTGATTATGTATGTTTGTCGAATACGTGTTCGCGTCGATTAGCGTCATCGAACAATTAATTTTGTGTTCCCCAGCATTGGCCGAGAATTCCTTGATTCACTGTTTTTGAGATTGATTGTTTATCGATTGTACGTATCGTAATCGATTGATTGTTGTTTGTTGATTAGTATGCGTATTCGATGCGATTAATATAGTCGAATGATTTTTAGACCTTTTCCTGTTCTGCCTGGAAGTATGGGTCGTTTGATTCACTGTTCGTCGACTATTGTTTATCGATTATGCGTGTTGTAATCAACTATTTGAATGTCGTCGATTAATTCTGTGAGTTCGTTTTGTTAGAACAATGGACCATGATTAGCTGTTCAACTGGCTGTTAATGTCGTTGTTGGTTTATAACTGTCGAATTATAGTTTGTTAACTATCTGTGATTTCACTAGATTCATAGCTGTTTGTTTAGTAGCTATGATTGTTATGATTCTCTGTAGGTCTGAGTTTTGATTTCAGATTAGGAAATGTTGAATTGGATATAGCTGTTTAACTTTTGTTTAGAAATCTGAAAAACCATACTCAAGGGTTCAAATGTGTTGCACATGGGAAGAGTTAGTTTTACAGCAGGATAGGCATTAGTTTTGGACTGCAGATTTAGTTTTTAAATAGAAAAAGGGTTGGCTTTATAGGCTGGATAAGATCTGAACATGGGAAGAAATTAGTTTTCTTAATAGGTCTAGTGCATTAAAAAGCTAAAAAGTGAAAAAAAGTGGGAGTAATATGGTTTAGACAGATCTGAAACTAAAAAATGGGGCTGTTACTTTGGTCATTTGGAGGCTATAAAAGGAGATAGAGACTCACTGGCAATAGAGACAGAGAAAACAGAGAGGGACTCACTGGAATACATACATTACATTAAGAGCAAGAGAGAATTCTGGCAGTCTAAAAGACATACAGAGAAACACTGAACACTTGCTGAAAAAAAGAGAGAGAGCAAAATAGTTTCACACACACACACACATATTGAGACACACTGGGAAAAACAGAACACTGTGAAGCAATAGGAAATTCTGAAAACAGTGAGAGTTTTCTTAGGAAAAACAGAGATAGACATTCACAAATGCTCACTGGCAGAATATAGAGAATATACATATTGGGAAAACAGAAACACAGGGAAAAATACTTACTGGTAATTGAGGGGATTCTTAGGAGACACAGAGAAAGCTGAAAACACTAGAGAGAATTCTAAAAAAGATCTTTAGAGAACATTGGGAGAGTCTTTGAGAATTTCTTTTGAAATACATTCTGTTTTGGGATCAGTTTCGAAGATTAGTTCTTAAAGGTTTAAAAGATCAACTTCATATAAGAATCTTGGCTTGACTCAAGCTCGGTCAAGTCTATTTGTTGTTGATATTGGTTGTTGTTGTTTGGTTTTTTCCTCTTCACAAACTTTCTGGGCTGTGTTGGTGGCTGTTTGGAATCATCGCTGTAAACTGCTAGTATACTCTTGCTGGGATCTGCTGCTGCTTTTGCCTTGCTGTTGTTTGTTCATTGTCGAACAAATTACTGATTTCCCCTTTGCTTTTTGAATTCCAGGTATTCATCTCTACTTTGAGTAATGTATTGATTCAAATCAAATGAAGCTTAATTGAGAAGAACTTGGAGTGCAAATGTTCATTACTGCTTTAGCTCCCCTCCCTACATTTATTCTGGATATTCAAACTACGAACAAGTAGAATTTGTTAGATTTTAACTGTTAAATTAATGTTGTGTAATTTTGGGTTACGAATGTTTGCCTTTTGATCTTTATGTGATGCTAGAGTTTGTTTCCTTATTCACCATTATATATGTTAGTTGTATTGGTGGCAGTGTTAAGTTTTTTGGAGATCTGTCACTTTGGCCGGCTAGTTTCGTTCATAAGTTAAATTGATTAATTGAAAACAGGAAAAAGAAATAAAGATGAAAACTTTATATAATGTTTAAGGTGTTTACTTCAACTGGATATAGGATTAATTGTTGGAGGATGTTAGAATAGAATATTATAACTGTTAGTTTTCTTAAATAGTTAAAATATGATATTCGTTCACATCAGACAACTAACCATATATACATTAGTAAATATTTATGCATAGGTGCGCTTTGTATTTCTCAATTTATCAAATAAGCAATATTATTTGTGGACACGTTAGCGTGACATAATTCTTATGCGTCAAAAGAAAAGAATGCACGTACGCGTAACTCAATTCTTTAATTACGAATAATTTAAGCAATTTAAAAGCGTTAAAATAATTATAAAAGCATGTTAAGTTAAAAGCATGTATTAAAATCAGATAATTTTTAGCCATTTATAATAATTGAAGCGACCGTGCTAGAACCACGGGATCCAGGGGTGCCTAACACCTTCCCTCGGGTCAACAGAATTCCTTACTTAGAATTTCTGGTTCGTAGACTTCATTTGGAAAGTCGAAATTTCCTCGATTCGGGATTTAAATAAATCGGTGACTTGGGACACCTTAATTTATTCCAAGTGGCGACTCTGAAATAAATAGAATAATCCCGTTTCGAATATTGTCATTTAAATTGGAAAAACTCCCCTTACGCCTCTACCCCCGGGTAGCGGGCGCGCCAAAAGGAGGTGTGACACCGGGTTGTCCCAGTGAGGGGTGTGTGAAGGCGGTTCAGGAGCCCTAAAGGTAGGCTCGGGAGAACAACAATGATTGTCATGGATTTGAAAAATCGGCTCATTAGACGACTTCTGTAAAGTAGTAGGTGGAGGTGCCACAAAAATAGGGGTAACCGGGGGAGGAGGATTTAGTCTAGCTGGTGGAACCTGGGATGTATAAGGGTTTTCCCCTTGATAATATGGATATATCGATGCACTTGTCAAGGGGTCAATGGGCGGACGCTCTAGTGTTGGTGTAAGAGTAGGAAGGTTTGGTGATGGCTGTCCCCTAGCCCAGGCTAGGTGCATCTCTGTCATTTGCTATCTCAATCGGTCCACCTCCTCTTTCATGATCTGTATCTCTGTTTTCTCTCCATCGAGACTTTCTGCCAGAACTAAACATGCTTGCTAGAATTGGACCTTTTGATCTAGTGTGGTAATGGTGATTGGCCAGAATATTTTGTCAACTCAACCGCTAAACTTTCTGAAGTGCAACAAACTTGTGAGCTTACAGAGTTTAATAGATATGTTATCGCATGTTGGATGCAATGCACCTAGTCAGTTAACCATATATGTATTCACCGCATGCGTCATTTCAGTTTTTCCTTTTCAATTTTCCTTAAAAACCTCGCTTGTTATTAACCTCCTTCTTTTTGAAGTACTTTTCTAAAAATAAAAAAAAATAATAACAAAAAAAAGAAGAAAAAGAAACAAAAATCCAAGCAAAAATATTTTTTTTTTACTCCAAAGCAAATATTTTTTTTGAAGTCTTTCAAAAAAGCAAAACAAAAGGCAAAAAAAAAGCAAAAATATAAATATATTTTTCCTTCTTCTTTTAAAGCGTTTCTTTCAAGAATTTTTAAAAAAAAAAAAAGTTTATCTACTCCATTCCTGATTTTCCGAACTACGCCCGATCTGATTCATGCGGGGAGATGATACGTAGGCAATCCACATAAGATTCGACCATCACTAGAAAAAAAAAAAGAAAAACGAAAAAAAAAGTGTAAAAGAAAATTGATAAAGAGGGGAAGAAGATGAAAGCAAGGGGAAGTGTAAGCCGGAATAACGCATTACAATCGATTACAAGTAGCAACACGATCAACTGTATAAGTGCATCACACCCAACGTGAGATTACTTATCCGTTATGTTGTTTCGGACTAACCGTTTGTTTGCCAAACTCCAGGTTTTAGAAAAGGGTGGTTGATTTTGTGGTACTCTGGCCTCACATTCGTACTTCACAAGGTCCAAAGGAAAAGTTCGGCATCCTGAAAGTACTCATCCCTATTTCACTAGGTCAAAAAGAGGTGCCGCATGCTCGAGATGTTGGACGATTGGAACAACGGGAAAGAGCCCCCGAGTCTGATCTCTGGGTTCCCTGAAATTCTTCTCAGATCAAGTGGGATTTCCAATACCCCCATCAATTACCCGCCTACTCTATTTGGGTATTCTAATGCCACAACCCTCTCTGAATCACCCTCCACCTCCCATCCTCGGGTGACACCATTAGATACATCCGCAAGAATGTCGGTTGAGTTGCCAGTTCCAGTCACAACGCATCCCACCGCACATGCTCCTTTCTTCGACTCCGCATCCTTTACATTCCCAGCACCACCGCTTACACGGGACCATACCCAAGTTGCAGCCAATATATATCCTCAGCCACCTCGATATGAGTTTCTACCAAGCCAAAATCCAAAAGCTCCCGAGCAGGATGAGATGGCAAAAAGAATGAGGAGTTTGGAACAAAGCCTGAAGAACATGCAAGGTCTAAGTGGACAGAAAAGTGTATCTTACGCCGATCTATGCATGTTCCCGCACGTCCACTTGCCGTCAGGTTTTAAGACGCCGAAGTTCGAAAAGTATGACGGGCATGGCGACCCCATTGCTCATCTGAAGAAATACTACAATCAATTGCAAGGTGACGGCGGCAGGGAAGAATTGTTGATGGCGTACTTCGGAGAAAGTTTGGTCGGAATAGCATCAGAATGGTATATGGATCAAGACATATCTCGATGGCACATCTGGGATGATCTGGCCAGAGATTTTGTAAAACAATTGCAATACAACATCGATATTGCGCCGGACAGGAATTCTCTATCGAACTTAAAAAAGAAGCCCTCAGAAAGCTTCAGAGAATATTCCATCAAATGGCGAGAGCAAGCATCCAGGGTGAAACCCCCTATGGACGAAATAGAAATGGTCACTACTTTCCTACAGGCTCAGGAACTAGACTATTTCCATAACATGCTATCAGCAATGGGAAAGCCTTTCGCAGAGGCGATCAAGATTGGGGAAATAGTGGAAAATGGTTTGAAGACGGGAAGAATTTTGAGTCAAGCGGCCATTCGAGCGACCTCCCAAGCAATCCAAGGAGGGTCTGGAGGAATAGCAAAGGGTAGGATGAAAGAGGAAACATCCATGGCAACTTCGGGTGATATAAGACACCACGCTCCTAGACCTTTCTTTTCAGAAAGAACCCCCCAGCATTATTACTCTGCTCAAGAAATGTCCTATATCCCTCAACCATACGCGGTCATGAATGAACAACCTTTTGCGCAACCGCAACAGCATGTCAGTAGAAACCAAGCTCTATGTCTAAGAAATCAGCCCCCCCACCAGAACCACTATAATCCTCGACCTCCGCAGAATAACTTCCGTCCTTGGGAACAACCAAAGAAATCAAACTTTACCCCAATTGGTGAATCTTACTCTAGTTTATTCCCGAAAATTGTCCAAATGGGTCTACTGCAGCCGGTTCCTCAGAATAGACAAAACCAGGCATCGCCTTCCTACAAAGCTGGTGTCATATGTGCATATCATTCAGAGGCAGAGGGCCACCATACTAATGACTGTTGGACTTTGAAACAAGCGGTGGAGAATTTAATAGAGCAAGGGAAGATTGTGTTGAAGGATGAGGATGTCCCAAATGTGACAAATAATCCGCTGCCTGCTCACAATAACGGGCCGATAATTGGGATGATTTGTGAAGACGAAGAATTCGATCCAGCGCTCAAGGCCATAATTGCTATTGCTTACGTGGAAAGGAATCCCAAGGCGGCCCCGAAACAAGAGAAAGGGAAAAAGAAGAGTAAAATCACTGAGTTAGAACAACAAAGGGAAATTGGTGCACCTAAGCAAGCCTGTGTGACATGGGGGGCAATTAAGACGCCACAGCTGAATGAGCCAGTGTTTGTTGGACGCGTACCACAAAAGCTTAAAGACCGTCAAGAGAAAGATAATGAGGATTCCATTACTGAAGAGAGTGAAGGAAAACATGAGGCAAAACTCTGCGATGCCCACATGGTCGAGCCAGGGAAAGGAACTATCACCGCTGAGATAGGATCAGACACAAAACTCCCAAACTGAAAGGCTAGGCCATTCCCGATCAGGCGGAAGCCTAGTAAACTTGTCCTGCCGCATTTTGTTTCTGCATTCAGAGTATTTCAGGGTGTAAATTGGATGTTTCTTTAGTTTTTGTCTTTAAGTTTCCGAATGTAAAAAAAATGAAATTAATATTTCATCGTCCGTTTCCTTTTCTTTTGTTATTTTTATTTTTTCAGATTTGTTTTAGTTTTCTTTTTTCTCTTCTCTCTAGTTCAAATCATGCAGCTTTAAATAACATGACATGCTTGCGGACTTTATGCCTAGATCCCAAAACACTGTCAGACTTCAGAATAATGAATCGAGAGTTGAAATGCACAAAAGTTTATTTTTAGGAAATGAAACAATGAATTGGAATAACTAAAGGAAAATTGGTTCGCATACAAAAAGGGTATGTTGTACTCAGAGAATACCCGAGTAGTTGTCCCAACAAAGAATGACCCATGCTTGCAACAAGAAAATGCGGCCCAGGAATCTCGAAATAGAACAACCTGCGTTAAGGCGAATTCCTCCTCATTACCAAGAAACAAAAGGAAAATTTCTCTCCTAATTGGAAGAATCCATGCATCATCTGGAAAATATCACTGAGAGGGACACTGTATCTGGCAGACATTGAAGGAAATGATCTTGAAACGGCAGTCAATACAGATACAGCATAAAAGTACTATGTCAGGACTTCCTACGACGTTGGCTTTTGTATAATTGAGATGATGAAGGCTTTCTTTCCCGCTACCCAAACACTACCAACCCTTTTATAAACCCTTTGAGCCGGTTACCTTTCTTTGGCTACCCTCTTTGGAATCCAAATCAAAAAAAAAAAAAAAAAAAACCAAAAACCAAACAAAACAAAACAAAGTAACTGAACTACGTTCTGACTTGATTCCGAAAGGATACGTAGGCAACCTCTCCCTGAGGTTCAGTCACACCAAAACAAAAATCCCAATTTCCCCAAAAATTGAAACTGGGGCAGATGATATGACGGTTCAATTTAAATCCGTCAAGATGGTTCTAGAGTTGTAATTCCATTCAATTTCCTTTTTTACCCAAAAACCTTGTTCAAGTCCTTCAGATCAATTGGCAAAGGCAAGGAAGTGAAGAATGTCATTGACGGAAATCTGACACAGCCTGAAATGAGAGAAACAAAATGAGAGAGTCTTATCGGTGAAAACCTTCGGGCACCATAAGGCGATGGCGATTGGAGAAGCTAAAAATGAGAGAGTCCGTTTAGTGAAAACTTGCGAAGAGCACTATCGGGCGACAGTGAGAAGAGAAATGAGAGAGGTCGATTGGCAAAAACCTGCAAAGGGCGCCACCGACCAAAAAGAAGACATCCCTTCACTAAAAGAATTTTGGCAAGGTTCCCTAGTTTTGAAATTGCGAATCAATGGGTTCATAAGAAGTTGGAAAGTTTATGTGGGTCAGGCGTCCAGTCCAAGAAGCATGTCATGTTTATTTGAAGTCAGCATGCATCCCAGATAAGTCCTTCTTTTCCCCCGAAAGGGACGCTTCTCTTTAAACTCATTTCCTTGCTTTTGTATAGTTATTCTTTGAATCCCTTTCGGCTTGATTTTAATTCTGAAACTATTACAAAGAAAAGCGGCAGGACCTGTTTTACAGGATTCCATCCGGTAAAAAGGCAAAGAAAGATACCCAGCCTCAGTTGGTGTATTGATCCAATCCCGACTGATCATGATGGTCGATCACTTGCAAAGGAAAGGACATTAAGAAGAAAGAGGAAATCAAAGGCTAAGGTTTTAAAAACGGAACGAGACAGAAAGACAGAGCCCACACAGGCGAGTCCTCAAAGAATTCCGAGTTTGAACCCGGTCAGTTTGAAAAGAAGTCACCCCTAAAGACAATTGGTAGCAAAGTTCTCAAGGGAAATAGGGCAAGGATCAAGCAATGAAGATAATCAAGGCCACAAAGTCAACCAATTTTTCAACTAATAAAATGTTCTTTGTTGAAAGCAGGTCTATTCAAGTGTGCAAGAAGAAGGTACAACTCAATAAGTGAAGTACGCAAGCATTGAAATGGCTTTGGAACAAGGAAAGCGCATAAAATGGGATGTTTGTTTTCAAAAAAAAAAAAACTTTATCTTATGCGTTTGTTGATTAAAAAAAATATATATATACCTAAAAGAAGGCCCAAAAGGAAGAATAAACGAAGAGAAAATAAAAACTCCAAAAAGAGAATGAAATCATGTTAGTCCAATATCCGTTTGGACCCCGGTCAGAAAAACCGAGGGTCTTTCCGGCCAGAAAGCCGTGAAACTCTTATCCCCGGTCAAAAAACCGAGGATCTCTCAGTCAGAAAACTGCGGAGATATTTACTTTAACCTCGGCCAAAAAACTGAGGATCTGGCAGCCAAAAAACCGTTAGGCATTGTTTGAATTCCGGCCAGAAAGCCGTAAAACTCTTATCCCCGGTCAAAAAACCGAGGATCTCCCAGTTAGAAAACTGCGGAGCCATTTACTTTAACCCCGGCCAAAAAACCGAGGGTCTGACGGCCAAAAAACCGTTAGACATTGTTTGAATTCCGGCCAGAAAGCCGTGAAACTTTTATCCCCGGTCAAAAAACCGAGGATCTCCCAGCCAAAAAACTGCGGAGCCATTTACTTTTACCCCGACCAAAAAACCGAGGGTGTGACGGCCAAAAAACCGTTAGACATTGTTTGAATTCCGGCCGAAAGCCGTGAAACTTTTATCCCCGGTCGAAAACCGAGGATCTCCCCAGTCAAAAACCGCGGAGCCATTTACTTTAACCCCGGCCAAAAACCGAGGGTCCGACGGCCAAAAACCGTTAGACATTGTTTGAATTCCGACCGAAAGCCGTGAAACTTTTATCCCCGATCAAAAAACCGAGGATCTCCCAGGTCAAAAACCGCGGAGCCATTTACTTTTACCCCGGCCAAAAAACCGAGGGCTTGACGGCCAAAACCGTTAGACATTGTTTGAATTGCGGCCGAAAGCCGTGAAACTTTTATCCCCGGTCGAAAACCGAGGATCTCCCCAGTCGAAAACTGCGAGCCATTTACTTTTACCCCGGCCAAAAACCGAGGGTCCGACGGCCAAAAACCGTTAGACATTGTTTGAATTCCGGCCGAAAGCCGTGAAACCTTTATCCCCGGTCGAAAACCGAGGATCTCCCGGTCGAAAACTGCGAGCCATTTACTTTTACCCCGGCCAAAAACCGAGGGTCCGGCGGCCAAAAAACCGTTAGACATTGTTTGAATTCCGGCCGGAAAGCCGTGAAACTTTTATCCCCGGTCGGAAAACCAAGGATCTCCCAGTCAGAAAACCGCGGAGCCATTTACTTTAACCCCGGCCAAAAACCGAGGGTCCGACGGCCGGAAAATCGTTAGACATTGTTTGAATTCGGCCGAAAGCCGTGAAACTTTTTATCCCCGGTCGAAAACCGAGGATCTCCCCGGTCGAAAACCGCGGAGCCATTTACTTTAACCCCGGCCAAAAACCGAGGGTCCGACGGCCAAAAACCGTTAGACGTTGTTTGAATTCCGGCCGAAAGCCGTGAAACGTTTATCCCCGGTCGAAAACCGAGGATCTCCCAGTCAGAAAACTGTTGAGCCATTTACTTGAACCCCGGCCAAAAACCGAGGGTCTGACGGCCAAAAAATTGTTAGACATTGTTTAAATTCCGGCCAGAAAGCCGTGAAACTTTTTATCCCCGGTCAGAAAACCAAGGATCTCCCCAGTCAGAAAACTGCGGAGTCATTTACTTTAACCCCGGCCAAAAAACCGAGGGTCTGATGGCCAAAAAATCATTAGACGTTGTTTGAATTCCGGCCAGAAAACCGTGAAACTTTTATCCCCGGTCAGAAAACCAAGGATCTCCCCAGTCAGAAAACTGCGGAGCCATCTATTTTAACCCTGGCCAAAAACCGAGGGTCTAGCGGCCAAAAACCGTTAGACATTGTTTGAATTCCGGCCATAAAGCCGTGAAACTCTTCTTCAAAATCCCGACCAGAAAGTCGTGGAACATTTATTTGTGAAACTGTGATTTCCTTACCCAAAGAGTCTTTTAATCATTTTTTTTGTGTCACAACTAACTCACGAAATTTTCCTAGTAAAACTGGGGCAGAAAAATTTCGTTCGTTTGTTTGTTTTGTTGTCTAAATAGGTTTGACCTCGGGACGCAAAGATCGAGATAACCTACGAGTAGAACATCAATCCTGCTTGAAGAAAAGAAGAAAAGAATCAAAAGAAAATGAGTCCAAATGTTGGAGTAAACAAAAGCGCGGATTGCTCAGAATCTGATTGAAGTAACAAGCTCTGCCTACTCCGTTTCACTCAATGTTACAGAAATAAACAAGCACGTACAGCTTGTTGAGCATCAAGA
Organism: Nicotiana noctiflora; assembly: GCA_032618575.1. Taxonomy (NCBI): domain Eukaryota; kingdom Viridiplantae; phylum Streptophyta; class Magnoliopsida; order Solanales; family Solanaceae; genus Nicotiana; species Nicotiana noctiflora. Next base: position 157,657 of record JASVEL010008561.1, read on the forward strand.
TTCAGATCGAGGTCCACAGCAAAATCGGCTAAGACTCGAGATTAAGTTTTCAAGAGAATCATGGATAGGAATCTTGTAGCTCATAGTTGATAGCATAGCTAGCTTAGCTTTAGTTTCTCTTTTGGAGTAATAAGGAGGTCAGTAAGCAGTAAGCAGCAACAACAGCAACGGTAGCAACAGTAACAACAAAGTGTCGGTCCACGGTAGTCCCAGCTACCAAAACTTCCCGAACTACATTGACCTGATTCCTGTTTAGCCCAGGATATGTAGGAGGCCTCCGAAGCAAAGGCTCAGTCAAACTCTTTCAAAATGCTTCACACGGAGTACTCAAAACGGGCAAAAATCGCTCGTATTTGCTCCTTATCTTTGCACGAAAACTCTTCGAGTTTACACGCAAAGAGGGGCAGCTGTGAGCACGTGATTTTTGCCCACATGAGAATTACTCCCAAAAATCCAAAAAAAAATAAAATAAAAGAGTTTTTGTGTTATTTGCATTTTCTCATAGATTATGTGTTTTTTTTTTGTGTGTGAGCGTTTTTGTTTGTTTAAATTAAGAAAAATACAAAAAAATATTGCATTTGGCATTCTTAGGATTTAATTTGCAATTAAAAGTAATTATGTTTGTCTTATAAAATGAAAATGAAAACATATATATATATATATATATATATATATATATATATATATATATAAATATGGGTTCTATTCTATTTGTCGTCATTGTATGATATTATTTTAATTAAATGTGTTAATTGGCGTGTTAATTGTTGTTAAGTATAAAGAAGAAAAGAAAAAGGGGCTGAAAATCAAGAGAAATTCGTTGATTTGGGCCAAAATTTGAGACCAAGAATCAGGCCCAAAACAATTATACCCTGAACCCAGTCCAATTCCATCCACGCCCGGACCGACCCAGCCCCCATATTAACCAAACGACGCCGTTTATACTTAAGAGGATGATCTAGGCCATTGATCAAGTTTGATCTAACGGCCGACATTTAATCGTGCGTTTAACTATGCCAAAACCCCCAAACCCTAATCCAATTATTTCCTCTCCATTCTCTTCACAGACGCCGCCGCCCCCACCGTATCCCGCCCCAGCGGAAATTGCCTCACGGCGGTTCCGGTGGTCCAAACCACGCCATTTTTACACCACCCAACCTCCAAGACCCCTTCATTCCAACCCCAAGCATGGTTCATCTCGAATCAAAACATAGCTCCTCGAATCTTCAATTGAAGATTCGAGTCAAAACTCAACCAAAGCCAAACCGTCCCAAATTGATATCGTACCTTCACCTCTTCTCCCTCACACCCAAACCAGCCTTTGTTCCATTCGAATCCAACCAGAGAATCTCGAATCACAAATCGAAGCCAAGAACCCTAGAAAGAAAATCGAATTTAAAGTCTCTGCGAAAGACAAAGAATTGGGGTATCAATTGATTTTAGCCGATTGTTTTTAGTCGAAAACAATCGTTTAAAGTCTATTTTTACCTCAAAAAGGCCCGAGTCAGAATCCGATTTCGTTCGTCCAGTTGTTCGACTTCTTTTGGGGTAATCTTCTTTTTCTGTTTATTCCAATTGGATACTTGTTTGTTTCGTATATTTGTTTAGTCTAATTTCGTTGAATTCTTCTCAAATTTCCGCCCATTCTTTCTTCTCCTCAAAGACCTTTATTTGGTCAATTGCTTTTCTGTCTTTGTTTGTTTGATTACGTATGTTTGTCGAATACGTGTTCGCGTCGATTAGCGTCGTCGAACAATTAACTTTGTATTCCCCAGCATTGGCCGAGAATTCCTTGATTCACTGTTTTTGAGATTGATTGTTTATCGATTGTACGTATCGTAATCGATTGATTGTTGTTTGTTGATTAGTATGCGTATTCGATGCGATTAATATAGTCGAATGATTTTTAGACCTTGTCCTGTTCTGCCTGGAAGTATGGGTCGTTTGATTCACTATTCATCGACTATTGTTTATCGATTATGCGTGTTGTAATCAACTATTCGAATGTCGTCGATTAATTCTGTGGGTTCGTTTTGTTAGAACAATGGACCATGATTAGCTGTTCAACTGGCTGTTAATGTCGTTATTGGTTTATAACTGTCGAATTATAGTTTGTTAACTATCTGTGATTTCACTGGATTCATAGCTGTTTGTTTAGTAGCTATGATTGTTATGATTCTCTGTAGGTCTGAGTTTTGATTTCAGATTAGGAAATGTTGAATTGGATATAGCTGTTTAACTTTAGTTTAGAAATCTGAAAACCCATACTCAAGGGTTCAAATGTGTTGCACATGGAAAGAGTTAGTTTTACAGCAGGATAGGCATTAGTTTTGGACTGCAGATTTAGTTTTTAAATAGAAAAAGGGTTGGCTTTATAGGCTGGATAAGATCTGAACATGGGAAGAAATTAGTTTTCTTAATAGGTCTAGTGCATTAAAAAGCTAAAAAGTGAAAAAAAGTGGGAGTAACATGGTTTAGACAGATCTGAAACTAAAAAATGGGGTTGTTACTTTGGTCATTTGGAGGCTATAAAAGGAGATAGAGACTCACTGGCAATAGAGACAGAGAAAACAGAGAGGGACTCACTGGAATACATACATTACATTGAGAGCAAGAGAGAATTCTGGCAGTCTAAAAGACATACAGAGAAACACTGAACACTTGCTGAAAAAAAAGAGAGAGAGCAGAATAGTTTCACACACACACACACATTGAGACACACTGGGAAAAACAGAACACAGTGAAGCAATAGGAAATTCTGAAAACAGTGAGAGTTTTCTTAGGAAAAACAGAGATAGACATTCACAAATGCTCACTGGCAGAATATAGAGAATATACATATTGGGAAAACAGAAACACAGGGAAAAATACTTACTGGTAATTGAGGGGATTCTTAGGAGACACAGAGAAAGCTGAAAACACTGGAGAGAATTCTAAAAAAGATCTTTAGAGAACATTGGGAGAGTCTTTGAGAATTTCTTTTGAAATACATTCTGTTTTGGGATCAATTCGAAGATTAGTTCTCAAAGGTTTAAAAGATCAACTTCATATAAGAATCTTGGCTTGACTCAAGCTCGGTCAAGTCTATTTGTTGTTGATATTGGTTGTTGTTGTTTGGTTTTTTCCTCTTCACAAACTTTCTGGGATGTGCTGGTGGCTGTTTGGAATCATTGCTGTAAACTGCTAGTATACTCTTGCTGGGATCTGCTGCTGCTTTTGCCTTGCTGTTGTTTGTTCATTGTCGAACAAATTACTAATTTCCCCTTTGCTTTTTGAATTCCAGGTATTCATCTCTACTTTGAGTAATGTATTGATTCAAATCTAATGAAGCTTAATTGAGAAGAACTTGGAGTGCAAATGTTCATTACTGCTTTAGCTCCCCTCCCTACATTTATTCTGGATATTCAAACTACGAACAAGTAGAATTTGTTAGATTTTAACTGTTGAATTAATCTTATGTAATTTTGGGTTACGAATGTTTGCCTTTTGATCTTTATGCGATGCTAGAGTTTGTTTCCTTATTCACCATTATATATGTTAGTTGTATTGGTGGCAGTGTCAAGTTTTTTGGAGATCTGTCACTTTGGCCGGCTAGTTTCGTTCATAAGTTAAATTGATTAATTGAAAACAGGAAAAAGAAATAAAGATGAAAACTTTATATAATGTTTAAGGTGTTTACTTGCAACTGGATATAGGATTAATTGTTGGAGGATGTTAGAATACAATATTATAACTGTTAGTTTTCTTAAATAGTTAAAATATGATATTCGTTCACATCAGACAACTAACCATATATACATTAGTAAATATTTATGCATAAGTGCGCTTTGTATTTCTCAATTTATCAAATAAGCAATATTATTTGTGGACACGTTAGCGTGACATAATTTTTATGCGTCAAAAGAAAAGAATGCACATACGCGTAACTCAATTCTTTAATTACGAATAATTCAAGCAATTTAAAAGCGTTAAAATAATTATAAAAGCATGTTAAGTTAAAAACATGTATTAAAATCATATAATTTTTAGCCATTTATAATAATTGAAGCGACCGTGCTAGAACCACGGGATCCGGGGGTGCCTAACACCTTCCCTCGGGTCAACAGAATTCCTTACTTAGAATTTCTGGTTCGCAGACTTCATTTGGAAAGTCGAAATTTCCTCGATTCGGGATTTAAATAAATCGGTTACTTGGGACACCTTAATTTATTCCAAGTGACGACTCTAAAATAAATAGAATAATCCCGTTTCGAATATTGTCACTTAAATTGGAAAAACTCCCCTTATGCCTCTACCCCCGGGTAGCGGGCGCGCCAAAAGGAGGTGTGACACCGGGTTGTCCCAGTGAGGGGTGTGTGAAGGCGGTTTAGGAGCCCTAAAGGTAGGCTCGGGAGAATAACAATGATTGTCATGGATTTGAAAAATCGGCTCACTAGACGACTTCTGTAAAGTAGCAGGTGGAGGTGCCACAAAAATAGGGGTAACCGGGGGAGGAGGATTTTGTCTAGCTGGTGGAACCTGGGATGTATAAGGGTTTTCCCCTTGATAATATGGATATATCGGTGCACTTGTCAAGGGGTCAATGGGCGGACGCTCTGGTGTTGGTGTAAGAGTAGGAAGGTTTGGTGATGGCTGTCCCCTAGCCTAGGCTAGGTGCATCTCTGTCATTTGTTGTCTCAATCGGTCCACCTCCTCTTTCATGATCTGTATCTCTGTTTTCTCTCCATCGAGACTTTTGCCAGAACTAAACATGCTTGCTAGAATTGGACCTTTTGATCTAGTGTGGTAATGGTGATTGGCCAGAATATTTTGTCAAGTCAACCGCTAAACTTTCTGAAGTGCAACAAACTTGTGAGCTTACAGAGTTTAACATATATGTTATCGTATGTTGGATGCAATGCACCTAGTCAGTTAACCATATATGTATTCACCGCATGCGCCATTCCAGTTTTTCCTTTTCAATTATCCTTAAAAACCTCGCTTGTTATTAACCTCCTTTTTTTTCTTTTTTTTTTTCAAATTGAAATAAAAACCTTGTTTTTACAAACACGGCCTTTCAGCGCCTCGGGGACGAAGATTATAAGGTTGTGAGGGTCAATTGACCAAAAAATCTGCAAAATGACCCAAAGCGGCCGTTTATGCAAAGTCAGCCTTCCGGCGTCCCTTTCGGGTACATTCGGCTGTTTTTGAAAACGGCATCACTCAACTTATTTACACCGAAAGATTAATTTTGATATTCTTTGCTATTTTTGGAAAAGGGGAGGTTGGACCCGTTGAAGGTTGCCTATGTATCTCACACCATGTGAGAATCAAACCAGCGTAGTTCGGTCAAATAAAAACAAACTACAGATGTAAATGAAACAAAATATTTTTATTTATTTTTTCACACATTTTTTTTATTTTAAAACAAACGTTTCTTTTTAAGTAAAAAAACAAACTATTTTGAAACTATATTTTTTTCATTTTCCTCAATATTTGAAAATCGGTTAGCCTGCAAGTCTGAAGCAAATAAATGCGTAAAACAAACAGGATGCAGCAGGATGGTCTTTTCATTTCAGGTCATCTGTCCTAGACAGGCCCAACCCCTGTGTTGAGCCTCTCTAAGTCAATATGCACATGATGCAAATAAGCGGTCCTGCTAGGGATCCGGTATGAAGTTTTGTTATACTATGTTAAAACCTGGGCATTTGTTCTAGACCGTGTACTCGAGCGGACAACTCGAGTCGAGGAAGGAGCTCCTTTCCGGGAACCAAAAGGCCAGCCGGCTTAGAAACTTTCCGAGCCTCTTTCTTATTTTTGGGTAAGACACTAACAGAATAGGGAGTCTCAACCAGTAATCACATCCCCATAGGTGAGAAGAGAAGGGTTTCGGCACAGTTTATATATACACAGTTCAAAAAATATCAAAGCGATAAAAATATCATTTTGCACATTTAAACCCAAGATAATAATAAACCAAATACAACAATTATTCAAAGCTCGAGTTCTAAAACCCCGATCCAGTGGTTCTGGGTTTATCATCTTGTTGGAAAAGGTGTCTAGACTGGCTTTAACTCGAGCAGACAACTCGAGCCAAGGAGTGTCAGTGTACCGGTAGCATGGCTTTCCGGATTAATTGACAATGCTCCCCGCCTAAACATATATGATTACAAATCGTTCACCGGGTGCCAAGCACCACAGCTATCTTGAGAAAAACGGGCTATGTCCAGCAAATGCCCGAGATTATATTTGAAAGAGACTCAGAAGAAGAAAATGGGTATCGGCACAATTTATATACAATTCACAAAATATCAAAGCAGTAAAAACAATATTTAGCACATTAATACAAACATATAATAAAATCAGATAATAAATAAGCCAAATACAACAATTATTCCAAGCTCGAATTCTTAAACCCTGAACCGGTGGTTCTGAGTTTGCGTCCCCAGCAGAGTCGCCAGAGCTGTCACACCTCCTTTTTTCGCAGGCCCGCGAGGGCGTGGTAAATGGAGTTTTTTCCAATTAAAGGACAATCAAAACAGGATTCATTTATTAAGAGATTCAGAGTCACTAGTTGGGAGATTTTTGGTGTCCCAAGTCACCGGTTCGAATCCCGAATTGAGGAAAGGTTTGACTCTATTTAACGGTCCGCGAACCAGAAATCTGGATAATGAATCCTGTTAACCCGGGAGAAGGTGTTAGGCATTCCCAAGTTTAGTGGTTCTAGCACGGTCACTCAATTATCATATTTGACTTATTTATCTGATTTATGAAACGCTTTAACTTATGTGCAAATTTTAACCTTTAACCGCTTTAGATATTATTATTATTTTAACAAAGAATTGCAACATTGTGAAAACGTATCTCAAACCACGTCACAATAATGTACCCGTGGTTATTGACACATTTCAACTCCGTTGAGACTTGGATTTGGGTCACATAAATGTGCACCCGAATTTAGAGAGATAACATTATTAAATACGCGCCTAAAGATACTAACACGTTTTTATTTTTTGGGAAATGCCGTATAATTTGCTAAACGGCCTATCCCGAATTCTAAGGATCAAAATAGAAATAAAAATGAGGGCCATGCAATTATCAATTTTTGTTTGGCATGGCGACCCTCAAATTAATTATAAGGATAAACTAATTAACTAAGGCTAAAGGATCACCAACTTTTAAACAACAATCGAATTTAAATTATGAAACCTAAAAAACTAGGACATTACTTCATCATTTTTTCATTTTTTTTAAAGTTTAATATCGACAGGGTGTGAGGCCCAATGTCCCCAAAAGATTGTCAGGCCTGATTCACAATGGTACAAGTCCTTATATGTATGCCTAATGTAATCCCACCTTTCAAAAGTCTAAAATACGCATGCGGAGACCCAATTTCGAATCCCCAAACAACCAAACCACGGCTAAGAAACATTTGAATGATTAACTATAAATAGCAGATGTAAGCCAATGATTTTCAAATGAACCTTTAAATACTTAATGTTGTTTCGTAGAAACTTTTAATAATGACAGGTTCAAATAATCAAAAATCCAAATTGATAACATTGCAATATACAATTTTTAATTTTTTAAAGCTTCTAGCAATAACCTAGGAAACTAAACATTGTATGAATTCAATACTGTGTAAAACTCAAAAAGGAAAAGGATACTCTTATATGAACACCTGAATATTTAATGGGACTATTTGATGCTAATACTCAAATAAATTGCATGTTAAAGACTCTAAGACCAGATTACATGTAAAAAAGGACTCAGATCCTCTAAATTCAGCATTATATACCTTTCTTTCGGACCAAAAACCCCTTATGATTACTGTGTTACCTAAGGGAAATTCCAAGCAAACAAAATAAAGATTCTGAGGCTCACATCTGCCTCTTCAATACTCACAATACAGCAAATAGGAGATCCCATGTCCAACCAATTTTCAGGTCTCCTTGAATAAAGATTATCTAAATCTACATGATACTCGAAACTTTTGAAGACTCAAAAGGAATTGGCTAAAGAAATGAAATCAAATGCTAAGATACAGTGGAAATCAAGTTAAATCACAACTGAATTAGCTTCAAAAATGCAGAAACATCAAGTAAACAACTGCTCTTTGACAAATCTCGACTTGAGTAAATCCACTTCAATGTTTATCCATTCTCATACATTAAAAGGTGAAATGAATACCTGGAAATGAGGGTAAAAGGAGTCAGATGCAGCAGTAGCAATAACAGAACTCAACAGCAGGAAAACAACCAGTAAAACCAGTCCAAACCAAGCAATGATGCAGATAATCTCAATAAAACAGTAACCCAAATGCCATCAATTAGAACCAGCAAAATGAACCATCCAGCAAGGATTTTTACACCAAAATTCAAGCCACAAAATAAATGGATCCCCAAATTACTTCAAAAGTTCAAGACCTCAAGAGATGATAAGAAAAACTTCAATGCAGCAGTCAATTCTCTCCTTTTCACTCTCTGTTTTTTTTCAGAGCTGTATCTCTCAAGTATGTTTTTCCCCTTAAACTCTCTCTGTGAGTATTCAGAATTGTTCCTTTTGTTTGTCTGTTTTTTTCGTCCCCTTTTCAGAATTGTATCCCCTCTTTTTATAGACCAAGACAGACCCTTTTTTAAATTCAAAAGTGTTTCAGCTTTCCAACATGTTATTCCCTTAGCCCATGTGAACCCCTTAATCCTTTTAATCATTCTCCCCTCCCTCTTTTGCTATTTTTCTTTTAAAAGTACTCAAAGCAAATTTAAAACTAATTCTGCCCATGATATTCCTTACAATCCCACTAGAGTGTCTAACTTTAATTCAAATGTGTACTGGCAGCCTATTTTTATTCAAAAACCCATGCTACTTCAGATATTCCACTAGCAAAAGTGTTAAGCCAGCCCATCATCCCCTTCTTTCCATTAATTAATCTTAGAATTTAACACTATATTATTATTCCTACCGACAGACCACTCAAACTAACTCACGTTTAGAAAAATTGAACTCTAAATTACCCCTGGAATCTCGGTGTTATTTAATACACCGTGAAGTCTGAGTTTTAACAATCAACAAATCAATCACAACAACAAACAAACAGCAAAACAAATGCTTTCAAACACCCCTAATCCAAAATCACAACAACTTCAGATTTTTGATCAAATTATTGTCCTAATGTGCTAACAAGCAGACTTATGAAACTAATCGACAATGTTTGACTAATCGATTGCAATGTGTACAATTGATAACAATCAATCGACAAAACAGTGACTTCAACAAGTCTCGACAAAAAAAACAAAAGAATTGTGAAACTAACTATTCGACGACATTTGTTGATTCGATCACAAAATATAACACATATAATTAACAACAATCAATCATTGTATCAGTGATTCGAGCAACTCTCGGCCAATGCTGTAAAAATACAAAGCTAACTATTCGACGATGCTAATCGACGCGAATACGTATTCTACAACATACGTAATCAAATAACAAAACATAAGAACAAATCGACCAAATAAAAAGGTCTTCGAGATAGGAGAAATGAAAACAGAGAAATTGCATATAAAGGCCAAAACAAACAAATAACCAAAACAAAAACAAATACAAAAGTAAACAAAGAAGAAAAAGGAATAAAGAGTACCTCAGGAGATCCGACACCCAAATGGACTTGAATTTGCATTTTTTGAAGTTAAACGGACTTTCATCGAAATGTTTTCAAACGAAAACATTCCAATTAAAGTCTATTAACTTCAATTTCTTTTAATTGGATGAAATCCCTAGTTTTTGAATTCTAGGGTTCTTGAGGGCTCAATTTGGGGCTTGACCAATTCCGGCCAGATTCGAGCCGGGCCAAGGTTGGTAGGAGTACGAGGGAGGTCATGGGGTGCTAGGGTGTGAGTTTGGGCTTGATTGGGGTGGGTTCTAGTTTGGCTCGAATCTTCAATCAAAGATTCGAGAGGTTCCAGCTTGATTCGAACCAAACCATGCATGGATTCGAAGAGAGGGGGTTATGGTGGTCATGTGGTGTTGTTTTGGTGTCCGACGGTGTTGTTTCCGCCGGGTTTCCGTCGATGGGGTGGGGTGGCAGCTAGGGTTGTTCTTAGGGAGAAGATGAATGAGAGAGGTAAGGGGTTGTTTGGGAAGAATGAACGGGTATGCAGGGGGTTTGGGGGTATTTGGTGAATTAAAATTATAGATTAATTTCAGCCGTTGGATCACAAGAATCTAACGGCCAAGATTAGTTATAAGAATAAAACGGGGTCGTTTGGGTAATTGCAGAACTGGACCGGGTAGTGGGATGGGTTTGGTCCAATTTGAACGGGCTTTGGACAAAATGTTTGGGCATGGGTGGGGTTGTTTTGGGATTGGCCCAAATTCTTTTCCTTTTATTTCTTTAATTTGTTTTTTTTTAAATTTTAGCTCCTAATTAAAACAAAACGCTAATTACACTACAAAAAATCAAATAAAAACTACAAAAGTACTAATTAAGTTACACTAATAGTTATCACACTCAATTTAAACATCAATTAAAAATAAATCACACAATTTTGATATTAAACACCAAAAAATGCAAAAATACATATTTTTGTAATTTTTTATTTTTTGTAAAATAAACTTGATTACTTTTAATTGTAAATTAAATCCTAAGGATGCAAACACAATATATTTTTGTAATTTTCTATTTTAAACAAACAAACACGCTTAGACAAATACAAACAATTATCCAAAATGCCACAAAAAATCTAAAAATTGCACACAACGAAAATATTATTTTATTTTGAATTTTTGGGAGTGTTTCTCATATAGGGCAAAAATCACGTGCTCACATATGGCACCAGCTGAGCTGAAGGAATTGAAGGAGCAGCTCCAGGAACTCCTAGATAAGGGGTTCATACAGCCGAGTGTGTCGCCGTGGGGTGCACCGGTCTTGTTTCTTAAGAAGAAAGATGGCTCTATGAGGATGTGTATTGACTACAGGCAGTTGAACAAGGTAACAGTGAAGAATAAGTATCCCTTGCCTCGCATTGATGATTTATTTGATCAGCTCCAATGAGCTAAGGTATTCTCGAAGATTGATCTTCGTTCAGGCTACCACCAGTTGAAGATTAGAGAGTCTGCTATTATGAAGACAGCCTTCAGGATGAGGTATGGGCACTATGAGTTTCTTGTGATGTCTTTTGGGCTAACCAATGTCCCAGTCGCGTTCATGCACCTGATGAACAGAGTATTCCGGCCGTATTTGGACTCCTTCATGATTGTATTCATAGATGATATCCTGGTGTACTCTCGTAGACAGGAGGAGCATGCTCAACATCTTAGATTTGTATTGCAGAGGTTGCGGGAGGAGAAGTTGTATGACAAGTTCTCCAAGTGTGAGTTCTGGCTTGAGTCTGTGGCATTCTTAGGACACGTGGTGTCCCACGATGGTATTCAGGTGGATCCGAGAAAGGTAGAGGCTGTGCAGGGTTGGTCCAGACCGACCTCAGCTATTGAGATTCGTAGCTTCCTCGGATTGGCAGGGTATTATCGCCGATTTGTTCGGGGATTCTCTTCTATTGCTTCACCCTTGACTAGATTGACTCAGAAGGGTGCTCCCTTCATATGGTCCGAGGAGTACGAGGAGAGCTTTCAGAAGCTCAAGACAACACTGACCACAACACCAGTCTTGATACTGCCGTCAGCTTCATATCCTTATACTGTGTATTGTGATGCCTTAGGAGTTGGCATTGGTTGTGTGTTGATGCAGGAGGATAAAGTCATTGCTTATGCTTCTCGCCAGTTGAAGCCCCATGAGAAGAACTACCCTGTTCATGATTTGGAGCTAGCAGCCATAGTTCACGCTTAGAAGATTTGGAGGCATTACCTGTATGGTGTCTCATGTGAGGTATATACGGATTATCACAGTCTTCAGCACCTATTCAGGCAGAAGGACCTTAATTCGAGGCAATGGAGGTGGTGGAGTTGCTTAAGGATTAGGACATCACTATATTCTATCATCCAGGGAAGGCCAATATTGTGGCCGATGCTTTGAGTCGGAAGGCGGTCAGTATGGGAATCCTAGCTTATATTCCAGTTGGGGAGAGGCCATTTTCTTATGATGTTCAGGCTTTAGCCAATCGGCTAGTGAGGTTGGATATTTTGGAGCCGAGCCGAGTGTTGGCTTGTGTTGTTTCTCGGTCTTCTTTATATGATCGCATCAGGGAGTGACAGTATGATGACCCACATTTGCTTGTTCTTAAGGACAGAGTTCTACACAATAATGCTAGAGATATGACTATTGACAGTGATGGTGTTCTGAGGATGCAGGGCTGTATTTGTGTGCCCAATGTAGATGGCCTACGGGAGTTGATACTAGAGGAGGCACACAGTTCGCGGTACTCCATTCATCCAGGTGCCGCAAAGATGTACCAAGACTTGAGACAGCATTACTAGTGGAGAAGGATGAAGATGGATATTGTTAGGCATGTAGCCAAGTGCCTCAACTGCCAGCAGGTCAAGTATGAGCATCAGAGACCGGCGGTGTTCTTCAGCGTATGGTTATTCCCGAGTGGAAGTGGGAGAGGATTACCATGGATTTTGTTGCTGGGCTCCCTTGGACTCCGAGGAAGTTCGATTCAGTGTGGGTGATTGTTAATCGGCTGACCAAGTCCACACATTTCATCCCAGTTTGTACTACTTACTCGTCGGAGCGGTTAGCGGTGATCTTTATTCGGGAGATTGTCAGGTTGCATGGGGTCCCAGTGTCTATTATATCTGACAGAGGCACTCAGTCCACTTCTTAGTTCTGGAGAGCATTTCAGCGGGAGCTGGGTATGCGGGTTGAGTTGAGCACCGCATTTCACCCTCAGACAGACGGGCAGTATGAGCGCACTATCCAAATCCTAGAGGATATATTGCGAGCATGTGTGATTGACTTTGGTGGTTCGTGGGATAAGTTCTTGCCACTTGCTGAGTTTGCCTACAATAACAGTTATCAGTCGAGTATTCAGATGGCCCCGTACGAGGTGTTGTATGGCAAACGGTGTAGATCTCCCATGGGATGGTTTTAGCTTGGAGAGGATAGATTGATAGGGACTGAGTTAGTTCAGGATGCTTTGGATAGAGTGAAGTTGATTCAGGAGAGGCTTCGCATAGCACAGTCTTACCAGAAGTGTTATGCAGACCGTAGGGTTCGAGAGTTGTCTTTCATGGTTGGTGATAGCGTATTGCTGAAGGTTTCACCCATGAAGGATGTCATGTGGTTCAGGAAGAAGGGGAAGCTGAGCCTCGGGTATATTGGTCCTTTTGAGATACTCATGAGGCTTGTAGATGTGGCATATGAGCTAGCCTTTCCACCCAGTTTATCCAGTGTTCATCCAGTATTCCATGTGTCTATGCTCTGGAAGTATATCGGGGATCCGTCTCATGTACTAGACTTCAGCACCATTCAGCTTAATGGTAATCTATCTTATAATGTGGAGCCAGTGGCTATTCTGGGTAGACAGGTTCGAAAGTTGAGGTCCAAGGATATTGTTTCAGTCAAGGTGCAGTGGAGAGGTCGGCCCATGAAGGAGGCTACCTGGGAGGTCGAGCAGGAGATGCGGAGCAGATATCCTCACCTATTCGAGTCTCCAGGTATGTCTCTTAACCCGCTCGAGGACGAGTGTTTTCTTAAGTTGGGGAGAATGTGATGACCCGGCCCGTCATCATGTGTGTTATCACCCCGTTATCCCCATTATATGCTTGCTAATATTACAATATGCATGTTGGGTGAGTTTGAGTTAATCCGGGTCGAGTTTGGTTGGAAATGAAACAAATAGTCTCTTAGAAGAAGGAATAGTTGAGAAAAGTCAGCTGAATGTTGAATTGGGAGTTTGAGAGCTCGGAATCGAATTCTGATGATTCGGCCAGCTCCGGGAGGTCATTTATGAGCTAGGAGAGCGATCGGAAGTGAATTTGGAGGTTCGGGGTACTTTTAGGCTTGAAATGGCTAAAGTTTAATTTTGGCGTTATCCGAACGGTAGGTGAGATTTTTATCCGGGAGTCAGAATGGAATTCTGACAGTGGTAGTAGCCCCGTTAGGTGATTTTGGATGTGCCTGAAAATTTTCAGGTCATTCGGAGATCGTATTGTCGGGTTTTTGATCGAATGTTGGATGCAGAAGTTTAAATGAAAACTTAGGCTTGAATTTGCTTGAATTCAATGTTTTCCGTGTTTAAGGGCGTGTTTTTATCATTGGAACAAGTTTGTATAGTGCTATGGAGTATGTGGGTGGTTTTCGTTGGGGTCCCAGGGGGCTCGGGATGGTTTCGGGAGGTTAAACGGAGGAATTTCTGGAATAATTCAGGTTTGGGATTTTAGGCTTCTGGTGTTTTCGCTTCTGCGGGTGGGGAACCACAGAAACAGATGCGTAGGTGCGAGGAATTTCTCGCAGAAGCGAGATTGAGCCAAGGCAGGTAGCTCCGCAGAAGCGGCTAAGGATGCGCAGGAGCGGGCTTGCAGAAGCGAGCCCATGATCATAGGAGCAGAAGAGGGGCAGCGGGTGGAATTCCACAAAAGCAGAGCTTGGTTCACTTATCCGGTCTTGCAGGTGCGAGACCTGGACCGCAGAAGTGGAAACGGGCGGCTAAGTAAAAAGTTGCAGAAGCGACGAGGTGATTGCAGAAGCGGACTCGCAGGTGCGAGTCCAAGGCCGCAGAAGCGGAAATCGCGTTTGTGAAAAAGAAATCAGAAGGGGTAAAATTTCATAAGTAATAAAACATTTAGAGCTCGGACTTGAGAGGCGACTTGGGCGATTTTGAAGAGAAATTCAAGGAGGTTGTTCAGGTAATCAACTATGGACTCAAAGTATGGTTTTGCATTGATAAATTAAGCATTTAACACTTGAAAATGGAGGTAAGAGGGTGTATTAATGGAGGATTTTAGCCCTAAGGCAGGACTTTTATAAAACATTGATTTGAATGGGCAAACAGAGTCCGATTTTGGAAAACTTTATATGTATGGACTCGTGTTGAGATAAGGGTTCCGAAACTATAACTTTTGTAATTTTTCGAGAAGCGTACCAAAAGTCGAATTTTGGCAACTTTGTGGGTTTTGGTGCAAATTGAGTTATTTTGAATGGGTTGTGTATAATTAGCCTATATTGATGTATTCTCAATGATTTGAACAGATTCGACATCCGAGGTGGTTGAATTGCGAGGCAAGCGCAAGGCGGACTAAAGTTTCTACCGGACCGAGGTGAGTGGTGGTAGTAAATAATGTACTGAGGGGTTGAAATCCCGTACTTTCACTATACAGTGCTATGTTAAGATGAGACACGCGTCATGTGACGGGCGTGGTGACATTGTGATCGGGGAATTGGACTTGGTCCTTTCCGACTAATAGTGTATTGTGTATTATGACTGTGAATGAGATTATAACTGTGTAATTAGGCTAGTAGTCATATTTGGGGCCTTGTGCCGAGCTGTAGAGCATTAGTGAACCTGTAGAGCTAGGTGACCCCTATATCATGTTGGAGACTTACATTCAGCCGTAAAATTAGCTGTATAGCATATCGTGGGCCATTACTAGATGTGTACTATGAGAGAGACTAACTAGGGTGCAAATTCCTAGATTTAGCTGAGTGGGCCTGAAGGCCAAGTCTATATTGACTGGGCCAGGGTCGAGGACCCATTATGAGGTACTATATGTGTATACCTACATTGGATCGGACCGCACTCCGCAGAGATGCATTTGTGGATTGGACTGCACACCGCAGTACTATATACCAGTAGGACGGACTGCACACCACAGTATTATTGCGCTTGGGCTGTAGGAGCCCCTTCGGAGTCTGAGTCTGCACACATTCTCAGAGGGCGATAGAGTATATTATGGGATCGGGCTGCACGCCGCAGCAGTGTAATGTAATTATATATATATATATATATATATATATATATATATATATTGGATCATACTGCACGCCGTAGAATATATGTGTGGATCGGGCTGCACGCCGTAGCATCATAGCACTTGGGCCCAGGGAGCCCCTCCGAAGTCTGTATACACCGCCAGTGAGCGCCGTCGACATAAAATGGAGCGGGCTGCACGCCACAGCATTATATGTATTGGAGCGGGCTGCACGCCGCAGCAGTTTACTTATACATATCCATATATGTACCTATATATTTATACATTATAGACACATGTATACATTTATATACATTGGGTCGGCTGTATACCATAGCGGTATGAGTGAGGACTAGGTCAATGCGGGACCTTGTTGAGATAGATGTGGACTGGGGATGAGGGTATTCACCGTAGTGATGACTTACCTGTAAGGTTGCCTTTAGAACTATTTAGTGATATAACATGTGTTCTTATTTTTAGTTATTGTTTGTTATTGTTACTCACTGAGTTGAAATATACTCACCCCACTCCCCTGCATTTTTTGTGTAGATTCACAGGTGCCAGAGAGTAGTTGAGCTATCACAGCTGCTTATTCATTTCTATCCCGTGGAGACTACGAGGTAGCTGCCGACGTCCGCAGAACTTGTTTTCCCCTTCTTTATCATTTTGTTTTCTTTGTTTTGCCTAGACTTGTTTGTATAGGATGTTTTATCTGTATAGGCTCACACTCGTGACACCACGATTTGGTTGGGACCGTATTTTGTATGCTTCTACTTCCACGTTTATCATTTTGATATGAAAACATGTTATTTAAGTTTAATTGATCATCTGTAATTTAATAATTGGCTGGTTTAATGGGTAACATGGTCGGCCTTGCCTAGCATTGTGTTGGGAACCATCACGATTGGGGTTTGGGTCGTGACACGTACAAATATGTGGACCCTGGATCAAATAGAACAGAGGCATCTCTGTGACAGACAGAAATGATACATGTAATCACTGCATCGGAGGCAACTGCATCATGCATGTCAGAAAGTGCATAGAATCATGCCCTGGCCTCTGCTGGATCGCTCCTCGCCTTTGAGGCGACTACAAGAAGACTGACATCCATCTCTACTAGCCTGAGATGGTGCTGAAGAGGAGGGCTGATCCCTCTGCTGAGCCCTGTACCTATGAAGTTGAGGACACTGCCTCCTCATGTGGCCAAACTCACCACATTCAAAATAGCTACCTGGTGCCGGAGAAGGGGACTGAAGGGAATTCCTCACCGTAGATGAACCCTGGGCTGAAGAAGTAGTAGGTGCTTCACTCTGGGTTGGGAGGGCATTAAGTGAAGACTGACCCTGCTGGAATCCCTAGTGACCATGACCGGAATAAGCTCCGCTCTGATCAGGGCGGCCTGAATGAGAAGGTCTCGATGAGCAATCTCTGCCCTGCTGAAAATGCCCTCTAGATGGAGCACAACTAAAGCTACCAGAACCAAGAGGCCTCTTGGCCTCCCTCTCCTCCCGCTCCCGGCGACGATCCGCCTCAATGGAGCGTGCCATATCCACAACCTGATCAAAAGATGATGATAGAACTCTCTCTCTGGTCAAAAGAATGCGAATGGAGTAGTTGAGGCCATCAATGAACCTCCTAATCCTCTCCCGATCAGTCGGGATCATCCATGTGGCATGCCTAGCCAACTGAGTATATCTCAGCTCATACCGAGTCACTGACATGTCGCCCTGTACCAACCACTCAAACTGGCGATGAAGCTCCTCACGACGGGACTGAGGTACATACTTCTCTAAGAAGAGAGTAGAATACTGCTGCCAGGTAAGAGGTGCTGCTCCCGCAAGCCTACGCCTCTCAAACTCCTCCCACCAATCGAACGCCGGACCAGTAAACTGAAAAGTAGTGAATGAAACTCCGCTGGACTCAAGAATACCAGCTGTACGTAGCATCCTCTGGCAATTATCTAAGAAGCCTTGGGAATCCTCGCCCTCAGTACCACTGAAATGAGGTGGCTGGAGTCTACCAAATCTCTCTAGACGTCGTTGCTCGTCGTCGGGCATGACTTGAACCACATGCTCTGGAGCTGGTGCAGCCGGAGGAATAACTGGTACAACCACCTAAGTGGGGACCGCCTCCGCCATCTGAAGTCCCTGAACTACCTGCTCAGGTGTGCGAGCTGCAGGGGTCTGCTGACCACCCCCTGTCTGGGATGTCGCGGCTATAGCGGTAGCTGATACTACCTGAGCCAATCCGGAACACACTGATAATATCTGGGCCAGAGTCTCCTGAAGACCAGGAATGGCAATAGACACCATCTGGGCCTGAGCTGGGGCTGCTGGAGCATCAACCACTGGGGGCTACCCCTGAATAGGTACAACGGGCGGGTCAGCTGGCACTACCTCAGCTGCCCTACCTCTACCTCTACCACGGCCACGCCCACGGCCTCTAGCAGGTGGCAATGGAGGTCGTCCACCTAGTCTTGAAGCTCGAGTTCTCGCCATCTGCGAGAGAATAGAATATGGAAGTTCAGTTCTCAGAACAACAAGATCGTACGACAGAGTTCAAGAAATGTGAAGTGTTTCATAACGGTTCGCAGCCTCCTGAGGATAAGTACAGGCGTCCCCGTACCGATCCACAAGACTCTACCAACTGGCTCAAGACTTAGGAGTCCTAGTAACCTATGCTCCGATACCAACTTGTCATGACCCTAAACCCGATCGTGATGGCACCCAGTACACTGCTAGGCTAGCTCGACCAATCAACAAAATCACGGAGCTAGAAGCTCACATTTAACCACTTTTAGGCATTATCAAGATAGAATAATCATAAAGAAAATAACTAAATACGGGAATCACGTCCCAAACCAAAAAAAACCTCCCAAAGACCAGGATTCACGAGTCATGAGCCTCTACAGAGTATATAAAGTGTAATAGTGTCTACAATTGAGCTCAAGTGCGGAAATAGAGTAAAGACAAGAATAAAGATAAGATGGAAAGATAGTCAGGTCCTGCGGACGCGGCATCTACCTTGACTATCCAGAAAAATAACTCTGAGTAGCTACTGGGCCAGGTCTGTTGTGACGTACCTAGATCTGCACACAAGGTGCAGGGAGTAAACTGAGTACTTCCAGACTCAGTGGTAATAAGCAAGGGTAAGACAACGAAGATAAGAAATCACAATATAGCACTAAGTAAAGCTATAATCAAAATACCCTGCAACAGTATCAATATCAACAGTATTTGTACCAACAATACCAGCAAAACAATATAACAGCTAACAGGTGTAGCTAAATGCAATGCAATGCATGAATATGACCGCTACGGCGCGTAGCCCGATCCATTTGGGTACCCGTGCTCACTGTAGGGGTTCAGACTCCGGAGGGGCTCCTACAGCCCAAGCACAATATCATGATACGCTACGGCGCGTAGCCCGATCCACTACCAGCCAGCTAATATGCAATGCAGCCTCACAGGCTCAAAAGTAGTGTTTGAAATCTCCTTTTTATCATTTTTCAGTAAACAAATAGTATATCAAAAATTTTAGAGTTTGGAAAACCGTTATAACAGTGATAGCTCAAGACTGGTAGTAAAATAGCATGTCAATATCACAGAAACAATGATAACGATCCTCGCAGGATCCCAACAACTGGCCCACAGCCAAATAATGTACACAACCATCCAAGTAGGAGGTTCACCGGCTCAATAGTAGCCAAAAACACAGTATAGTAACAACAGGGCAGACTAAGACATAGTCCCAAATCACATTCGACCCCGAACTCACAGGAGAGTACGTATCTCGCCTCATTACAGCGTCACAAAGTGGTATACCGGGGTTTCGAACCCGCTAGTCATCACCCACACCCATTACTCACCTCGACTCGGCTCGACGACTAGTTTGCGATGCCCTTGCCACGAGAATCAACCTCCACAGGCATAGAATCTGATCAAATTCAATAGAAATATGTCAAAATAGGCCAATGGAACGTTACCTAGTCAAAACAATTCAAATTACACCAAAAACTACAAAGTTAGCAAAACCCGACTTTCGGTACGCTTCTCAAAAAATTACGAAAGTCACATATTCGGAATCCTTATCTCAACACGAGTCCATGCATACAAAATTTGCCAAAATCGGACTCCATTTGCCCATTCAAATCATTGATTTTCCATAACCTAGGCCTAGGGTGAAAACCTCCATTAATACACCCCTAATTCCTCCAATTTCAGTCAAAAACACCATAATTTAGTAAGGAAATGACATAATTTAGGTCCATGAATGAGTACCTGAATAATCCCCTTTGATTTCTCTAAAAATCGCCCCTTAATCTCCTCTTAGAAGATGCCTTAGCATTTTAAGACTGTTCTGAAATTTTTAACCTTATGATTCTAATAACTGACGCGATTTCCGCTTCTGTGGACATAGACTCGCACCTGCGAGTCCGTACCTCCGACCAAATGGTCGCTTCTGCGGTCCAACACTTAACCGGCCAATTTTGCACCTACGAGACCACTTATGTGGAACCCTTCCGCACCTGCGATCCTTCACCCAGTCGCCTGCCTCCGCTTCTGCGACCACTGGTTCGCAGAAGCGAGCCCGCTCCTGTGCCAGTAAATCCGCTTCTGCAGAACTACCTAGCCAAGCCCAATTTTGCATTTGCGATAAAAATCCCGCTCCTGCGATTCCGCTTCTGCGGTTCCCAATCCGCAGAAGCGGTAACACTGCTGCATTTTATGACAGCAACTCCCATTACTCAAAATCCTTTCGTTTAATCTCCCGAACTCATCCCGAGGCCCCCGAGACCTCAACCAAAAATACAAATCTACTCTAAGTCACCATACGAACTTGTTAAAATCATAAAAACACTTCCTTAAACACAGAAATCATCGAATTATAGCGGATTCAAGCCTAGGATTCAACTCAAACTTCCGAAACTAACATTCAATCAAAAACCCAACCAAACGACGTCCGAATGACCTGAAAATTTGCAGATATATCCAAAATCACATGGCAAAGCTACAAGAATTGTCGGAATTCCATTCTGACTCCCGGATCAAAATCTCACCTACCGTTCAGATTTCGTCAAAATTCAACCTTAGCCAATTCAAGCCTATTTCTACACCGGACCTCCAAATTCAATTTTGATCACTCCCCTAAGTCATAAATCACCTCCCGGAACTAACCAGATCATCAGAATCTGATTTCAAGACCTCTAACCAAATAGTCAACTCCAGGTTGACTTTCTATAATCAAGCTTCTTTTTAAAAGGCTATTTGCCTCATTTTCAACCAGAATCACTCCTAACTCACCCGTTAGACTCTAACACTGATATAAAAGCATGAAGCATATAAATGAAAGGCAACAAGGTGGTAATTCCCGTGATGACGGGTCAGGTCGTCATACGAACAAAAGCGGAGCTCACCAATAGCACTGGAATAGAAGGAAGTCCCAACTCATAGCCTGCCCGCCTGCAAATCCCGGTTCCTACGTTGTACCGCAGACCAACGTAGGTTCCCAAAAGAGAACGTCACTACCATCCATTGTACTCAGTGAGTCTCAACAAAAGGGGCAAAACTTTAATAACGTATACATTATGAGCAAATATTCTAAAGGCATGTAAAACAGAAAACCTATAAGAATAATTCTAAATAATTGTATAACAACAATTTATGAATATTCTAAAAGAAATTCTTTTATTTTTGTTTCTAAAAAAAATACTTCACTTTATACTTTGGGAGTTCCAACTATCCTGACTTAATTTTGTCTACTCCCAAAGTACTTTTTTCAGAAAAAAAAGAAGAAAATTTCTTTTAGAATATTCATAAATTGCTGTCATGCAATTATTTAGAATTATTCTTATAAGCTTTATGTTTTACATGCCTCTAGAACATTTGCTCATATTGTATATGTTATTAAAGTTTTGCCCTTATTGTTGAGACTCACTGAGTACAATGGATAGTACTGACGTTCTCTTTTGGGAACATACGGTACAACGTAGGAACAAGATTTGCAGGCGAGCAGGCTACGAGTTAGGACTTCCTTCTCTTCCAGTGCTATTGGTGAGCTCCGCTTTTCATGGAGTATTCCTTAGAGTCGTCTTTATTTATTTATTTCTTTGTTACATAGAGTACTGGCTAGGAAATCTCATGTCTTGAGCGGTGCGTCAGTTTATCAGTAGAGGCTTCATAGACATAGTCATTGGGTTGAGATTCAGATGTTATTTTATAATAACTTAGTAATAATTCAGTAGGTACTATGAATAAAGTTTTGGAGTTGATTTATCCATATATTTGAATTAATCAAAAGTGTTTGTTTAGAGTATTACTTTGTTGCATATAAAGTTTGGGACTTATAATAGGTTTGATAAGAAAAGATGGTTCGTTCGGTCATGTTTATTGATCGAGTTCCGGTCTCGACTTGTTCAGAAAATGGGTCGTGACTAGTTACAAATTTCAGCGTGTAACTTCTTAAAACTTAATAGTTATAATAACTATAAAGTCTCATGTTTTAGTTTTGAGAATAAAGAAGTTCTTGATAGATTGTTTACCTCGAAATACGAGTAACAATTAAATCTGTAATATGAATATAAGGATACGTGATCTAATTCAATGTCAATCAATAAATAACAAGATAAATAAGGGAATTACAACAACAACAACAACAACAACCCAATATAATCCCACTTAGTGGGGTCTGGGGAGGGTATTGTAAATGCAGCCTTACCCCTACCTTGAGGACTGGGGTAGAGAGACTGTTTTCAAATAGACCCTCAGCATCCTTCCCTCCAAGAACTTCCCACATTGCTCTTGGGGAGGCTCGAACTCACAACCTTTTGGTTGGAAGTGGAGTTTGCTTACCATCATAGCAACTCGTATAATTGCAAGTTATTGACCCCTATCTGGATTAGACTACGAGAGCAAGTGCCAAGAACAATATGAGTAACTAGAATAACACGAACAATATGAACAGTCAGAACAGCCAGGAATTAAGAGTAAGTAAAAGAGTAGAGTGCTTGTATTTCTCAGTAGTAGCATAAGAGATAACTCGTATATGATGATAATGATGATGATGTTATATCTCTCTATCAAGACCCAATTTCCATACCCGGTCGTGATGGCGCCTCTCGTGAAGACAAGGCCAGCCAACAATCCTAAATCCTCTTTTAGAGGCTAATATTCATAAGTGAATAAAATTACTAATTAATGGCATTTAACTATTAAATTTCATCCCAATATAACCCGACCGAGGTGTCACAAGTCACGAGCATCTAATGAGTAAAGGCACTACTACTGGCCAATAATGTATAGACAAATACGGGATAAAAACTGAAATACAAAGAATGAAGTGCAGTGTCGCGAACGCTAGCGGCCACCTTGCTCAACTACCACCATAAGTCTTCTGCCCTGCTAATAACCCGCTAACAGGTGAACAATACTTGTCACTGCATGCAAGGTGCAGGGAGTAAAGTGAGTACTTCCAACTCAGTGGTAATAAAAGAGAATAATAACTGAGCGATAAGAAAACACGTATGGGCACACCAAAATGCTATACAAGACAGTACAATCCCTTTTGAGAAAAAACGTAATACGGTAAAATCCTTTTGGAAAATCTCAAGATCAGTTAAAATATCACTTTTGAAAATCTCTTTCACAAATATCCCTATTAATTTTCAATAGCCAACATATGAATGCTATGTCAAATAGAGCAAGTCGGTTCACATGTCGGCCCCTTGGGCACAACACTCCTCAACATGAACACCAGGGTATCTGGTCAACAAGGCAAGTAACAGTATCCATGCCAATGATATATCAATGCTAATATCATGCCACGTAGTACAAATAAGAGTGGATGCAATGCATATGACCACTGCGGCATGCAGCCCGATCCATTTGGGTACCCGCGCTCACTGTGGGGTTTCAGACTCCAGAGGGGCTCCTACAGCCCAAGCGCAATAATACTGTGGCGTGCAGTCTGATCCATATACTACTGCGGCGTGTAGTCCGATCCATAAACTACTATGGTGTGCAGTCCGATCAATGCAATATGCTACTGCGGCATGCAGTCTGATCCATGCATGTATATGCATATGCACACATATCACTCGAGGCCTGAAAGCCTCCTCACAATACTCGTCATGCCCTCATATATGGCCCTCGGCCCCAACATGTCCAACAAATAATCAAAAATCCCATCGGGCATCAGTAAAACAATGATACTCAACTCAAATGATAGTTCAAATATCAGTCAAAACTCCAGGTGTGAGTAAAATATAGCTGAGTTCAAAAATAGTGTAAATCACACGGACTGAGTTCAAATAGTATTTCAGACAGTAAGGGGAAATAGTGATGATAGTTCATAAAGAGTTTTAACAATCGACAATAAGCCCCAAATATGTCAATAAACCCAAGTTATAATGATAACAACAAATCATTGCAAATACGTGGTAAAAACCAACAACCGGGACGGACCAAGTCATGATCCCCAACGGTGCTCTATCCCACGCTCAGGCCAGTGTACAAGTCACCTCAATACAGCACTAAGATGTGCAAATCCAGGGTTTCAAACCCTCAGGATATCATTCCAAGTATTACTCACCTTGAACCGGCGAAAACTCAAGCCCGCGACGCCTTTGCTCCTCAAACCGGCCTTCACGCGAGTCGAAACTAGCCAAATCAGTACAAATATATCATAACAGTCTAATGGAACAACACCCAATCGAAAACAATAAAAAATATGACGAAAATCTCGAAACTAGCAAAATCCGAGCCCAAGGCCCACTTCCCGATAAATTATGAAATTTACATTTTCGGAATCCTCGTCTCTCCACGAGTCCGTACATATATAATTTATCAAAATCGGAGTTCAAATGAGCCACCAAATCCCAATTTTTACATAGCAAAAATCAATCCAATCCCTACCTTCTTCAATTTATACCCAAATTCAGAGAATTAATGGAAGATTCTTCGATTAAATGACGTATTAAGACCACGAGACTTACCTCCAATCACTTCCCGATGAAATCCCCTTCAAATTCTATCACTTAGCTCTCAATATAGTGCAAAAATGATGGAAATAATGAGGGACTCGGGACTGAAATTTCATTAAAAAGCCTTATGTTCCGCCCAGATTTACCCTATGCGATCGCAGCCTCAGGCATGCGATCGCGATGAACAAAAATTTTGGCTTCAGAAATCCTTCTATGTGATCGCGTCCAGGACCTTGCGATCGCACTGCACAGTTACTCAAACCTACACAATCGCGTCCTTCACTATACGGTCGCATAACGTAAAAATCAACTCCCCTGAATTTCCTCCTATGCGAACGCGGAATCACCTATGCGATCGCGATTCACTACTGACCAACTCTATGCGATCGCGATATAGCCTATGCAATCGCATAACCTTATTTTGCTCTGCAATTTTTCTGAAAAACCTGCTATCTCCCAACATGAGAATTAGCCCGTGTAATCACCCGAAATCACCCCGAGGCCCCGGGACCTCAACCAAAATCACCAACCTACTCCAAAATATCATACAAACTTGTTCCAATCATAAAAATACATCCTTAAACACAAAAGTTATCTGATTAAGACGTATGTATGCATACATATTTTTATATCGTATGTATGCATGCATATTTTTATACAAAGTTTCTAAAATTTTATGGTACATATTAGCCAGTTGTATTTTTAGTCTAGTTATTTGCTATATAATCATCTAATTCTTTACCTTTACATTCTAGTTTGATGAATACTTTTCTTTTGGTAAGTACAAGAACTTATGTCATGTAAAAAAATTGATTTTTAATTGAGTTCTTAAATAATTCATTACTATTTGATTCATTATCATCAATATATCTTGGTAAATGATAGATTTCTCAAAGAACAATTGATTTGATAATGTTACGTTGAAAGTGTAATCGCCAGAATATATGTATGGTAGTGTATGTCTCATATTTAAGAAAAAAACTGATAAAACCGACAAAAACTAAATCGATAAAAAACCGACTTAATTGGTTTGGTTTGGTTTGGTTCTAATATTTGAAAAATTGACTTACTTGGTTTGATTATTTTTAGGAAAAAAAACGGTCCAAACTGAACCATGAACACCTCTACGTATGAGAACTGACCCAACTGGTGATCCTATTTAGGTGCTAATTATAGTTGAAAGCATTTCCATGTTTTTAAAAGTACACTGAAGCTTCCTTCGAAAACCTTTATGAGTTTTTTACACGGTTGATCCTTTTCATAAAATTATTTTAAAAAAATAGAATCAATTCTAGCTTATTCCATAAATAGCAGATTCTTTTACAATTTTAGCCTAATATAAAAATTATGTTTTCAAAGCAATAAATTAACTACACAAATCGTGGGATCCATTTTTATTCTTATCACCATATTTTATTTTTGGTAAGAAAGATAACATATTATAAATAAAATTTTTACAGAAAGTTAGATGTTGGATGCATACACTGCATCTGATTAACAGCTACTAACCTACACATATTAACTAAACCTAAACTACTACTACTAATACAACTACTTGATATATTCGATTGGTTACATAATCTTCTACTCAGCTTCTCTGACTGATCTTGCTAATAAGAAGGCATGAAAAACTTGGAGGTCTTGAAAAAGTTACAGTATTCACCACCACTTGAAATGCTTCAAACTTAGCTAAATAGTCTGTCACACCGTTTTGTTCTTTAGAGATTAGCTCCATTTTTAGATTAAGCCGCTTCCTGAGTAATAACCTTGATATTGCAATGGAACTCTTGAGTAGTTGCTGCAACTTGAGTAACATTTAACAAAGCTGCATTCCATAAGATTACAAGCCCACCTAAATGACCTACTGCTGGTACTTCTATCATGCTAGTAAAAACAAAATCATTCTTAACTGGTTGATGGGATTGAGCATGAGTCTCCAATAAACAATTAAAGCAGGTCTATTGTAATCTAGCAAAGACCTAAAATTCCTACGAAATTCCACTGAATGACTTCCCCTACAATTCCAGATGATAAAATTCATATGATTATCATTTTCTACAAATAACTCAGAATTAGACTGGCCTGGACGTATTGTCAAGGTCGGAAGAAATAACACGGCATATTTCCCTACTGTTGGATTGGTTGTTGGCCTGATTTTGAATGAGGTTGACACTAGATTTTGAGGACACCTTATGAAAATTTTTCTTTCGAACTCCTCCTTCTGCACGAAAGTTTTTACTCCATTCATGCATTCATAAATTGGTATTGTCTCTCTGTTGTTGGCGATTGTTGCGTCTAACTCTCTCTGTGAGTTCACCTCTTGCTCTCTTTGTTCTAGTTGATTGTTCTTGTCCGGTGAGGGTGGAGGAGGTTGAGGTGTGGGAACATGTGGTGTGCCTGGCCTCAATAATGGCGTATGAGGTTGAGTCTCCCAGTAAGGCTGAATCTATGGGACATTGGAAATTAGTGGAGGATAAAATGGCAGTGTTATGGTAGTTGGATGAAGAGGAGTTTTCTCCCAAACTGGAGATGGAGGAGGAAGGGTTTGAAATGGTGCTATATTTGGAGTTTGCATCATTGACCAATGATAGCGTGAAAACATTTCCGTCCCCAGTGCCACCCCCTCTGCTACAATTTGGGCTAAGTCTCTTGGATGATTTATTAGAATAGTCACGTCTTGTTGATTCACTTGCATGGTGAATGTGAGAGCATGATTGTTCAGTCCCGCTTCTAGTCAAGATGCTAGGTACGTTGGTGCATGGGGAGTGTTAGTCGTGTACACTATGGAATTTTGTTCCATTATTAGATGGGGGGTGGATGAGAGAATGGATTGGGGTTGTTGTGAAGTTGATGAGAGGTTTGACTTGGAGTGTTCCGTGAACTCTTCATGGGACTTAGAAGATTGAATGGGAACATGTTGGAGTTGATTGTTTATAAAAGGAGATAAAGGAGTAGGATTATTAATAAGAGGAATATCTAATTTAGTAGATATGTTAGTAGATATATTAGTGGGTATTTTGGCCGGTTGACAAGATTGATAAGAATGATTTTGGTTTGACCTAGTAATTGAGATTGAGTGAGTGCTTTGCCCTATTTTCATGTGATCATTTGCTAGGGTTGGAGTGTTACAATTAATGAGGTGTAAGTATTTTAGGTGAAAGATGGTCGAGTAAGGTAGAATTAATAGAAGGGGGAAGGGTGTGATCATGCAAGTGTATAGGTATTGATTTGTCTTGCATGTGAGAGTGTGTGACGTGGCTCTTTGCATGTTGAGAGATAGGAGTAGTGGTATGGTCAAGACTTTCTAATTGGACCCCACTATTAGGTGCTTGATTGCTAGTTGAAATTTGACTAAGAGTATTGTCTTGTCTAGGAGTAGTATTAGTGTGATTTAAAGCATTGAAATGATTACTATCATCCTTTAATAAATCAAACTTATTATTAGTTACAACTATATTTGTTTGATCATTAATAATAGAGCCTTTTTTAATAGGTAAACGTGTATGATTTAAAAAATTTGAATAAAGGGGAGACTTTCCCTTACCAAAACCTACCTCTTTACGTGCTTGCTTTGCATTTGCAGTCTTGGAAGATAATTGAACTAATTGGCATGAAGTTTGTGTATCCATTGCTTCCCCAGGAGTAGAAATATGATTAGAATTAGCCATGTTTAAATTCAACCCTTTGGATGGACAAGTTCTTTGGTTATGACCCATACAACCACATATAATACACATTAAATTCAAACCTTCATAGAGAATAACTTGTTTGTGTTCACCAATGTAAAGATGAGACTTTAACGGTTGATTTATTTGAACTTCAACACATAAACGAGCATATTGACCTCTAGTAGTATTAGAAGTACAAATATCCATAGATAAGAATTTTTCATCTTTCTGAGCCAACTTCTTTAATAGATGATAATCATAAAACTCAATAGGTAATTCCGGTAATCGCATCCATATAGCAGAAGATGTAATTTGAGTAGATGAAGCTTTAAACCTAGACTCCCATTGTCGCACAGATAAAAATGGTTTAATACAAACCAAGGTCCTTCTTGCAAAGCACGTAATTTATTTTTCTCTTTTTGAAATTTAAGAAGAAAAAAATTTGAGCCTAAATCAATTAATGGGAGATTTTCAGTAGGTTGCCACATAGAATATACCTTTTGTCTTAGCAGTTGATGTTCCACCTTACACCCATAAACCTTGATAATCACAGCATGTTTCCAAGGTTTATAGAGTCGATGTTTTTCCTCTACTGTTAATGGAATAAAAATAGAAGAATCAGTAGGTGCTTCTATTTCTTCAGTATAATCAGAATAGTCCATCTATGGAGTAGGGGAATTAAACATTATATAGTTAGGGCTATTAGTAGTTAGAGTTTCAAGATAGGACTTTGAATGCTTTGAAGTATCAATCAATTGAGTTGGTGAATCTAGTTGCATAGCCGTATTCATAGTTATAGAATTTAAAGATGGATTGTCAGGTGATTTTGGTAGTATTGATGGTGAAGGAGACGAATGGTTAGAGGTTGGGAGTGTTTTCTTCATAGAGAGAGAAAGTATTCTTATCACCATATTTATCTATCCTCAACGTAATTTCTTGTCTCTCTTCTTTCAACCCTAAGCCACAACTCCATTAATCTCTTCACCCCATGCCTGCTATGTCACTACAAATCAAACATTCGTATGATTTTTCTCATAGTATATGAAAATACTTTGTGCTATTAATATGGATTAGTAAATCTTATTCTTCGTCAATATATGTTTGATCACATAGAAAGCTATTTAAAAAATTAGTGGCCATTGAAGTTGATTTTTATGTTTCTTGTTTGTTTTTTCTCTTTTATTCTTCATTTACTTCCTTCTTGTTTCTTCTCTTAGAAAAAGATGTGTTGAATAGTGTTTTTTGAAGATTGATTGGTACGGTTATTGAAGGTTGTGTATGATGGTTGTGTTGACAGTGTTTTAGCCTTGAGGTTATATATGAGATGTATATATACTGAATATATAAAATAATTCAACAAATATATGGTAAGTCGCCGTATTAAATTTGATATATCCTAAATATACATCGTATACGTATATGCATTAAAAATATAAATGTATAAAGAATTATATATATGTATAGCTAAATAATATAAACACTATAACAATAATATTATAAAATAATTCAACAAAGATACAATAAATTGACTTTTAAAATTTGATATATTCTAAATATACATGGTATATGTTTATTGATTAAGAAAACAAATGTATAAATAATTATATACTACGTATAGCTAAATAATATAAATATTATACCAATAATTTTTTATATTATATTATATTTTTTTCTCAAAAATTATATAATTAGTGTACACCATTAAAATATGTTGTATATGATTGTAATCCACAAGCATAATATAATATACTATGTATATACTATTAAGATACACTATGAGTATATACTAGTAATATATTCATATATAATATAATTATTCATAATGTATTTAATAATTATACAACACCAGAAATATTAAATTTAATATACTATATGTATAAAACTTAGTAAAGTCAGTTACCTGAAGGAGGAATGAAGTAAAGAATAAGTTGAAGACAAAAGTTGGATTGAATAGGCGCTAAAAGAAAGGATTTAGGGTAAGAAATATTTTAACTGTAGAGACATTTAGCATTAGCAAAATAACAATACAAGTTATTAAATGGGGGAGAGAAAATTATGGGAAAGACTTCAAAAGTTATGCGAATTATTATTAATTATTCATCCCTTTTTAATTGGGATTAGTCCAACATTATAGGTTGCTATAAATGTATTTAATTAGCTTCCGTATTTGTTAATTGCTATCTGCTGCTAGAATTCAGTAAAATTTTCTTAAATATTGTATCTTAGTTGTTGTGCCAGGACTTCCCTATTGGAACCACGAATAATGATACTGAGAGCGACTCAATTAATGAGACTGTTAGCATGTGTGAAAAAAAATTGTACAGTTCTAGGACTGAAGTTTTCAAGTTACAACATAAAAACTTTAGCTTTAAAGCTGATGTTTGCCAGTTACAACATAGAAACTTCAGCTCTAGAGCTGAAGTTTTTATTTTATAGCTAGCAAACTTCAGCTCTAGAGCTAAAGTTTTCTAGTTACAACATAAAAACTTCAGCTCTAGAGCTGAAGTTTCCTAGTTACAACATAAAAATTTCAGCTCTAGAGCGGAAGTTTTTATTCTATAACTGGCAAACTTCAGCTCTAGAGCTGAAGTTTCCGGTTACAAAGACAAAGTACAAAAGAAAAACTTCAGCTCTAGAGCTGAAGGTTTTATTTTATAACTAGCAAACTTCAGCTTTAGAGCTGAAGTTTCTCGGTTACTAAACAAAAACTTATAAAATAAAACTTCAGCTCTAGAGCTGAAGTTCGCGAGTTACAAAACAAAAACTTCAGCTCTAGAGCTGAACTTCAGGACCGGCTACTAAAATGCTGAAGTTTTGTGTGATTGCCTATGCTACTTCAGTCCCGTGTGCTGAAGTTATGCGAAAAAGCGGGTATGCTTGCAATTTCTTATGCAAAACGGGCACAGGTTAAAATGTGGCACAAAAAGCGGGTATATATATATCTCCAAAATGTTTGCAGGAGCTCGAATCCAAATATACTAGCGAAGCTAGAAAGTTATGTACAAGTTCGGCCAAATTCAATAATTTTAGTCAAACACCGGAGTTGTATTAACAAATCTACTAAATATGTACAAAATTTTAAATTTAGTATTCGAATCCAAATACTAACACTTGATATCGCCATTCTAGAATTTAGAACAAGAAAACTTCATTTTTGGCCCATCGGTAGAAACTAATAGCATGATAGCCCACAAATTAACCTATACAAGTCATAGCCTAAAAATAATATAAGGGCTAGACGGAAATTCACTGAACGGATTCCACAGCGCTGTGCCGCCGTCACTACTAGTCTTGGGAATGCAATAGTGCTCTCCATTTTGTTTCTTCTCCAACAAATATACTAAAAATGAAACATTTTACTGTTATCTTTGAAACAAGAAATGAGTGACATTTCAATGTTATCTTCCATGCCATATTTTTTTTTAGATTATTTAATTTAATGGACGATAATTTTTCTATGCTCAAGTTGGCCTTTTTTATTTTTATTGGTTGATTTATATCACCGAAATGCATTATGCATCCAATACAAAATTTCATTGGACAATCTTTACTTTCTCAATTTGGTAGTTTCTGTAGTAAGATCGATATTACATGCATAATAGATTTTATTTTTATCCAAGATATGGTTATACAAAGAAAAAATTCGCTATACATGGCAGGTCGTTTTTACATTACTCCATTAATAATGATAATTTTTAATTGCCAAAAAAGAATAATCAATTTTCTATTTTTGCTTGTTTTGCATCTTTCCTTTTAAGAATTATGGAGTATACTTTTTTTTTTTGATAAAACTGAAAATTTTATTTACATAATACTACGTAAGTTCAAAAATAGGATCCATAGAATATACCTCATTTGTTATAACTCCTAGACTAACAAATAATAAATAATCAAAAATCACAGTAAGATGCATCACATCAATTATGTAATGAATGGTTTTACATGTGTAGTCATTATTCTTTATATGAGCGAGCTGAAATACAGTTAGTTTCATTAGAGCCATTTTCTAACTTAGTTATCAACTTCCAATTCAAGTGCCACCGAGTAAATGGTAGATTCAGATGAGATAAACCCCTGAGTCCAACGGCGGATCGTAGTCATTTAATATACAAAAAAGACTGTCATTATATATAAAAACTACCACTATACAAAAAAATGCACAAAACAAACTGTCGTTATACAATTTATATACTAAATAGATTGCCAATATGCAAACAATATACAAAATAGATGTCACTATATAAAGTATATACATAAAATATATAAAATAGATATCACAATACAAAATATTTACAAGAAAGACTGTCACTAAACAAAAAATATACAAAATAGTCTGTCACTATATAAAAAATATACACATAGACTGTCATTATATAAAAAATATACAAAATAGATATAACTAAACAAATATTTACAAAAAAGATTGTCATTATAAAAAAAATACATGATACACTTCAAATACACAGTGTGTACATATTACACATACAAAATTATATATAATTTATATACACTATGTTTACATATTAGAAAATACACATTATATACAATTTTGATATATTGTTCAGACAGATTATATATTCACGATACAAAATACATTTGGGGTACACAAATATATACACAAGTACACTCGATATACAATTTTGATACATTGTCCAGATAGACTATACATTCACGATACAAAATACATTTGGGATACACAAATACATACACAAGTACATTCGAGAGAGGCTCAAAATACATTGTCAAACTTAGGGAACAATATTTATACATTGCAAGAAAAAATAAAGTTGCTCTATCGCACCAAGCAAGGGTCGAACCTACAACCTTCAGCTTAAGAAACAAGCGCTCAAACCACAGGGCTACAGGCACTTATGTTGTCATACTCATCCTTTCAGCTACTATATGCAATATATTTTGGCCGATGTCACGATCCGGATTTTCTACCATTGGGGTCGTGATAGCGCCTACTCGTGGTAGCTAGGCAAGCCAATTTACTCACCATTTTCATTAGTAAAACCATCTTGTTGTCAATTTTAAAGCATAAATAATAATAACAATAACTGCAGAAGTCTAATTTTTATAAGTCTGAAATAAATATGAAATACTCAGCATCCTCTACCCAAGATTTGGTGTCACATACTCACGAACCACTAAGAATAAACTACATATAAAGGCCTGAAAGAAATATAACAACTGTCTGTCCCGAAACAATGAGACCATAGTATAATGAAAAGCATAAGAAGAGACACCGGGCCTGCGGACGCCTGCAAGCTACCTCAATCTCGTAGTAAACAAGATCCTGCTATTGAACTACTACTGATGCTGCTAAAAACCTTGACCTGGGGCAAAAGCGCACAGAAGTGTAGTATCAGTACAACCGACCTCATGTGCTGGTAAGTGACTAGCCTAACCCCGGCGAAGTAGTGACGATGCTAGACTAGACACCACATAAACCTGTATAGTTATAAAATATACAGCGGAATATCGAACACAAAGAAATCAACATCAAAGGAGGGGGAACATGCTGGAGGGAAATACTATTAAACATTAATCCAGAGTAACAACCAAAAATAGCTTAATTCCACAGTGAAACAAGATATAAATATTCAGACATAACCACAGATGTCAACAACTATTGCGGCTTTCAACCCGTTCTATAATTACCATGTTACGGCATAGAACCCGCTCCACATATCACTATTGCGGCATGCAACCCGACCCATATTATTTATCATTTATTATTGTTGCGGCGTGCAACCCATTCCATAATTATCATTGTTGCGGCGTGAAACCCGTTCCATAATTATCATTGTTGTGGCATGCAACCCGTTCCATAATTATCATTGTTGCGGCATGCAAACCATTCCATAATTATTATTGTTGCGGCATGCTACCCGTTCCATAATTATCATTGTTGCGGCGTGTAACGCGTTCCATAATTATCATTGTTGCGACGTGCAACCCGTTTCATAATTATCATTGTTGCGGCGTGCAACCCGCTCCACATTATTTATCATTTATCAGTTTGAGTCCCCAAACAACACTCAAAACTAAGGGACAGACAACAAACAAATATATGGCAAACGTCCCGGCAAGGGAATATAATTAACAATTCAATCATCCTGGCAAGGGAGAGAAAGACTAACAACAAAATATCCCAGAAAGGGGATTACCATGACCACATTACTTCCCACATCTAATTACCATATTAGTTCCAACATCTAACCACCACAGCTATAAGCGGTCTATTACCACACTTAACCACCTCAGTTACATCTAACCGACTACCACACCTAACCACTCTATCTATAACTAATTTGTTACAATACTTAATCCCCTCAGCTATAACTATAAGCTTTACCTAACACAGGGAAAACATCACCCTAAGAACTCGTAACATCAATTAAGAACACACAGGGAACCACAACTTAACCACAGCCCGCCAAGAGGGCAACATAATGATCTCTCCTCTTTCTCACTTTAACTTCACAATTCTTTTCAAGCAATTGCTCTAGTGGTTCAATTTTTATTCTCATTTTTCTTAATAATTTTAGAAAAATAATTTAACAGAAAAATTCTTTTTCTTAGGTTCTAGACCTCGGATTTTGACTCCAGGCACATGCCCGAGTCCCATATTTTTCTACGGACCTTTGGGACAGTCTGATCTCGGTTTCGGGTCCATTTACCAAAAATATTGACCAAAGTCAACTATAATCATATTAATATCAAAATCTTCAAATTTTTCACAGAATTCACATATTTCAACATAAAAAAATTTTGGCTATGCGCCCGGACTGCGCACACAAAGCGAGGTGATAGAAAGTAAGGGTTTCAAGGCCTCAGAAGCATGAAACAGATAGAAAAATAGGTGATGACCATTTGGGTCATCACATCCTCCACCTCTAAAATAACCGTTCGTCCTCGAACGAACAAAAGAAGGAAGCACCTTAGTCGGGGAACAAATATGGATAACGGCACCGAACGGGCTCCTTCAGCCCAAGCGTAATATAATCATAATATTTGCTGCGGCGTGTGGCCCGATCCATACTCAATCATAACATTCGCTACAGCGTGAAGCCCAATCTATACTTAGTCCACAATATGCATATGAGTCACGTAACTAATTCAATTAACTTCCCAATTTCCAATTCATTAAGAAGAATATACTTTAGATATTCAACTTCAGGAAAATGACTTAGCATTTCATAACGGTGATTAAGCACAGAACTGAGATCAATGATTATACAAAATATGCTATCACAATGATATTCATCTTCTGAGGATGCTACAGATCGGCACAAGGCCCCAACCACAGCAATAAGCCCAGTTATATTCAACACAGGGTGCATATCAATCGCCAGTATAGAAACATTCTTGTTCGGGATGGACCAAGTCAAAATCCCCAGTCATAAACAATTCCACACCTGCCATGGGATGTGAGTCACGCCCGTCATAGGCGACACCTGGAGCAATACCTGCTCACCAACCTGAAATCTACATCTCGGACCTCACGGTCTGCATAAATCTTCTGCCTAGACTGAGCTGAGCCTCTCCTGAATAGTCGTGACCTTATCTAAGGCCTCCTGAACTAAGTCTGTACCTAACAACCGAGCCTCTCCCGGCTCAAACTATCTGACTGGAGACCGACATTTCCTGCCATACAATGCCTCATATGGAGCCATCTGAAAGCTGGACTTGTAGCTGTTGTAGGCGAACTCTACTAAAGGCAAAACCTGGTCCCACGAGCCTCCAAAGTCAATGACACAAGCTCGGAGCATATCTTCCAAAATTTGAATAGTCCGCTTGGACTGACCGTCCGTCTGAGGATGGAATGTTGTGCTCAACTGAACTTGGGAGTCTAACTCTTGCTGAATCTCTCTCCAAAAGCGTGAGGTAAACTGCGTACCCTTATCCGATATGATGGATACCGGCACCCCATGAAGGCGAACAATCTCCCGGATATAAATCTCAGCTAATCTCTCGGATGAATAGGAGACTACTACTGGAATGAAATGTCTAACTTGGTCAGCCTATCAACAATGACTCAAATAGCATCAAAATTCTTCCGAGTCAACAGAAGTCCAGTAATAAAATACATTATAATCCGCTCCCACTTCCACTCGGGAATCTCAATTCTCTGAAACACACCACCGGGCCTCTGGTGCTCATATTTGACCTGCTGACAATTTAAACACCGAGCGACATACGCAACAATGTCCTTTTTTATCCTAAGCCACCAATAATGCTACCGCAAGTCCTGATACATCTTCGTGGCGCCCGGGTGAAAAGAATACCAAGAACTTTGGGCCTCCACTAAGATGAACTCTCGAATCCTATCAACATTGGGCACACAAACTCGCCCTTACAATCTCAACACCCCATCATCACCTAAGGTTACCTTTGTAGCACCTTCACACTACACCGTGTATCTCAGAACACATAAATAGGGATCATCAAGCTGTCGTTCACAGATACACTCCAATAGGGAAGAACGACCAACCGTGCAAGCCAACACTCTGCTAGGCTCAGAAATATCTAATCTCACAAGTCGGTTGGCTAAGGCCTGAACATCTAAGGCAAGCGGTCTCTGGCTGACCGGAATATAAGCAAGACTACCCAATGCTGGCAGACTTTCTTCTCAATGTATCAGCCACCACATTAGCCTTACATGGGTGATATAAGATAGTAATATCATAATCTTTCAACAACTCTAGCAATCTTCTATGTCGCACATTCAACTCCTTCTGCTTGAACAAGTACTGAAGACTCGTGTGATCCGTGTATACCTCACATGCCACACCATATAGATAATGCCTCCAAATTTTTAAGGCATGAAAAACCGCTGCCAACTCTAGGTCATGAACCGGATAATTCTTCTCATGGAGTTTCAACTGTCTCGAGGCATAGGCAATAACTTTGCCATCCTGCATATATACTTCTCTGGCCCAGTACGGGAAGCATCACAATAGACTGTGTAAGGCCCTGAACCTGTGGGCAAAACCAACACCGATGCCGTAATCAGAGTTGCCTTAAGCTTTTGAAGCTCGCTTCGCACTCATCTGACCACTTGAACTGGGCACCCTTCTGGGTCAACCTGGTCATCGGGGCTGCAATAGAAGAGCCCCTCTACGAATCGACGGTAGTAACCTGCTAACCCCAAGAAACACCGAATCTCGGTCACTGAAGCTGGTCGAGGCCAATTCTTGATTGCCTCAATCTTCTTTGGGTCCACCTGAATACCCTCTACTAATATAATATGGCCCCGAAATGCAACCGAACTCAACCAAAACTCGCATTTTGAAGACTTAGCATATAGCTGATTGTCCTTCAGAGTCTGAAGAACCCCTCTGATGTGTTGCTCGTGTTCTTTCTGGCTGCGGGAGTACACCAGGATATCATCTATAAAGACTAGCACGAACAAGTCTAGATAAGGCCTGAACACTCGGTTCATCAACTCTATAATTGATGTTGAGCCATTGGTCAACCTAAAAGACATGACTGAAAACTCGTAGTGCCCATACCAAGTGCGAAATGCTGTCTTAGGGACATCAGACGCCCTAATCTTCAACTGATAGTAGCCAGACCTCAAGTCTATGTTTGAGAACACCCTTGCTCCCTGGAGTTGGTCGAACCAATAATCAATCCTCGGCAGTGGATACTTATTCTTCATCGACAATGTTTAATTGCCAGTAATTAATATACATCTACATCGAACCATCCTCCTTTTTCACAAATAACACCGGCGTACCCCAAGGAGAAATACTAGGCCTGATAAAGCCCTTCTCTAGAAATCCTGCAACTGGTCCTTTAACACCTTTAACTCTGGCGGGGCCATGCGATACGACGGAATAGATATGGGTTTTGTGCCCGGAACCAGATCAATTCAAAAATTAATATACCTGTCGGGCGGCATACCCGGCAGAACTAAAGGGAACATCCAGAACTTGTGAACCACAGGCACATAATCGATAAAGGAAACCCCTGCACTAGAATTACAATGTAAACCAAGTAGACCAAAGACCCTTTCTCGGACATACGCAGAGCCTTCATATACGATATAGCACTGCGGGTGGAATGACCTGATACGGAGCAAAATAAGACCGAAGCTTCTCTACCACAAGCCAGAACAGTACCTGCACCTCCACCTCTAATACCTTTACCTCCACTTCTCGCATCTCTACCTCCACCTCTAATACTTTTACCTCTGTCTCTTGCATCTCTACATCTACCTCTAATACCTTTATCTCCACAAGTCTCCGAAGAATTAGCTGATCTATCACTGGTCTGTGTTGCAGCTCCGCCGAAGAAGTGATACATGACCTCGTCATTCGCGAAAGAACGGAGTAGGAATTCAGTCAGTATTTGAGAAATCAATTGCACGATAAGAAAGAACAAATGAGAGGTTTTCCTAACTCAATAGACTCTAAGGAACAAGTACAGACGTTTCTGTGCCTACCCCTCAGACTCTACTAAGTTTGTCCGTGAATTGTGAGACCTATGTAACCTAGTGCTCTGATACCAACTTGTTACGACTCGAATTTCCCACCATCGGGGTCGTGATGGCACCTACTCGTAGTAGCTAGGCAAGCCAATTTACTCATCGTTTTCATTAGTAAAACCATCATGTTGTTAATTTTAAAGCATAAATAATAATAATAACAATAACTGCAGAAGTCTAATTTTTATAAGTCTGAAATAAATATGAAATACTCAGCAACATCCTCTACCCAAGATTTGGTGTCACATACTCACGAACCACTAACAATAAACTACATATAAAGGTTTGAAAGAAATATAGCAGCTGTCTATCCCGAAACAGTGAGACCACAGTATAATGAAAAGCATAAGAAGAGACGTCGGGCCTGCGGACGCCCGCAAACTACCTCAGTCTCGTAGTAAATAAGATCCTACTATCGAACTACTGCTGCTGCTGCTCAAAACCTGGACCAGTGCAAAAATGCACAGAAGTGTAGTATCAGCACAATCGATTCCATGTGCTGGTAAATGCCTAGACTAACCCCGGCGAAGTGGTGATGAGGCTAGACTAGACATCACATAAACCTGTGCAGTTATAAAATATACAGCGAAATATCAAATACCAAGAAATCAATATCAAGGGAGGGGAACATGCTGCGGGGAAATACTATTAAATATTAATCTAGAGTAACAACCAAAAACAGCTTAATTCCATAGTGAAACAAGAAATAAATATTCATTCAGACATAACCACATATGTCAGCAACTGTTGCGGCATGCAACCCGTTCCACAATTACCATTGTTGCGGCGTGCAACCCGCTCCACATATCACTATTGCGGCAACCCGACCCATATTATTTATCATTTATTATTGTTGCAACGTGCAACCTGCTCCACATTATCATTGTTGCAGCGTGCAACCCATTCCATAATTATCATTATTGTGGTGTGCAACCCGTTCTATAATTATCATTGTTGCGGCGTGCAATCCGTTCCATAATTATCATTGTTGTGGCGTACAACCCGTTCCATAATTATCATTATTGCGGCGTGTAACTCGTTCCATAATTATCATTGTTGCAGCGTGCAACCCGTTCCATAATTATCATTGTTGCGGCGTGCAACTCGCTCCATATTATTTATCATTTATCAGTTTGAGTCCCCAAACAACAGTCACAATTAAGAGACAGATAACAAACAAATATATGGCAAACGTCCCGGCAAGGGAATACAATTAACAATTCAATCATCCCGGCAAGGGAGAGAAAGACTAACAACAGAATCAACAAAATGTCTCGGCAAGGAGATTACCATGACCACATTAGTTCCCACATATAATTTCCAGATTAATTCCAACATCTAACCACCACAACTATAACCAGCCTATTACCACACTTAACCACCTCAGTTACATCTAACCGACTACCACAACCAACCATTCTATCTATAACTAATTTGTTACAATACTTAATCCCCTCAGCTATAACCATAAGCTTTACCAAACACATGAAAAACATCACCCTAAGAATTCGTAATATCAATTAAGAACACACACAGGGAACCACAACTTAACACAGCCCTCCAAGAGGGAAACATAATGATCTCTCCTCTTTCTCACTTTAACTTCACAATTCTTTTCAAGCAATTGCTCTTGAGGTTCAATTATCACTTGTATTTTCACAATTCGTTTACAATTGGAGCCAACGCTCCTCAGTGACACAAGTCATTTCATATACTTTCAGTATTCATATCACAATTCGAGCCAATGCTCATAGGAATCAAATTATCATATTATTATTCACATGTTATTCACAACATATAGAAATACTCTAATAAATATGGAATTCATAATTAGTTCATGATAATCACATTATAAAGACTCAGAGACATACTAGATACTAATTGATAGATACTCGTCACCATGCCTATACATCATACTCGATCACATAGCAATTAGCAACAAGACTCAACTCCTATTCCCTCAAGCTAGAGTTAGACCAAACACTTACCTCAAAGCCTTGAAGTCCGCTTAATCCTCAACTATTGCTTTACCTCATGATTCAACCTCCAATTCAATGATATCTATTCATAATCAATTTGATAATATCAATAAAGACTCAATGGTAACATCACATAGCCTAGATGTGAGTTTCCTAACATTATTCCAAATATCCCGAAATTAGACAAAACCCGAGCCCCGGGCCCACTTCTCGAAACTCAGAAACTTTTACAGAAAAGTATTCTTCATCTTCTCCCGATTCCTTACATATAAAGAACACCAAAATCGGAGTCTGTTTGACCCCTCAAATCGACTCCTAAAGGTCTCATAATTTCAGGCCCCAAAATCCTATTTTTATACTATTTTTCATGAATTAAAGAATGAGATTATGGTCTATAACCATCCACAAATGAGTTTTAATAATCAAATCAATTACCTCTGTGATCCCCACTGATTTTCTCTCTTAAAAACCGCCTTAGAAGCTTCTTCCCATTCCAAAATTGGAAGAAAACTCGACCTGCTCATTATAAGTATATTGTTCACGTGTTTTACTGCTCCCAATGGATTCCTTGTGAAAATCTAATAAATTTAGGCTTTTGAATCACTCAATTTCACCTTATAATGAAGGAGATATGTAGGTTTTAAGATTTGCAAATAGTGCAGGTTTTTAATACGCCGTCAGGGGCAGTTTCATCATTAACCTAACAATCTCAGCAAGCTTAGTAAAATGGCCATAAAATCCTCATATGGTGTCCAAATTTGATGATTCTTTTTTGTTACGGGTCCGTAATTACGATACAGATCTAATACTTTATTCAAAATAGTAATCGGAGCTCATTTCTTCTATATGATATCATTTATGCTTGAAGAAACGATATCGAAGCATAAGAAAACGAGCATAACGCTACCCAAACCTATCCGAAACTCACCCGAGCCCTCGGGGCTCCAAACCAAATATGCACACTAACTCAAAAACATGATACGAACTTACTCGAGCGATGAAATCGCCAAAATAATATTGAATCAAGCCTCAAGATCATCACTTTTCATTTCAAAGTTCATAAACTTTAACTTTAGCTATTTAGGTCCGAAACACGTCGAACGACGTTCGTTTTCAACCAAACATTACAGGAAGCACTTAAACAATATTTAAGACTTATAACGGGCGTCAGAACCAAAATACGAACCCGATACCATAGTCTTTTAATCAATTTTCATTCTTATTTTCCTTAATAATTTCAAAAAAACAAATTAACAGAAAAATTCTTTTGCTTAGGTTCTAGACCTTGGATTTCGACTCCGAGCACATGCCCGAGTCCCATATTTTTTTACGGACTTTTCGGGATAGTCCGATCTCGGGTTCGAGTCCGTTTACCAAAAATATTGACCAAAGTAAACTATAATCATATTAATATCAAAATTCTTCAAATTTTTCACAAAATTCACATATTTCAACGTAAAAAAAAAATCTGCTACGCGCCCGGACTATGCATACAAATCGAGGCGATAGAAAGTGAGGTTTTCAAGGACTCGGAAGTATGAAACAAATGAGGACATTAGGCGATAACTCTTTGGGTCGTCACATGGTCATTTTTTATAAGCAGGATAAAACATGAGCTATTAAAATTTTGAGGGGCTATAGAGGATAGTTTTCTCGTTTAGAACTCATAAGCCTTTGAGTCAATTAACCCTTCCCTACCCTTTATTTATTATGTGGTAAAAGAGAAAGAAGAATATCGGAATTAGACAACAAATAATGGAGATGCATATAGAATAAAGTCGAATGGAGAAGCATTTCAAATTCTTTTTTTTGATTTCTCGTTCGGCATTCGGTATCCACATTAAGATCCGACTAATTCGAATTCGCGCCGGAAAGTTTCACATTGGGAGTAAAACGCTCCCTAACAAAGACGACTCTATACCCATAAGATCAAACTCGAGACATCTGATTAAGGATGAAGGAATACTTACCACTCTGCCACGATCCTCGTTGGTA
Source organism: Nicotiana noctiflora (assembly GCA_032618575.1). NCBI lineage: Eukaryota > Viridiplantae > Streptophyta > Magnoliopsida > Solanales > Solanaceae > Nicotiana > Nicotiana noctiflora. The sequence continues at coordinate 200,623 of JASVEL010008561.1, forward strand.
AACATCTCAAATTCAGTAGCACATATTTATATATTATTCAAATGTATTCTGCCAATTAGGGAGAAAATTACTGCCTATCTTTCTCCTTGGCTAATGCCTTGGAAGATTTCTACACATTAAAGATAGTATATCAAATAGCAAATAAGAAGAAAGTTGATCAAATTATTCAGCTTAGCAATATAAAATTTTGATGGTTCACACTGTAGCAACAAATTAATTGAACAGATCCAACAACAACAACTACCCAATATAGTTCCACAAAGTGAGGTCTAGGGAGCATAATACGTACACAGGCCTTACCCCTACCCGAAAGGGCAGAGAGGCTGTTTCCAATCGACCCTCGGCTCAAGAGAAAGAGAAGAGAAAGAGGAGGAAAAAGAAAAAAGAAAAGCAAAAGAGCATTAATGACTCCATCAGAAATCGCATAAATAGCTAACTAAACATAAAACCAAAAATAAAAGGCATGCTATAATATCTACCAGTAACTACCATAAGGGGGCATGATACAATACGCAAGTCATCTATGGGGGTCCTACCAAACCCCACCTAGCACCGGGAATGAAGTACGAAAAGCTCTAGAAACCTCTATCCTACAACTCTTATACTAGACCTTCAGAATTTCCTATCAAGGGTCATGTCCTCGGAAATCTGCATTTTAGCCATGTCCTGCCTAATCACTTCTCCCCAATACTTCTTGGGCCTCTCTCTGCCTCGCCTCGTGCCAACCGCCGCCAACCGCTCACAACTCCTCACTGAGGCATCAGGGCTTCTCCTCCGCACATGCCCGAACCACCTGAGTCTCGCTTCCCGCATCTTCTCATCCACTGGGGCCACCCCCACCTTGTCCCGAATAACTTCATTCTTAATCTTATATAACCTGGTGTGCCCGCACATCCACCTGAGCATCCTCATCTCCGCAACAGATCCAACAGATAAGAAATTATCATAAGGAATAAACTGTCATATCCCAGTTTTACTGCTTAAAAGGGAAAGGATCAAAAAGTTTAAACTGTCATATCCCAAGCCACATGATCACTTGTCTAGAGTTTTCTTCCAGCTATGCTTGTTCCATACATGTGTCCAGAAATTAGAATAATGAATAGATAACACAATTATCGCAAGGAATAGAATAAATTCTCCTCAATCCTTTACCTGACGGAAAGTGATTCAAAAATGATATAGCTAGTGATGTGAGGTGCAAAGAGAAGAATCTCCACTGCCAAAACTACTATAAATAGACGTCGAATGACTTGCTATGTCAAGTGAGCGAGCCATAAGAAACTAGAACACGAATAAAAGAGTCACTCTCTGTTCAGGTTCAGCCACATTCAATGGCATCACTTCAGTGCCAAAAGCCAGTTGCGCAACAAACTGTCTGCCAAAAAACCACCACTGTGACTTGCCACAAAGTAAACAATGAGCGCCACTCTTTTGCTGACAGAATGAAAGAGATGACAGGCAAAATGTTCCACCATGAGAATCACGGTCAGCAATCTGCCTGCCATGGCTCCAAAACTCAACAATCAGCATGTCATGGCTCCACTGCTATGCATGGAGGTCATGCTAATCATAGCCAACAAAATGCATGCCATGGCACCAAACCTCAACAATCAGGATGCCCTGGCTCCACTGCTATGCAAGGAAGTCATGGTAACCACAGCCAGCAGACAGCATGCCAGGGCTCGAAGAAGGAAGGGGGTTTCATGCATAAAATAGGTGATCAGCTGAAGACCATGAGGAGAAAGAAGAACAAAGATGGACGCTGCAGAGATGGCAGTGATAGCAGCAGTAGTAGCAGCAGTGATGAGAGCGACAACGAGAACTGTGGAAGGAACAAGGTATAGCCTATTGTCTACCTTTTGTTCTGTATATTTCAATGTTCACTAATCAGGAAAAAGATGGCCATTTCATTGTTGGTAGTTGGTAGGTATTCTAAAAGTTTCACAAATTTGATCTAAAACTTGGGACATTCACTAGGGAAGAGAACAGATTTTGGGATCTGTTAGTTTAACTCTGCACAATGCTCACTTTCATAAAGATAGCTGTTTTACTAGTTACACTGAAGCCTAAAGTCTCCTCTTATTTTTGCAAAGAGAGAGCTGCTGAAGAAGTAAACTGCAATACTCAATAAGAGACAGAAGCTTTACTACTAATGAACTGTTGCTCAGTAATAATGTACTTTGTCTGAAAGCGGTGTCTGTGTCTGTGAGAGAAAACTAAGTGTGAATGTGCAATATGAATAAATGCTAATACTTCAATGTACCTATCACCTATGGTCTATCCAGTAATGAAATAAGCTTCTGATATAAATATTGTCTCTTGCTTTTGGGATAAGTAATCGATATTGCCTCATGATGATAAAATAAATTGGACAAACAATGAGCAAAGACAAAAGAAAGCCATGTACAAACAACCATGGAACAAGTAAGAGTAGACAATAAGAGAGAAAAAATGGAAGAAAGAAAGAGTAAATCATAACGGAATGACCATTTTCACCAGCATTTGCAGGCATTTTTCCAGTATTAACTTTAGAATGGATACAGTCTGCCTTTAAGTAATAAGCAGAAGAGCTCATCATAATTCTTTTTATAGGCAAAACAGACAGAGCACATAACCATTTTAAAGCTGATGAAATAAATTTTGAAGGAGTTGGTAGTAACTAAGCAATTTCATCTTGTTTCTAACCATTCAGATGAGATAAGAACTAAAAGGAATACTCAAAACGACCAGGGAACTCCTCATAAAAACTCCAGAAACCAATATAAGAAAGTAGTTAAATGAAGATGGAAATAAAGAAAGGCTTAAATAGTTCAGGCTACTCATGAATGTATTAGAAAAATAGTATATTCCATTAGCCATTTGAAGGTTTTGATCCTGCTGCATTTCTACTAGGAAACAAAAAAGCAAGAGTCCATATGTCAAAAGTTCAAAATTAGAACGCAACGAGATGCACAATGAGGACAGACAGCACCATTCGGTCCAGCAGGTAGACAGGGGTTAGAGAGAGTATAATGAAACTAATCAAAATCTGCTGGCATATTGGACTCTGCATCTCTTGACAACAAAAATAAGGAATGTCTATGTTCATATAGACGTATCCACACCAGTGTTTACATAACATATGTCTTCTACATATACTTTAAACCACTGAACATGTTAAACTTATAGGTTTAGCATAAACACCGAGTGTGTCTTAAGTTTTTGTCATTCATAATAAGCACACCTAAAGAGATGGAGAGCAGAGACGAAGAAAACAAAAGAATCTAGTCAACAACAACAACAACCCAGTAGGATCTCACTAGTGGGGTTTGGGGAGGGTAGAATGTACGCAGACTTTACCCCTACCCGAAGGGATAGAGAGGCTATTTCCGGGAGACCATCGGCTCAGAGACAATAAATCCGTAACCACAACAAAAATCAGAAAAATAGTATCAGCATCGTTAAATACAACAAATAAATGGTAAGGCCAAAATGTGAAAGACAAGCAACAACAACCAAAAAAAAAAAAAAAAAAGCTTGTGAAACACAACAAAAATCGCTAGCAGTCCTAGGCAAAACACCATCATACTAGCTGGAGCTGAGGAGAAACGCTTGACTACCCTCTAACCTATAACCCTAATGCTCGACATCCACACCTTCCTATCAAAGGCCATGTCCTCGGAAATTTGAAGCTGCGCCATGTCCTGTCTGATCACCTCGCCCCAGTACTTCTTAGGCCGCCCTCTACCTCTTCTCGTAACTGCCAAAACCAAACGCTCGCACCTTCTAATCGGAGCATCTAGGCTCCTCCTCCGCACGTGCCCGAACCACCTAAGTCTCACTTCACGCATCTTGTCATCCGCAAGAGTCACGCCCACCCTCTCCCAAATAACCTCATTCCTAATCTTATCTATCCGAGTGTGCATGCACATCCATCTCAACATCCTCATTTCTGCTACTTTCATCTTCTCGATCTCTCCATCTCCTTGGATAATAGACCCTAGGTACTTGAAACTCTCTCTCAGGGATGACTTGTGAGTCAAGCCTCACTTCCACATCCGCTTCCCCGAACATGTTGCTAAACTTATACTCCAAATATTCCATCTTGGTCCTACTTAACTTGAAACATTTAGACTCCAGGGTCTGCCTCCATTCCTCCGGTCTCTCGTTAACGCTGCCTCGCGTCTCATCAATCAGAACAACAAAAAGAATCTAGTCAATAACACAAAAATCCTTTAGCGGAACCTATGGGCATAACAATGGCATTATATTTCTACATAGCTAGACAGTTCAAATCTAAAAGATGTTGATCAGTTCCATAGAACTCAGCTACTGGGATTTAATTGACACCAGATATATGCATTATTTGCAAAAGAAATTATGACTAATAATTTTGCCATGCTTTCCATTAAAATAGTCTGTTGATTTGCCTTCATGTCAGTCAAGATGAGAATAAGTTTCATTACTGCTTCTTTCAGAAATTTACACTTCGGTCCTTCTAGAGAAATCGTTAAATTATTAGGGCAATGAATTTTCAAGATTTAAATAGCAAACGAATATCAGCATTTCCTTTTCTTTCTTTGGGTCTATTTTATTATGAAAGTCTCTGAACCAGAACAATTTTACATGTATTTTTTAACTGAAACAGGAGGAAGAAAAGCCATGGGAATCACAAAAGGATGGGAACCTGTCTTATTCTTTCTGTGCATTTTTGTAAAAGCCAAAAGGTCAGTTCATGGGCTACATTACCACTTCTTTGTGAACTGCAATATATGTGGTGGATGCGGTCAAAAGCTTAGTTGAAGGATTTGGAATATAACCATAAGAAAATAAAAAATGGCCTGGAATAGAATGAGATGCTCTTCAAAGTTTAGCCTTTGTTAGAAAAGGAGATTCAAACATGATAGGACAACTGATAAGAAAAGAATCCCACCACTAATTCATGTGGCTATTGCATACATGTATATATTTCAATCATTCTGCGAATATCAGGCAACAAGAAGACAATAGTCCAGAAGAAAATATCTCTAGTTTCAATTCAATCACTCATGGCATCGGTTCAATGTAGCAAGCCCACTCAGCAAAACAATCATGTTCAATCCTCCACCGTGTGCAACAAGACCTGCACACCAACTAGCCAAAAGGCTGTTTGCAACAAGACCAGCACTCCGACTAGCCAAAAAGCTGTGTGTAACAAGACTAGCACCCCAACAAGCCAAAAAGCAAATAATGAGCGCCACTCTCTCGCCGACAAAATGAAAGAAATGGCACACAGAATGTTTCACCATGAACATCAAACTCAAAATGGTCAGAAGGCACACACCCAGCAACTACAACAGTCTGTCTGCCATGAATCCTGTGCAACTCATGGCACTCATGCTAAGCATTCCCAGCATTCTTCATACCATGGTTCGACTCATACTACAACTAATGGAAGGAAAAAGATGGAAGGGCATTGCATGCCTACGATGCAAATGAGGAAGAAGAACAAACAAGAAAAATACAAGTTCAGTGACAGCAGCAGCAGCAGCAGCAGCAGCAGTGATGACAGTGATAATGAAAAATGTGGACAGAAGAAGATATGATCCACACCCTCCTAAATTTATCCATATAACCCTAGTAGGCCACTTGCAGAAACGTTCACAACAGCGAAGTTTTATAATAAAGTAACATGTCTTGAAATTTATAAATGTTTTCTCATTTCCGAGCCCATGACCAGAGAATATCAGAACTTTTCTCTACAACCTAAATTTCTTGTTAGCGGAACTAAGAGAGGAGCCCATGAAAGATCATATACAAGGAGTGCAAAGATGAAAGCAACTTGAATCCTTTAATACGACAGATGCTAAAGTACCTTAACATTCCATTAACATTTCTTATACCTGAATGGAGGAATGATGTGCCTATCAATAAATGCTTATCATTTTGATTATGCAATGAAACATTCAATGTTGAACTTAAGTGATCAGAACACAGTTCTGTTCCTTAATACAACTTCATTAGCATTACCTAAACCAAACAAAAAGAAATTGGATGGTGAGAAAGTACTTTCAGAACAGGGTTGCACGTATAATGGCCAATGACCACCTATTTTCTTTCCAAAGCTTATAGAAAATGAAAACCCCATTTAGAAGTCCATATATCTTGGCTATAAGCAAAACAAACATATAAAAGTTCTCCAGAAACTACTTATAGGAACCTTGCTACTTCTTTAAGTGAGTACATATCATATTTTCCATACAGAAGATTGGTCCATTGCATGAAAGTAATGGTACAACAACAACAACAACTACCCAGTATAGTCCCACTTTACCGGTAAATGAAAGTAATGGTATCATAGAAAAATAGACAAAGAGGATACTCCTAAGGTGGGGAAAAGAACTAGAGGCTATGATACTAATTACTAGTAGTACTTCATAGTGAGCAACATTTGCAGATATGCTACAACAATACCATAACAAAAAAGATGCCCCCTCACCCCCACCCCCTAAAGAAAAAGGGGAAAAAATCCTATACCCTACAAGGAAGCAGTCATGAACCATCTTTGCACAAACCGGACAAAAAAGGTAAAACTATCACCCATTGCTAACAGTTAAGTAGTTGTTGAAAAGCACCCCTCTTTCACTTGATTAGTAACAAAAGTTGCAATAGCATGAACAGCAAGCTTTTCAGCTTCCTCTTGGGTGGACTCAGCCAACTGTAAGTGCTTTTTCCCAATTTTGAAGGAGTGATCACCACCATCAATCACATATAATTCATTAGCACACTTCATTTTATTTCTTACAGCTTCCAGCTTCACCAGTGGACAAAGCCCATCTTTGCTACCCTACATGAAAATAAGCCACAACACTTGTACAAAGCCTTGAGCATGGATAAGTTTATAGTTGGCACCACCACCCTTCCCCAAGAAACTAATATTATGGTATTATAGCAATGGCTGACACCAAACATGATTATTTGAGCTGTGAATAATATTAAAAAATTAGCTATATGACCTAGAAAATTAGCAATGAGTGCACAAAAGCCGTCAAATTATATCATAATGAGACATATTTATGTATGCATGTATGTCAGTGCAAATGTACAGTTACGGCTATAACAAGTATGCGTATAGACCATCTGTAAACAATTAGATTTAGCTAATGTGTGCACCCATTTTCTTGTGAGTATTACTAAACAAGAATGCTCGTTCAACAAATAAGCCTCCCATAAGATCGACCTTTATGTCCATGTGACATGGATGCATCTATAAGCAAGTGATTTTACCTGCACAAACATAACAGGTACATCAATTTGTAACAGCAACTCATCTCGTGTTGCACCTTTTGCACCCTGAAAGATTTACAGCAAGACTTAAAAAAGAGACAAAAAAGAAATGACTGCATATATATTCAGTAAAAGATAATTATTAATAAAAAAGTAAAAACAACAATAATAAGTTAATAACAACGGTAAACTTCACATGCATTTATATGCAGTATATATATTCACTGCAATGTATACACATAAATGCCAAAATATCTCCACTTTTACAAATGAACAAGTAGTGGACATCACGAACATGAGCATCGAACTAAAAAACTAATGTGATTGTGTTTGTTCTTCACTAAGTTGCTCAGATACCAGTGCTTAGCTTGTATTGATGAGCATTCTAATCCTAATAATCAATTTAGACCACTCAAGATTGACAGAAATAAAGAACTTGATTTTGGAATAAGAAACAATGTATCACATCATACAAGAACATGTACATACACATCAAACACAAATAGATACTGCATATATAGAAAATTATACAGTGTTTATAGGTCAAAAATTACTTTTTATTTATTAAACTTTTAACACCCTTAAACAAAATTCCTGGCACAACCACTGCACCTGAAGAGTGTCTGTGTGTATATGCATAAAGTACATACTCAAACAATTTGTAGGCTCCAATGACCAAGATGCAAGTATTCAAGAATTTTCAATTGCAATAGTTATCAAGACAGATTAGAAAATAACTTCAAGTGCTAAATATGGATAAATTTGCAACGAGGGAATTAAGGAATTTTCTTCTTATAATAACTTAGATTTATTAAAAAGAGGCCTTTATTCTTCTACAATTATAAATAGGAATATGGAATTTTGACGAAACAGAGATTAAAAAAAGACAAATTGAAGAGCAGCTCATAGTTTCAAATAGAGGGCACAGCAATCCAGCTTTTAACAACTAGAAACGAAAAAGAAATTTAAGTTGGTGTTAAAGACACAAACCAACTGGTGTCCAACTGTCCTCCATGTCTGGATGCAAACACAAGTTAAAATTTGTATCCATCTTACTAGCTTGTGAAAAAAAAAAAGAGACAAATTTTATAAGCTTTTTAAAATCTTTGGTTGAATGATAAGAGTAAATAATTCAATCCAGCAGGAGAAATACAAAAATCCATGAATTTATGGTGGGATTAGATTTTCAGTATGTGAGAAGCGTCATCTTTCCGCCATCTCAGGTTACTCGAATTATTTCGATGCAATCTTCCAAAAGGCACCATCATATGAACGTCAGCAAAATACATGTTGGAGGTAGAATCTTAACCGTCTAAGCTTTAGTAAGATTAGACATAAATCTGGCAAATCCAATCATCATTACTTCTCCAGCTTGGGAGAAAAAGGGAACATTAAAGAAGTAAATAAACCAAAATACACATTTTACACGCATAGAAACTTTGCAGCAGGAATTGGAGCTGTAATACAGATGGGTAAGAAGGACAGGAACATAATCTGGATAATAGATAACCTTTAATGGGTACCCCAAGCAAATGATAGCTGAAGCACCGACGCCATTAGCAGCTACCATGCAGCTAACCCTACACAAAGGAGGACATTCACCATGTGTTAATATGGAATTAAATGGAATTACCCTGCGCTTCATCAATTATCCGGTGCAACAAGGCGATAAATACATAAGATCAGGCAATGCACCCATATAAACATGGCTATGTGAAACACAACAAAATTCGAAGTACCTTTCAGCATAATCTCTTAGAAAGAAACAACTCAAACACTGCAATTTGAAAGTAGTAGAGCATCCAGCAAACCAAATTTGAGCAAAGGTAATATAAGATATTTACACATAGGTTAATTTTTACAATGCTACGGAAATTTGAATGGACACATTGTATAGGGCCAAATATGGCTTGACCATATGGGGCCGAACGCAACTCTCCTCACGCTCACAAGCGATAAGGGCACGACCCCTCTCATACGCCCCCTGCAGCGAAGGTGCAGTTTGGGCGTAAGGATACTAACGATGTCGTCCATATTTGGACGTCCCCTTTAAAAAGGGCGTCAACTACCTTCGGCGGATTATAGTTTTCGTACGGAGGCCTCACCTATATATAAAGGGAGGCTTCCCTGTTGTAACGGGCCAGATGTTATGATCTAATAATACAATTTCTCTCATTCTCTCTCTATCATTCTCTCTCAACTGTGATAAACGATTATCTTTAAAAGTTCTTCATTCTTGCAAGTATCTCTACATTATAATTATACTGATCTCATATTTAGGTTCATTATATTTAATTACGATTTACCCTTTTTAAATCCTTTGATTGTTTCTAGCTTGTAAAGTAACCAATAACTTTTGAGCCAAACAATTTGGCGCCATCTGTGGGGATTTCGAGAATCAAAATCATAGTATCCACCTAAAGATCACCCAACCATCTCCTCTATATCGCGCGAAAACCAAAAATAGCCGAAAATAACGCCAGATCCAAAGCAATGATGGGAGTCACAACAAATCTTCTGAGCTCTCTCAATGAGGTAGGCGACGACGCTGTCACCAATACAACCCCCGGCACCGCACCAGAAGCAGAGACCTCCCCTTCCCCCTCCGAAGATCCGACGACCTTGCATGACAACGGAGCTTCTACATCCGCTGTCAAAGAGGCACCCTCGGTGGTCAGGAAATTGCTGGAAGAGTGGCTAACAAGCACCCTGAGTGGCTTAGTCGAAAAACCACGACAAGGTAACTTGAAAGCAATACCAATGACGAGTGTCACCACTGCCGCGGGCGAACAAGAAGAGACGCGAGTAAACAACCAACCCGTCGAAATACAGACCCATGATGACACGCTGACCGCCATCCTGAGGAAGATGGAAGAAATGGAGAGCGAAAACAAGGCTCTCCGTGACCAGATAAAGGAGCACCAGAGAGGGTCGACAAAATCCCCGGAGCCCTGCTGCTGAAAAAGTTCGGCGAAACGCTAACCGAAGGGGCCTTGACATGGTACTCCCAACTGCCTGCCAAGGCAGAATCAACATTCGAATAAATGGCGGATAAGTTCGTCACCGCCCATGCGGGTGCAAAAAGGCAGAGGCAAGAGTCAACAACATCTTCGCCGTCAGGTAAACCACAAGTGAAGGGCTCAGGGACTTACTCGCCAGATTCAACAGGGTAAGAATGAGCCTACCGAACGTATCAGAAGGGATGGCAGTCGCCGCCTTCCAAAACGGACTAAGCAGGGACGGTTTCAGAGCGACTAAAAAGTTACTGAACCGCCTTATGAAGTATCCTCCTACGACATGGGAGGAAATCCACAATGCTTACTGCGCCGAAGTACGAGCGGACGAAGACGATCTCAACAGGCCAACCCAACGGTTAACAGCTATACAATTGGAAACAAGGAAAGACCGACGCCACGAGGGACGTCGGGAACATTCCCTTCGTTCCAACAGAAAACAACATCAGCCATACACGAGATCTTCCCATCCGCCGCCCCGGCATGTGGACGCATTACAACGGCACATCGCCCCGCTCCGAAATAAAAGAGGTACGCCCCCTTTATTATCATCACATAATTTTTGCGTCTCTCCTTGAGAAATAGTGTACGCACTGGAGAAGCTTGGCACCAAGGTGCAATGGCCTCAAAAGATGAAGTCAGATCCCGCCACAAGTAAGTTGAACGTCCTGTGCGAATTCCATCAGGAACGGGGACATAGGACCGAAGATTGCATAGGCCTGCGACAAGAGGTTGTCAGAATGCTAAACCAAGGATACCTGAAAGAGCTATTCAGCGACAAAGGAAAGATCAACTTCGCACGCGGACGAGAGCAACCCCGCGGGCCACCGAAGCCGCCTTCCCCGATGCGGACGGTAAACATGATCGTTGACGACGGCAACGACTCGGCAATCAACCATGTCAAATTCGCCAACACTCATAGGTTAAAACGGACCATCTCCCACGAACGGTATGACGACTTCGAAGGAAGTGTCACCTTCTAATGCCGACAATTTGTGTTTTCCTTATTACGATGCTTTAGTCATTACTTTACGCATTATTGATACGGATGTCAAGAGAGTCATGAACGATGACGGAAGCGGCGCCTGTATCATCCACCCGAGAGTCCTTACACAGATGGGACTCGAGGATAGGATAAACCCCGCTGCATAACACTAACCGGTATTAACAATGCAGTGGAACATACGTCTGGAGAGGTGACCATGCCCGTCCTCGCGGGAAGGGTCACGTTGGAAACAACTTTTCACGTGATGGACCAGAAGACGGCATACAACGTCATCATAGGGCGCCCATGGATACATGTCATGCGAGCAGTCCCCTCGAGCCTATACCAAGTGGTCAAGTTCCCTACCCCATGGGGAATATTCAGCATCAAGGGGGAACCGCGCACCACACAAGAGTGCTACAAAATAACCCAAGACTGCAATCGCACCTGACAACGAAGGGGAGCGAGCGCGGAAGCATAGCAATTAGCCATGTTGGGAAATAAAACCGACCCGACGGCAGACACCATCAAAGATCCTGACATCGTAGAAGCTTGTAAAGCAACGATCGAAGATCTCGATCCAATCCAACTGGATAGCAAAAATCCCGCAAAGAAAGCCTATATCGGACATGGCCTCGCCAATCCAAGTAAGTACCATGAATTCTTAACTAACAATGCAGACCTATTTGCCTTTTCCCATGCAGATATGCCAGGGATTTCGCCAGATATCGCCACCCATAAGCTAAATGTCGACCTGCAGCATCCGCCGGTACGACGAATTAGAAGAAAGTTCAACGTTGCAATCAATGAAGCAGTCCACGGGGAAGTAGACAACCTACTCGCCAACGGCTCTATCAGGGAGTCAAAATATCCTCAGTGGGTCGCCAATGTCGTCATGGTCAAAAAGAAAAACGGAAAGTGGAGAATATGCGTGGACTTCACCGACCTGAATAAAGCGTGCCTAAGGACTCCTTCCCCCTTCCCCACATCGACCAGTTTATCGATGCCACCGCTGGACACGAACTGCTGAGTTTCTTAGACGCATATTCCGGTTACAACCAGATCCTGATGGCCAAGGAAGATCAGGAAAAGACAACCTTCATCACCCACCAAGGGACCTACTGCTACAAAGTGATGCCTTTTGGGCTCAAAAACGCAGGGGCCACATATCAAAGAGTGGTTACCAAGATGTTCAAAAAACAACTCGGCAAGACCATGGAAGTCTACATCGACGACATGCTAGTGAAATCTGCAAAAAAGGAGGATCACATCGACCACTTAAAAGAGGCCTTCGAAATACTAAAAAGGTACGGAATGAAACTGAATCCCGAAAAATGTGCTTTCTGCGTAGCGTCAGGGAAGTTTCTAGGGTTCCTTGTATCCCAACGAGGCATCGAAGTCAACCCCGACCAAATCAAGGCAATCGCCACAATACCCGAAGTGCTAAACAGCAAAAAGCAGGTGCAAAAGTTGACAGGCCGAATAGCCGCCCTTTCCAGATTTATCTCACGATCCTCTGACAGATGCCCCAAATTTTTCAACGTGCTAAGAAAGGACAACGAATTTCAGTGGAACGAGGAATGCGTCAAAGCCCTGCGAGAACTAAAAACATATTTGTCGTCACCACCACTACCACTGCTAGCCAAAGCGGATCCAGGCGAGCCCCTGCTGATATATTTGGCCATATCGGAAGTCGCCGTCAGCGCAGTATTGATTCGTGAAACAAAAGGTACGCAATCCCCTATCTATTATATTAGCAAAACCCTGGTGGACACCGAAACACGGTACCCACACCTCGAAAAATTAGCTCTTGCACTGGTCACAGCTTCAAGAAAGCTCAAACCCTATTTCCAATGCCACCCCATTAAAGTGGTGACCACGTTCCCCTTAAGAAGCACACTACATAAGCCCAAGTTATCGGGCCGGCTTGCCAGATGGGCTATAGAGCTCAGCGAACATGATATCTCGTATATCCCAAGGACCGCCATCAAGTCACAAGTCCCCGCCGACTTCGTGGCCGACTTTAGCACAAAAATACTACCAGAAGTAGAAAGAGAAGCTCTACACTCCACCTCAAACACCGACCTATGGGCTCTCTACACGGATGGAGCCGCAAATGCCTCGTGATCAGGACTGGGACTCATCCTCGAAGTCCCCACGGTCGAAATCATTCGCCAGTCCATACGATGCCCCGAGATGACTAACAACGAGGCAGAATATGAAGTCGTTATTGCAGGTATAAAGCTAGCCATCAAATATGGGGCCTGCCGACTCGTCCTCCACTGCAACTCTCAGCTCATGGTAAATCAAGTCACTGGACTTACCAAATCAAGGAACAAAGATTGCAAAAGTACCGGGCGGAGATCCATAGATTGATGGCCCAACTCGACGAGTGCCGCTTCGAGCAGGTCCCTAGAGCGCAGAACGCTGAAGCAGACGGCCTGGCAAAACTAGTTGCAGCCACCACGAGCTTCGACAAAGAAAGTGTCCTCACTCTCCTCCACTCGGCAATCGATCATGCGGACGTACTCTCGTTAAACTTAACCTGGGACTGGCGTACCAAGTTTTTATCCTACTTGCAAGATGGAACTCTCCCGCCTGATAAAAAAGAGGCAAGGAAGCTCCGTGTACAGGCCGCCAAATATTGCATGATAAACCAAGAGCTCTACAAAAGGACCTTTGGAGGACCCCTGGCCAAGTGCCTAGGCCCTAATCAAACGACCCCAGTTCTGGAGGAAGTACATGAAGGCCATTGCGGCGCCCATACTAGCAACCGCGCACTCGTGCACTGTCTAATGCGAGCCGTCTATTACTGGCCTACCATGAAGAAAGATGCCGCAGAGTATGTCCGCCGATGCGAGAGATGCCAAAAGTTCGCCCTCATGATACACCAACCGAGAGAACCCCTCCACTCGGTCACCTCCCATTGGCCCTTCATCAAGTGGGGAATGGACATAGTCGGCCCGTTACCCGCAGGACGGGGAAAGGTACGGTTTCTATTAGTTTTAACTGACTATTTCTCCAAGTGGGTGGAAGCAGGTGCATACGCCCAAATACGCGAATAGGAGGTCATCGCTTTCATATGGAAGAACATCATCTGCCGCTTCGGCATCCCCAAGAAAATCACCTGCGACAACGGGTGACAGTTCATCGATCAGAAAATGACCAAATTCTTCGACAAATGGCACATCAAACGAATACTCTCCACACCATATCATCCTGCCGCCAATGGTCAAGCAGAATCATCCAACAAGACAATACTAAATATACTGAAAAAGAAGCTTGAAAACGCCAAAGGACTATGGCCAGAACTGCTACCAGAAGTACTATGGACGCACATGACCACCCCTAAGTCTTCCACGGGAGAAACGCCCTACTCGCTGGTTTACGGGACCGATGTTGTCATACCGGTTGAAGTAGGCGAACCAAGCTTGAGGTATTCACACACAAGCGGAGCGGAAAACGTCTCGAACCGACTCCAAGACCTCGATGAAGCCGAGGAAATGAAAGAAATGGCCCACATCAGGATGGCAGCCCAGAAACAGCAAATCGAAAGATACTACAACAAGAAGGCCAAAATCCGACCGCTCAAAGTAGGTGACTACGTCCTCAAAGCCAAAACCTTGGCATCTAAGGACCCAAGCGAAGGAAAACTAGGTACCAATTGGGACGGACCGTACAAGATTACTGCGATAGCAAATAAAGGGTCATTTCAATTGGAGATAATGGAAGAGAAGACACTCCAAAACAATTGGAATATCTCTCACCTCAAGTATTTCCATTTCTAAAAAGCACCCCCCGAGTCGTACTCTTTTTCCCTTACCCGAGTTTTGTCCCAATTGGGTTTTCTCGGAAAGGTTTTTTAACGAGGCGACAAAGAAGATGCTCGAAAATGCTCACGAGACAAGTTTGACATGCCGATTACTCTGCAAGCCAGCACAACAGGCATGCCAAAGGGACTCGACCTAAGGCCATCTCCAATGTATGAAAGGCTACGGCCATCTCCAATGTATGAAAGGCTACGGCCATCTCCAATGTATGAAAGGCTACGGCCATCTCCAATGTATGAAAGGCTACGGCCATCTCCAATGTATGAAAGGTTACGGCCATCTACAACGTATAAACGGCTAAGGCCATCTCTAATGTATGAAAGGCTACGACCATCTACAACGTATAAAAGGCTACGGCCATCTACAACGTATAAAAGACTACGGCCATCTACAACGTATAAAAGGCTACGGCTATCTACAACGTATAAAAGGCTACGACCATCTAAAACGTATAAATAGTTACGACCCTCTCAAAACGAGCAAATGGCTAAGGCCATTATCGTACTAAGTCGACTCGATTCGATTACGATAAATCAACTCGACACCGTCGAGATCACTAAATGGTTACGACCATCTCGAAACGAGCAAATGGCTAAGGCCATTATCGTACTAAGTCGACTCGATTCGATTACGATAAATCAACTCGACACGGTCGAGGTCACTAAATGGTTACGACCATCTCCAAACGAGCAAATGGCTAAGGCTATTATTGTACTAAGTCGACTCGGTTCGATTACGAAAAATCAACTCGACACGGTCGAGATCACTAAATGGTTACGACCATCTCGAAACGAGCAAATGGCTAAGGCCATTATCGTACTAAGTCGACTCGGTTCGATTACGATAAATCAATTCGACACGGTCGAGATCACTAAATAGTTACGACCATCTCGAAACGAGCAAATGGCTAAGGCCAATATCGTACTAAGTCGACTCTGTTCGATTACAATAAATCAACTCGACACGGTCGAGATCACTAAATGGTTACGGCCATCTCGAAACGAGCAAATGGCTAAGGCCATTATCGTACTAAGTTGACTTGGTTTGATTACGATAAATCAACTCGACACGCTCGAGATCGCTAGATGTTTACGAACATCTTAAAACGAGCAAAGGCCATTGTCGTAATAAGTCGACCCAGCTCGACTACGGCAAATCAACTTGGCAGCAATCGACACTACGCATACTACTACGACAAGAGCACGAAATAAAAAAAAAAGCAAAAAATATACGCATATCAAAAGAATAACTTTCATTTCCTCCAAAAAAGAAAAAAGTATACATTTACAAAGGGTCTTATTCACACGACTAAAAAATTACAACAGCAAAATAAATACACATTCTAACCACCGCCGCCCTGATCGCCATCGCCAGCTGGCCCTTCGCCTTGTCCACCGCCGCCTTCGGCCCGAAACACCACAGAGATCCAGGACCCAGTAGCCAGATGGTTCACGTCCTCGAAGGTGTAGCCCCCGGGTCCGGAGAATCGGAGCTATACCTACAAGCTTCCCGGGCAACCCGAACCAAACGACGTTGGTCCTCAACCTCTACCGCAGTGGCCCGACCAGCGGCATGTAAATCTTCAAATACGGCTAGCTTAGCTTCGGCGTACACCCACATATCGCGTGCCTTGCTAGACATATCGTCGGCTAACTCAGTCGATGCTGCTTGTCTAAGAGCGTCAACCTCAGCCGCGCTGGCGTTGAGCTCGGCAATTAAGGCATCGACTTTGGCACGCAATTCAGCGGCATCCGCCATTGCCCCACGACCAACCTCCAATTCATCCTCCTTCTATCGAAGAAGGTTCTCCAGCTCCGTGTTACGAGCCAGGACAGTCATTAAATTTTCATCTACTTACTCTAACTGAGTCACACGCTCCCGCAACTGAGCTTCCGACTACTCCAGGCCCACGCGAAAAACTTAAAACTGCGGGTCTTGAGCATATATGTCGGCCAACGTCTGGTGTTTGGCGAGGCACTCTTTATACTTTTTTACCACCTTCCTAAGGGTGGCGGTCTTCTTCTGAGCACGCCGGCCCCTCTCCACTACCAAAATGAGGGTCTAAAAAAAAACACAACACAAGTCAGCATACACCTAAGGTTCGTTCTGAGAAACGAAAAAAGCAAAGCATACTTGCACATCTGCACCGGCGACTCTTCGGGATAAGTCCCTATCGCTGACGTCCTTCAGATTTTCGCTCTCAGCAGCCGCGCAAAGTAAAGTCATGTCCGCCGCGGCCTGCTCACTCTCCAACAACAGGTTATATCCGGACGGGATCACGATCCGACGGTTAGGCCCAACCGCCGCCATCTCCACTCGAGCGTGATCCCCTTGCGGCACGTCCTCAGTCGTGGGGGGCCCGCTCAGAGCATGTCCTCCTCTCGTCAGCAACCACCTCGACAGCAGCCGACGTATCGCCTCCTCCTACGTTTGGGGGGGTGATAGCAGGTACAACCCCCCTCTGAGGGGCCGGCCTCCCTGAGCGAATGGCATCACCCATTAATATCGGCCTCGACTCGGGACGACGTACATTCGCCATCCTGCACTCTATGGCAATTCCCTTGCCAAGAAGCATACCTTCGGAAGCCTCCTCTTCGGCACCAGGAGATGGAGGCGAAGGAGTCGTCTCGTTTGTGGATTCGACCACCGGCGCGACCTCGGGCTGAACAACCTCAGGAACGTCCTCGCTAGAGGGCCCCTGGGTCATATATTCGCCTTCAGGCCGAGCAGCCTCAAGAACATCCTCGCTAGAAGGCTCCTGGGTCATATACTCGCCGTCAGGCTTAGCAACCTCAGGAACATCCTCGCCCGAAGGTTCCTGAGGCACATAATCGTCCTCAAAATCAGTCCTCGCCGCCGAGGAGCTGCAACACTCTGCCTTTTTCTCCTTCGGGGGACGCTCCGAACTGTCAAAGTAAAGTAAGTCAAGCAATAAACACTTAAAAATAGAACTTTCAAATTAGAAGTCGGCGTAATACCTAACGGGCCGTATTGGGTAATGAATGTCGACCACGTACGGTACTCCTCCGCGAAAGGAATCCTTCTCTCCACCCACGACCTTATATCTGGGACAGGTCGGGGTAGAGAAATCCTAGTTGCAAAAAGGGGGAGAGCAAAGAAGTCACAAAGACTGAACGGACAAAAGTCGCGAGAAATATTAAATATGGATAAAATCACTCACGTTCTGGATTCCACGTCTCTGGGAACCTTCATGGGGCCGCAACCAGATCCGCCGTCTGGACATAGAAAAATTTGAGCCAGAAGCGGCGATTGGGCTTGTCGTCCGCCCTAACGACCAGTCCATTCGCGCCACGACTCTTCAACTGCAGCATCGATCCCCTCATAAAACTAGGGCTAAACAACTGCACCAGGTGGTGGACCGAGAAGTCAAGTCCGGCCCTACCAGCGTAAGTGGTCAATATGCGACACACTTTCTATGTATACGGAGTAAGATGAGCCGGGCATACATTGTAAAAACGGCAAAACTCCTCCGCTAGAGGTTAAGTTGGGAGGCCACACTCGATCAAAAATGGGTATTCATAAAAAGCACAGAACCCCAATCGTACGTTAGCAAAATCCCCCTGGCCGCCTCCATGACCACTGCATCGGGGATTTGGCACGCCTCCCGCAGGCTGTCCAAATGTGAATCAAGGAACTCGGAGAGATTCCATATCTTGTAGGAAAATCCCTTCGAGCATGAAGCTCTCGGGGAAGGACGTTGTCCACAGTGAGAGGGACGAGGAGCCTTTGGGTCTTTTTCCCACCATCTGAAGATGGTGGAACCCTAGAAGAGGACTCGTCTCTATCTCCCCTATCTTGTTGGCCTCGCCTTGCCATAATAAATGTTTATCTACGAAGGAGTACGTCAACAACTAAGAAATTGACTTCAAAGAAAACTCGAAGGGTTCAAAACAAAAGATACTAGTCTCTGTTACAGATGAAAGAAGAAGGTGAGAGTTTGAGAAGTTCAAAAGATAGCAGAAAATAAACCATCCCCCTATTTATAGGGCCTTAATACACGAAAATCGAAGAGGCAAGCATAAAAAAAAGGGCGGAAAACCAAAACGTCAAATCGCCCCTTGATCCATCTTGGGAGCAATTATAATCATGACGCATGTCGGCAGTGACGTCGGTCCAAAAAGTGGACCAAGTGTCAACGCATTAACGATGCCACAGCGGATCAACATTTCCGCCCATTGAAGACGTACATCGTGTACGCCTCCAACGGGTGGAGGGACTAACTGTATAGGGCCAAATATGGCTTGACCATTGGGGGCCGAACGCAACTCTCCCCACGCTCACAAGCGATATGGGCACGACCCCTCTCATACGCCCCCTGCAGCGAGGGTGCAGTTTGGGCGTAAGGATACTAACGATGTCGTCCATATTTGGACGTCCCCTTTAAAAAGGGCGTCAACTACCCCCGGCGGATTATAGTTTTAGTACGGAGGCCTCACCTCTATAATAAAGGGAGGCTTCCCTGTTGTAACGGGCCAGATGTTATGATCTAATAATACAATTTCTCTCATTCTCTCTCTATCATTCTCTCTCAAGTGTCATAAGCGATTATGTTTAAAAGTTCTTCATTCTTGCAAGTATCTCTACATTATAATTATACTGATCTCATATTTAGATTCATTATATTTGATTACGATTTACCCCTTTCATATCCTTTGATTGTTTCTAGCTTGTAAAGTAACCAATAACTTTTGAGCCAAACACACATACTAAAGCTCATCTATTGAAAGAGGTCTAGAATGTACGGACCTGGACATCCTTTCTCACTAACACCCTGATAAATTAATATGTGCTAGAAACTCAACTCAACATGAATTACCCCTCTTTCTTATTCACAAAGGTTAAAATTAGGTTGTCTAGTAGATGACATCAACTGATTTTAAATAAGACAGGAGAAAGTTCCAAATTGTATACACAGTGTTCTAAACATGAGCAACGAATATCACCTTGAACCCATTGACTTTCCTGCCAAGATCAGCGGATGCCCAGGATATTTAGCAGACACCTCTTTGACAATATCGGAGTGAAAATCAACCAATTTTTCTGCCTTGGGGGGAGCCCTCCTCTTTCCACCAGACATATCTGCCAGAGTCCATAAAATTTCAGCAAGAAAATATATACTATAAATTTTTGTCGATAATACGTCGAGTGAAACATAATCTTACATGGGTAGTCAAAGGTCACAACTTCAGCAGCATTCAGTTCCTTGCTCAACATCTCCTTCCATCTTCACAAACCTTGATAAGTTAGTACAGAAGCTTTATGCTACTTATAAAACATGCAGCTAAACTCTGATTATAAGAAGTTGTTTACAACAATGTCAATATTTTGATAGAAGCAAATGATATAGAGTAAAATCTGTATTTATTGTATGGGTGTTTAACGGGTGGGCCGGGCCGGGCCTATTTTTTGGGACCCGTACGGGTTACATTCCTGGCCGGTTCCGGATTGGTTCTTAATGGTTTTAACGGCGAGAAATTTAAAAATAGACAGATTTATCACTGGTCGTTGAAAAATAGCCAAGTTTCAAAAGTTATCGAAAATTATCTGAGCGAAAACACTGTTCAAAATCCAGAAAAATACGCCCGCAAATTTTATGGGAGTTCCAGCAAGTATAATTATCCAGTATAATATACTGGAGGAGCACTGGTGCTCCAGTATCCCGTAAATTTTACAGGAGTTAGCAAAGTATACCGGTCCAGCATAATTTGCTGGAGTTCGTACACAAATGCATCAGAACTCCCGTATATTATACTGGATCGGTCCTTGTTGCAGCAAAATAGTGGCTATTTTTTATTGATTTGGTAAACGCTGGCTATTTTTCATTGACTAGTGTGAAAACTAGTTATACCATGATATTTTAACGGTTTAACGGGTTCGGGTTCATCCGAGTAAAAATTGAACCGTAAGGGTTACGGGTTGAGGGGTCCGGGCCGGGTTTGGTATATTTATAAATTGTTTTTTTAATATTTTGTATAACTATTGTAAAGTATTAATATAAAGAATACAGGTGGTTCGTGCATAAAGAATACAGGTTAGATAAGATTAAGAATGAAGTTATTCGAGAGAAGGTGAGGGTGGCCCCGGTGGATGAGAAGATGCGTGAAGCGAGGCTCAGGTGGTTCGGGCATGTGCGGAGGAGAAGTCCTGATGCCCCAGTGAGAAGTTGTGAGCGACTGGCGGTGGTCGGCGTGAGGAGAGGCAGAGGGATGCCTAAGAGGTATTGGGGAGAGGTGATTAGGCATGACATGGCTAGGATGCATATTTCCGAGGACATGGCCCTTGATAGAAAAGTCCGGAGGTCTAGTATCAGGGTTGTAGGATAGGGGCTCCTAGAATTTTTTGTACTCCTTTCCCGGGGTTGGGTGAGGCTTGTCAGGGCGACTCATAGATGATTCGTGCATTGGATTGTGTCCCCTTATGGTAGTTATTTATGGTAGCTACTGTTTGATATTATTGCATGTCATTTTATGTATAATTCTTATGTTTAGATAACTATTTATGCGATTTCTGCCGGAATTACTAATGCTCTTTTGTTTTTGTTTTTGTTTTTGTTGTTGCTTTCCCTTTCCTTCTCTAAGCCGAGGGTCGATTGGAAACAGCATCTCTACCCTTTTGGGTAGGGGTAAGGCTTATCTACATATTACCCTCCTCAGACCCCACCTTGTAGGACTATACTGGGTAGTAGTTGTTGTTGTTGTTGTTATAAAGAATACAAGGAAGATGGGAAAAAATTACACTTATAAATTGCAAGTGCTACATTTATTTCAAAATTACAAAATTAAAGTTTCCATTTAAAAAGTAAATTAACAAAAAATAGCAAAACTAAATTTTCATGCATAATAAATTTATAATACTTCAAATTAATCTAACAAACTAAAACATTAAGCATAAATACGTCTAATAATTTTAAAATAACACAAATTATTTTAAAATCTTAAAATGACACATATATAGCATATTTTAAAAATAATACGTTACCATCATATTCGACTATTTGAACATTTATAGTTTTATACCCTAAATATATACACTATATATTAAATTTAAACAATTTTAAATTATGTTAATTAGTATACAATAATTGGTATATTCATAGTATATTCATGGTATATTCATGGTATATTCATAGTATATTCATGGTATATCACGGTATATTCATAGTATATTCACGGTCTGGGCCGGTCCGGGTCGGGCCAGTTAACCGGTTTAACGATACTGTTCATTTAACGGGTTTTACCGGTCTTTAACCGATATTTAAAATGTAAACAGAACAACCCGTCCAACCCCCTAATCTAGCCAAGCCCCCCCCCCCCCATGGTCCGGGCCGGTTTTAGGTTCTACCGGTCTGGGTCGATCCGGAACTAGGCTGACCCGGCCCGTTTAACACCCTTAATTTATTGTAAGACAAAGTTGACTTCCCTCCATAAGTGAGAAAAGTCATTTTACTCTTTTTCATAAAAATTGAGTTTAAGTTCTATGCACTCATGGTATAAAATTTATTTACACAATCAGATAACTTTAAAATGTAAGAATTTAAGTTATATACATGTCATCGAAAACAGGTAAGCCTCCTTAAAATGTGGATTTGTAATCTTGAAAATAAAACAAGTTACCAGCTACAATAACATGTAAAAGTGACCTGATAGTGTAAATATTCCTTACATTGATGTGTTTTTTACTTAAAATCAAAAGATAATTATGGAGAACTTTACCTAATAAGCATTTATTGATAACCTATGATAAAAGATAATTAACCAGCTATAACAGGTTTAAGTTACACTTACGGTATACAAATTCATTACACAGTCAGTACATAAGAGAGATGACCTGATCATCCAATCAGAGGTGGAAGGAGCACCAGCACCATGAGCAAATACCACTACTGGTGACTTTTTTGAGCTTTCATTCACTTCTGCTTCTTTTTTTACTTGTTGCTTTTTTGACTCTACTGCTTCTTCCTTCTGTTCTGTATGCTTACGTTTTGAGGCTCGTCGGCTAGCCATTCTGCTCGATACCGTTGAATAAACCGCCGGCAGAATTGGTTTTGAACTATCGGAATAGTTATGCCGGAAGTGGAAGCTCACCGATATTTGCTGATATGGATTTTCGCGCAAAATTTCGGGACAATTTGTGAAACGGTGGAAGTATTGGGCTGGGCTGACGAGAAGATCAATCAAAAGTTAGGCCCACAGTCTACATGGATAAAGTTAAAAATTGCATGAAGGCACTCTATTTGGCCGGACAAGAGGGGTTGCTCTGATGGTAAGCAACCCCCCACTTCCATCAGTTTGGTTTTGTTGTTGATATTTGCTTGTTTCTATTCTTCCTCTCGAGCCGAGGATTTGGAAATAGCCTCCTACCCTCCCAAGGTAGGGGTAGAGCCTGCATATATACTACCCTCCCTAGACCCCACTGGTGGGATTATACTGGGTTGTTGTTGTTGTTGTTGTTGCACTCTATTTGGCCGCCCTTTTAACTTGTAGCTGCTTTGTATTTTTGTTTGTATCCGTACCCACTTTTTAAAAAAATTCAGCTTCCCTTTTTTCTATCTTTCTCCTCCTCCTCTTCTTCTTCTTCAATACCACAATTCTTGCTCTTCACTGTAGTTAGTGTTTGAGATAAGCCTTTACAAATAGAATATGAGATTGGAACTTGCTAGTTTCATGCTTTGCGGTAACTAAAGAAGATAGATTTTTTGGATTTAGCTTTGCATGATATGTAATCGCCAGATTTTCATTGATCATTCTAACAAATTTTAACGGGAAATAATATGTAGCTACTTAAACATGATATTTGGAGACTATCCGCCAAAAATTGCTAGATATTTTCAATGTAATTCCTTTGATGAATATACAAGAAACAAAGGCAAAAACTTCAGCTCTAGAGCTGAAGTTTTCTAGTACAAAAGAAAAACTTCAGCTTTAGAGCTTAAGTTTTATTTTATAACTAGTATATTTACCCGCGCGATGCGCGGATCGGTTTAAAAAAAACAAAAAGGTGGATAGAGATATTGGAAACAGATGTAAATTGCAAATTAATTTTATAGACTACATTAAAAAGAATTAAATAATAAACAAAATGACGAATATCATTTTGATTGTTTGTCTAAATATTTTTCTTAGGGACCACCAATCCCAAAGAGATGTTACAACATACTTGAGTGCTACACCATTACTTGATTTTAAAAGAATTAGTCCATATGAAAATTCAGAAATTTGTGTCTCAAGTACATTATTAAAGTACATCACATTTGATTCTAAACTTATTCACCAAATGAAGCTTAATCAAGGAGCACTAACTTTGTTCTTATCGAATTTGGGGAACATCTTTGCTCTTCTCTCGTCAAGAGAAAGAAACTCACATGCATCGATTGTTAAATCATCATCGAATTCCAGAATTTTTTCATCATGCCAAACACCTCGACCAACTACACGTGTTGGCTGCTTTCTATCAACGCATCTGCAATCCTCTCGATATTTGCAGCAATGACACTCATCATATCAACCAAAGTGTCTTCATTACACCTCCTCTTAA
This sequence comes from Nicotiana noctiflora, assembly GCA_032618575.1. Classification (NCBI taxonomy): domain Eukaryota; kingdom Viridiplantae; phylum Streptophyta; class Magnoliopsida; order Solanales; family Solanaceae; genus Nicotiana; species Nicotiana noctiflora. The sequence continues at coordinate 225,252 of JASVEL010008561.1, forward strand.
AGGCTAGTTTAAGTGTGACGATGAAGAATTGTTGTCAAATATGGCATTCAATTGATCAAAGTTCTCAATATTTTCGCCCCTCGTCAAGTTTATATCAAGATATGGTTAGGAAACAGATAAAAAGTTTACAGTTTAAGTAGGCTAATGTAAATGACAAAAACAAAAACTTAAGACAAACTTCCATTAGTAATGAGCATTTTTTCAAACAAGAATTTGTACTCGAAAAGAAATAAATTATAACCGAGCAATTTATTGAATTAATTTGCATTCCAAATACAGTCTAATGCTCAAAACTAAAGTCATCACATTGAGCTCCTACATGTCAAACATCTAAGGGAATTTGAATCATTTACAATAATGCATCTAATAGATATCAATTCACTGTAACAGATTATAAGTTATGTAATATTGTAAGACATGCTGAAAAGGGAAAAGAGAGAGGAATGATAGTAAGGTAAATATGCAAGGATGGATAACCAACCAGCGTAATAGAAAATGTCACCCTCCATAACCAAACATTAGACAACTAAAATGGTAAGAAACAAAATTTAACTACCTAAGAATATGATTAATAAATAGGTCCACTATTTAGGCAAAGAAGGGAGAGGGTGTAATAAGAAGATGTAATTACTTATGAAAGTGCGGAATCATCACCAATGAATTCAATAAGTCATAGAGCGACCAATTGAAATAGTTTCTTAGCTACTCATAAGGAGAAAAGAAATAGAAATATTAATTGACACTGTAGTACCCATAACTTTCTCGTATATCTTTGTCAACTACTTTCTTGATTGAATTGGTACTCCTGCTTGTACACAAGAATTATATGTAATAAGTTTAATTTGATGACACTAATAAAACATGTAAACTCATTTTGCAAGATGAAAATATAAATAAATATTTTGGTGTAACAAAACCGTCTGTGAAAGACCTTGTTCCTACATATGAAATAAATATCTGATAATGAATTGAAAAATAGAAAATACGGTAGGAATAGCAGTGTAGTCTTAGTTATAATGCATGGTGTTTCATTTAAAAAAATAATAACAAACAAAATGACTCATACTTGTAATGCATGAATAAGTAGTTTTATCAAAAGTGTCTTTGTCATCTCTCATTCTACCTTCGACAATGGAGTATGTTTTTTTTTTCTTTTCAAACCTCAATATACCTTGTGAGAAATTTATTGTGAAAAGGTTAGACATGTTTGTAAGTTGATTGTTAGTATTTAAAACATGAGAATTTAGTAGCTCAAAGTAAATTAAAATAAAAAAAAATATTAATGTCTATGAGATAACTGGAAACCGTACCAATAGAAATTTTCGGCTATTGTTCTAAAGCTTATTTCCAATATAGTTTAGCAAAGACGGGATCATGAGTAGCACATAAATTCTAAAACTTCATTATTAAATACCATAGTATATGGAACTTGCAATATAGTAATATATCATAATATAAAATTTACAAAATAATATTAAGGTATGTAAAGAAATAAACTTTAGCATTATATGTTAAAATAAATAAAATATAATATATAATGAAGGCAAACACTCCGCGGAGGATTCAGAACATCTGTGTAATGTGCATGTACAATACGCATAGTGCAAGGACCTAGAAAAGGTGGGAGCAATAAGCCCCCAAGAGCTGCACCATCGTCCTTATAAGTACGGGTAGCTAATATTAGCTTTAACGACTACTCCTGCAATCTCACAATTTTCTCAAATATTTATTTATAATATTGATCAGCAGAAAAACGCACATGATCTCCTGTTTCATAGCTAAAATTTGGAATAACCACACACATTGTAGTATATATAATCATCATAGCATCATCAACAGTGGCAGATCCAAGATTTCAAAGTCGTGGGCGTTCGGAGATAAGAAAAAGGAAAATACATTTATTTGTGGGTGTATACTCAATATTTATTATAGGTGTTTAACGGGTGGGCCGGGCCGGTCCGGGTCCAATTTTTTTTAACCCGTACGGGTTCTTTACCGGGCCGGTTCCGGGCTCTTCCTTAACGGGTATAACGGGTTGGGGTTTTTTCGGGTAAAAATTGACCCGTACGGGTTACGGGTTAAAGGGGCCGGGCCGGGCCGGGTTTAACGTGTTTTTTTTTTTTTTTTGTAATTTTGTATAACTATTGTAATTTATTTAAAGAACACAAAGTAAATGATACTTGTGCACTTATAAAGTTTCAATGTAAGACTTTAAGTTTGTATTTCAAAAATAAGTTAGATGATTTAGTTTCAATTTAAGACTTTAAGTTTGAAATTGAAATTTAAAAATTGAAGTTTCAAATTTCAATTTAAGACTTTAAGTTTGAATTTCTAAATAATAATTTTAATATAAGACTTTAAGTTTGCTTTCAAAATTAAAGTTCCAATTTAAGAATTTAAGTTTGATTTTTGAAACTTTAAATTTGACATTCAAACTTAAATTGTTAAAGTTTCAATTTAAGATTTTAAGTTTGAATTTCAAAATTAAAATGTTAAAGTTTCAATTTAACACTTTAACTTTGAATTTCAAATTTAAAGTTTCAATTCAAGTTATATTAAGAATTTGTATTACTTTAAAATATAAATTAAAGAATAGAAGGAATATGAGAAAAATTGCACTTGCTACAAATTGCAAGTGCTTCTTTTATTTCATATTTCATAACTCAAATTTGAAACTTACAAATTGAATGTTTACATCTTTTAAGACTTGAACAAATAACAATAAGTAAATTCGGATGGGTGACCACTTGTTAATATATCTCCAAGTTCCTCGTCTTCTAGGCGATCAACATCTTCATGTCCTTGATTTCTTCAGTTGAATTCGTACAATGTGCATTAGCAACTTCAGTTATTGGATATCTATATTTATAGCAAACTTTTAAAAATAAATATGTATAGTTCCATCTAGTAACTCTCCAGTAGTAGGGTTAATAGTTGTTTGACTATCATCACCATCTAGGCCCCATTCTATCGAGTGTGCAGCTCTCATATGTCTACTAAGCGTTTCAGTTCCCCCTAAATTTCCTACAGTCAAATGTTTAAATGAAACTTTACAAATTTTGCATCTAACTCTATCGGAACCTTCAATTAATTCAAAAAAATTCCAAACCTTACTTCTTTTTCTACGATTAGTCGTCGGAGCCGTAGGTGGTCTACCACTAGTGCCACCACCACCACCCCTTGTATCAACTCCAACACTACCTACCCCAGCACTAGGTGCACTAGTAGGTGTAGCAGATATCTCTTCTTCAATTCTTATTTCATTATCTTCTATTCCATAATCTTCTTGTAATTGATCATAATCTATATTTTCATTAGGCGATGTTTCAGGAACAATAGATATTGAGCTATTACTACCAGATGCTGAAGAATTACCTCTACTTTTACTCCCCTTATCAGTAACTTTTCTACACGTTTTTTTGCAGCACTAAACATATTGTGAAATTTAAGGAATAAATAAGCTCAAAATAAATATGCAATTAAAATATTAACAAGAGAAAGAGTTGGAGGGAGTGCACCGAATTGGAGCACTTGGTTATGCAATTCCGAATTTCCGATGTTACCCCGAACAAGCGTCAAGCCAATATTCCAACTTGAAGTTCAAAACCCGAATGATAAAATACTAGATAATTAGAGAATAGGTGAATGAGAGAATTTGAGATTGAGATGAGAATTTTGAGTGAGAAATGAAGAAGGGGGGGAGGGGTATTTATAGATTTACATAAGGCTACATTCGTAAATTAAAGATGTGTTAAAAATTAAAGAAAAATGGCCAAAACTTAAATAGATCCGTTGGCCAACTGATTTTTTTTTATTCTAGCCGTTTGGGCCTTTGGGGTGGGCCCCATATATCTGTTTTTTTAAAAAAAAAAAAAAAATTTTGACCGTTGAACCGGGCCGGGCCGGGCCGGTTTAACCGTTAAGGTTACTGTTTGCCGGACCGGGCCTACCCGGTTCCGGTTACCCGTTCAAATTTTTTTTCCGGAACTAACCCCTACCCCATAAAAACCCAGCCCACCCGGCCCCTTTGCCACCGGTCCGGGCCGGTTCCGGTTTCTACCGGTCTGGGCCGGTCCGGTGTGGGTGCATACTCAATATTAATCAAATTTTTTTTTTATTAATTGCCTATGTAAATTTACTGGATCTGGTCAAACACAATGGGTGCTTGAGCACCCATAATGCTCTATGTAGATCTGCCACCGATCATCAACACAGGAATGTAATAGAAGAAGTATAGATACAATAACTCACATATTTCATAACAATGATAGATAAAGAGATTTTAAAATAACCATCCCCGAGTGAGAAGACTTAGCACAGAACAAATAATAGAAATGTAATCATGCTAACTATTTTCTTTCAAAACAGATTTGTTAAAGATATAACTCATATATTATATAGAGAAAGATTTAATTATTATGATAAGCCAACAAAGAAAAAGGAGCCACCAGAACTAACCCTTAAACCTTCCTCCAATATGATTAAATTTTACATGTGCGCATATGTAGCAACATTTTTGTAATTGTATCTTATATACAATGCTAAGCATATCAAAGTAGAATTTTTCCCTAGAAGCTGTAACGACCCGGCCCGTCGTTACGGGAATTACCACCCCGTTACCTTGCATTTACATATATTATGCTTTTAAAACAGTATTTGAGTATATCGGGTGAGTTAGAAGTGATTTGGATTGAAAATGCAACAAATAGCATGTTTGAAGTAAGCTTGAATATGAAAAGTCAACCAAGAGTTGACTATTGAGTTAGAGTGCTCGGAACCGGATTCCGATGATTCGACTAGTTCCGGGGGATCATTTATGACTTAGGAGAATAATCGGAATTGAATTCGGAGGTCCGGTGTAGTTTTAAGCTTGAATTGGCGAATGTTGAATTTTGGCGAAAACCGGATGGTAGGTGATATTTTGATCCGGGGGTCGGAATGGAATTCCGACAATTTCTGTAGCTTCGTTATGTGATTTTGGATATGTCTGCAAATTTTCAGGTCATTCGGACATCGTTTGATCGGGTTTTGGATTGAATGTTAGTTTTGAAAGTTTTGAAGAAACTTAGGCTTGAATCCGTGGTTAATTGATGATTTTGATGTTTAGGATGGTGTTTTTATGATTGGAACAAGTTCGAATAAGGAATTAGGATGTGTTGGTGTGTTTGAATGAGGTCCCGGGGGCCTCGGGGTATTTTCGGATGGTTAATCGGGAGCAAAATATGGAAAATTGCAGAAAAATGGTGCTGCCTCTGTTGTTTCCGCTCCTGCGGAATTTTGGGCGCAGGAGCGGGTGCGCTGAAGCGGAAAGGAGCCGCAGAAGCGGCGACCGCAGAAGCGGAAAGGGAGCCGCTGAAGCGGAAACGCGGAAGCGGACGGGGAGCCGCAGAAGCGGCCTTCGCAGAAGCGGAAGGGGAGCCGCTTGGGCGAGTCCGCAGAAGCGGACGTCTAGCCGCAGAAGCGGAACTATCCGCAGGAGCGGTCCAATCTCCGCAGAAGCGGACGCGTAGGAGCGGAAATATTTCCGCAGAAGCGGAAATCGCTGTAAGTTAAGTGTATCAGAAGTTAGAAAATTTCATAAACATTTTAACATTTGGGGGTCTCGGCTTAAGGGCGACTTTGGGCGATTTTGAGGAAGAAATCAAGGGAAATCATCGGGTAATCAACTATGAACTCATATTATGATTAGTATTGATAATATCATGCAATTATATCATGAAAATGGAAGAATTGGGGTGATTCATGGAAGATTTAACCCTAGGTTTGAACTTTAGAAAATCAAGGTTTTGAATGAGCAAATGGAGTCCGATTTTGGTAAAATTGATATGCTTAGACTCGTATTGAGATGAGGGTTCCGAATATGTGACTTTCGTAATTTTTCGAGAATCGTACCGAAAGTCGGGTTTTACCAACTTGGTATAATGTTGAGAATTTCATATAAATTGAAGTGGGTTATGATTCTTTGACCCGTAATTGATACAATTATTGTTATTTGACTAGATTCTACACACGAGGCATCGAAATTCAAAGGAAAAGGCATCGCGGACGATTCGACGACCGGCTAGAGGTGAGTAGTTTGTATATATTGTAGCCCTGAGGGTTCGAAACCCCGGCTTAGCACATTGTGACGCTAATAGGGCGTGGCTCGCACACCGTGGCAGGTGCGGGATTGATTGTGATTGGGGATTGAGACTTGGTCCATCCCGGGAATGAAAAATATGATGTTAGTGTCGAAAATACACCTGTATTTGCTATATTTGTGGGCTGTAAGCCTTGTTTGGGGCCTTGTGCCGATCTGTTGCGTCCTTAGAGGACAATATTTATGTGATAGCTAAAGATTGCTTAAATCACTGATCTCAGTCCTGGAAATTGAAATCACACTTTTGAAATGCTAAGTCACCGGCTTTTACAAACTTAATAAAGTTAAAGTATTTTTCATAAATTATGAATTGAGAACTGGAAATAAGGAAAATGAATTGTTTTGTGACTTAATTGCTTATTGTGGACTGAGTATGGGATCGGGCTGCACGCCGCAGTAGTTGATGTGAGGATCGGGCTGCACGCCGCAGCAGTATTGCGCTTGGGCTGTAGGAGCCCCTCCGGAGTCTGTACACACCCCCAGTGAGCGTCGTCGACGTTAAATGGGATCGGGCTACACGCCGTAGCAGTTATGTGCATTGCATTGCATCTGTATTTGTTGGATTACTCTGTGGTAGCTGTATGGAATTATTGTTGCTAGTTCGTAGGAGATTCGGACTGTAGTGTAGCTTCATTTTGTGGTATTTTGTGGATTTCTTACTGTCAGCTACATATATATATTTGTTACTCACTGAGTACTTAGTACTCACCCCTACTCCCTGCACCTTTTGTGTGCGGACTCAGGTACACAGGAGCAGTAGACGGACATCTCCAGCGTTTACATTGTCACATCGAGTTGCTGAGGTAGCTGCCTACGTTCGCAGAGCCTAGCTTCTCCTCTCATTCCAGTTGTTATTGTATATTTTGTATTCAGACTTGAGTACTTCTATATCGTACTCTCTATTTCTTGTTGGGTTTTGTTAGAGGCTCTAGACTTGTGACTCCGGATCTTTGGGAGTGTCGGTACTTTTGTTCAGTATTATTATTATCGGAGTTCTTAAACTCATATATTCTTCTTGGGTTGTCCATTTGGGGACTGGTATTGTGTCATAATTAAATTGTTTGGTCTGGCTGGCCTAGCTTGATTGTTGGGCGCCATCACGACCGGATTTGGGTCGTGACAAGTTGGTATCAGAGCTCTAGGTTATTAGGACTCGCGAGTCATGAGCCGGTTTAGTAGGCTTTCGCGGATCGGTACGTAGACGTCCGTATCTATCTTCGATGGGCTACAGAAACTTTAGGAAAAACCTCATTTTCTTGAATTCATATCGTGCGATTTGTGTTATCATGAAATTAAATCTTTCCATATTCTATTCTCTCGCAGATGGCGAGAACACGAGCTAACGGACGTGGCGGACGACCACCATTGGCACCCAGAGGCCGTGGTCGTGGCAGAGGTAGGGCAGCAGCACCAGCACCAGCACCTGCTGACCCACCAGTGGCCCAGACTCAGGACCAGATTCCAGCGGCAGACGCTCCGGCAGCTCAGGTTCAGGCACCGGCGGTGCCTATTGTGATACCGGGTCTTCAGGAGACCTTGGCTCAGATATTATCAGTGTGCACAGGCTTGGCACAGGTAGTTGCTGCTACTGCTGCAGTATCATCTTCACAGGCAGGGGGAGGGAATCAGACCCCCGTGGCTCGCACACCCGAGCCAGTTCAGCCAGTTGCGCCCGTCGCACCAGCTCCTGCATATGTGGTTCCGGTTATGCCCGACGATGAGCAGCGTCGTTTGGAGAGATTTGAGAGGCTACAGCCTCCGACATTCAGTGGAGCTGAGGGCGAGGATGCCCAGGGTTTTCTTGACCGATGTCGGCGTATGCTTCGCACCGCGGGTATTCTAGAGTCCAGCGGTGTTTCATTCACCACTTTCCAGTTCACAGGTGCAGCATTTCAGTGGTGGGAGGATTTTGAGAGGCGTAGGCCCGCTGGGGCAGTGCCCCTCACTTGGCAACAATTCTCCACGGTATTTTTGGAGAAGTACGTGCCTCAGTCTCAGAGAGAGGAGCTGCGACGTCGGTTCGAGTGGTTGAAGCAGGGAGAGATGACAGTTAATCAGTATGAGATGAGATTCACACAGCTGGCCCGTCATGCCATGTGGATGGTTCCTACCGACGGGGAGAGGATCCGGAGATTTATTGATGGTCTTATTTATCCCATCCGCATATTGATGACCCGGGAGAGAGTTTCTACGAGTTACCTTTGAGGAGGTGGTTGATGCTGCCCGTCACATTGAGACGGATCGCCGCGAGCGAGAGGAGAGAGAGGCTAAGAGGCCTCGTGGTACCGGCAGAGTTACGGTGGTGCTCCGTCTAGGGGCCAATTTCAGCATAGCGGAGGTCGCTCCTTCGGATCTCATCAGTCCGGACGTGCAGAGTCCGGTGGGGTTTCATCCGATCGTGGTCGTCAAGGCCGGCGGGGTTATCGGGGTCGGCGAGGCCGCCGGCAGAGTCGGCCGCACGCGAGTGCTCTTCCGGCTCGAGCTGCGCTCCTGTTTCCTCGGCACGAGGATTCATCGGTAGCGAGGGTCCTCGGCAGCCCCTTCTTCCATCTTCGGGCCGTTGTTTTGAGTGCGGTGAATTGGGCCATATCGGGAGAGAGTGTCCTCGGTGGCTTCGTAAGAGGTCACGGCGGAGGGATCGACCTTCGTCTTCTACTCTCGTTTCTTCAGCGCCGGCACGGTCGGCTAGGACCGGTGGCCGGTATCTAGAGGTCGCCCCGAGGCGAGGATCGTACTGGTGGAGGCCGGGCTCGTTTCTATGCTCTTCCGGACCAGGAAGGATGCTAGCGCTTCGGATGCGGTTATTTCAGGTATTATTTCAGTCTGCCACAGGGATGCTTCCGTCTTATTTGATCCCGGATCCACCTATTCTTATGTCTCTACTTATTTTGCACATCATTTGGGTATGACCCGTGGTATTCTTGCTTTGCCCGTACATGTGTCTACCCCGGTGGGAGATACTGTTGTTGTGGATCAGGTATATCGATCCTGTATTATTACTATTGGGGGTCCTGGAGACCCGAGTTGATTTATTACTACTGGGCATGGTAGATTTCGATGTTATTCTAGGCATGGATTGGCTATCTCCTTACCATGCGATTCTGGACTGTCATGCCAAGACAGTCACACTAGCTATTCCGGGTAATCCGAGGATCGAGTGGCGTGGCTTGACTGATTATGTGTCCGACAGGGTGATTTCTTATATAAAGGCTCAACGAATGATTGGCAAGGGTTGTTTGTCTTATTTGGCCTTCATTAGAAATGTTGAGGCCGAGACACCCAGTCTTGATTCGGTCCCCATTGTGAGGGAGTTTCCGGATGTATTTCCAGCAGATCTACCAGGCATGCCGCCTGACAGAGATATTGATTTTGGTATTGACTTGGTGCCGGGCACTCAGCCCATTTCTATTCCTCCCTATCGCATGGCACCAGCAGAGTTAAAAGAATTGAAAGAACAGCTTCAGGAACTCTTAGATAAGGGTTTCATTCGTCCAAGTGTGTCACCTTGGGGTGCACCGGTGTTGTTCGTGAAGAAGAAAGATGGCACAATGAGAATGTGCATTGATTACAGGCAGCTGAACAAGGTAACAGTGAAGAATAAATACCCATTGCCTCGTATTGAGGACCTATTTGATCAGCTCCAGGGAGCTAGTGTATTCTCTAAGATTGATCTTCGATCGGGCTATCATCAGTTGAAGATCAGGGACTCAGACATTATGAAGACAGCGTTCAGAGACGCGATATGGGCACTACGAGTTCCTGGTGATGTCTTTCGGGTTGACTAATGCCCCGGCAGCATTCATGCACTTGATGAATAGTGTATTTCGGCCGTACCTTGATTCTTTTGTGATTGTGTTTATTGATGATATTCTGGTATATTCACGCAGCCAGGAGGAGCATGCACAGCATTTGAGAGTGGCATTGCAGAGGTTGAGAGAAGAGAAGCTCTATGCAAAATTCTCTAAGTGTGAGTTCTGGCTTGATACTGTGGGTTTTCTGGGACATATAGTGTCCAGTGATGGTATTAGGGTTGATCCTCAGAAGGTCGAGGCAGTGCAGAATTGGCCCAGACCTTCCTCAGCTACAGAGATTCGGAGTTTTCTCGGCTTGGCAAGCTATTATCGTCGGTTTGTTCAGGATTTCTCATCTATTGCTTCACCGTTGACTAAGTTGACACAGAAGAATGCTCCATTTGTGTGGTCTGATGAATGTGAGGAGAGCTTTCAGAAGCTCAAGGAGGCTTTGACCACGGCTCCAGTACTTGTGTTACCATCGGCCTCGGGGTCATATACGGTGTATTGTGATGCTTCCAGAGTTGGACTCGGTTGTGTGTTGATGCAGGAGGGTAGAGTTATTGCATATGCTTCTCGTCAGCTAAAGCCCCACGAGAAGAACTACCCTGTTCATGATTTGGAGTTAGTTGCTATTGTTCATGCCTTGAAGATTTGGAGGCATTATCTATATGGTGTATCTTGTGATGTATATACGGACCACCGCAGCCTTCAGCATTTGTTTAAGCAAAAAGATCTAAATTTGAGGCAGCGGAGATGGCTTGAATTGCTTAAAGACTATGATATTACTATCTTGTACCATCCCGGGAAAGCCAATGTAGTGGCTGATGCATTGAGCCGGAAGGCTATTAGTATGGGCGGTTTGGCGTATATTCCAGTTGGGGAGAGACCCCTAGCAGTTGATGTTCAGGCGTTAGCTAATCAGATGGTAAGGCTGGATATTTCTGAGCCCGGTCGGGTGATGGCTTGTGTAGTAGCTCGTTCTTCTTTATATGATCGTATTCGAGAGCGCCAGTATGATGATCCACACTTACTTGTCCTTAAGGACAGAGTTCAGCATGATGATGCTAGAGATGTCACTATTGATAGTGAGGGTGTATTGCGGATGCGGGGCCGGATATGTGTGCCCAATGTTGATGGCCTTCGTGAGTTGATATTGGAAGAGGCCCACAGTTCGCGGTATTCTATTCATCCAGGAGCCGCGAAGATGTATCAGGATTTGAAGCAGCATTACTGGTGGAGAAAGATGAAGAAAGATATTGTGAGCCATGTGGCTCGGTGTCTAAACTGTCAGCAGGTCAAGTATGAGCATCAGAGACCTGGTGGTGTATTCCAGCGAATTGATATTCCGGAGTGGAAATGGGAAAGAATAACTATGGACTTTGTTAGTGGACTCCCTCGGACGGCGAGGAAGTTTGATTCAGTTTGGGTGGTGGTGGATAGGTTGACCAAGTCAGCTCACTTCATCCCAGTGTGTACTACCTATACCTCAGAGCGGTTGGCAGAGATATTCATCCGTGAGATAGTGAGATTGCATGGAGTTCCTATTTCCATTATATCGGACAGAGGTACCCAGTTCACATCTCAATTCTGGAGGACATTTCAGCGAGAGTTGGGTTCACAGGTAGAGTTGAGCACAGCATTTCATCCACAGACGGATGGGCAGTCCGAGCGTACTATTCAGATATTGGAGGACATGTTGCGTGCTTGTGTCATTGATTTTGGTGGTTCATGGGCTGATTATTTGCCTTTGGCGGAGTTTGCTTACAATAATAGCTATCGGTCCAGCATTCAGATGGCACCGTATGAAGCTTTATATGGGAGGCGGTGTAGATCTCCAGTTGGTTGGTTCGAGCCCGGCGAGGCTAGGTTGTTAGGGACAGAGTTAGTCCAAGATGCCTTAGACAAGGTGAAGGTGATTCAGGAGAGACTTCGCACAGCTCAGTCGCGTCAGAAGAGTTATGCGGACCGGAAGGTCCGAGATGTGTCTTATTCAGTAGGTGAGAAGGTGTTGCTGAAGGTTTCGCCTATGAAGGGTGTTATGAGGTTTGGAAAGAAAGGGAAGTTGAGCCCAAGGTTTATTGGACCTTTTGAGGTGCTTAGGAAAGTTGGGGAGGTGGCTTATATGCTTGCTTTGCCACCCGGTTTGTCGGGAGTTCACCCGGTGTTCCATGTATCTATGCTCCGGAAGTATGTCGGAGACCCGTCTCATGTGTTGGACTTCAGCACGATACAGCTAGATGAGGATTTGACTTATGATGTGGAACCGGTAGCCATTTTGGGTCGACGGGTTCGTAAACTGAGATCTAAGGACATAGCTTCAGTAAAAGTGCAGTGGAGCGGTCGTCCCGTAGAGGAAGCAACTTGGGAGACAGAGCAGTAGATGCGGAGCAGATATCCTCATTTGTTTGATGCTCCGGGTATGTTTCTTAACCCGCTCGCGGACGAGCGTTTGTTTAAGTTGGGGAGAATGTAACGACCCGGCCCGTCGTTACGGAAATTACCACCCCGTTACCTTGAATTTACATATATTATGCTTTTAAAACAGTATTTGAGTATATCGGGTGAGTTAGAAGTGATTTGGATTGAAAATGCAACAAATAGCATGTTTGAAGTAAGCTTGAATATGAAAAGTCAACCAAGAGTTGACTATTGAGTTAGAGTGCTCGGAACCGGATTCTGATGATTCGACTAGTTTCGGGGGATCATTTATGACTTAGGAGAACAATCGGAATTGAATTCGGAGGTCCGGTGTAGTTTTAAGCTTGAATTGGCGAATGTTGAATTTTGGCGAAAACCGGATGGTAGGTGATATTTTGATCCGGGGGTCGGAATGGAATTCGGACAATTTCTGTAGCTTCGTTATGTGATTTTGGATATGTCCGCAAATTTTCAGGTCATTCGGACATCGTTTGATCGGGTTTTGGATTGAATGTTAGTTTTGAAAGTTTTGAAGAAACTTAGGCTTGAATCCGTGGTTAATTGATGATTTTGATGTTTAGGATGGTGTTTTTATGATTGGAACAAGTTCGAATAAGGAATTAGGATGTGTTGGTGTGTTTGAATGAGGTCCGGGGGCCTCGGGGTGTTTTCGGATGGTTAATCGGGAGAAAAATATGGAAAATTGCAGAAAAATGGTGCTGCCTCTGTTGTTTCCGCTCCTGCGGAATTTTGGGCGCAGGAGCGGGTGCGCTGAAGCGGAAAGGAGCCGCAGAAGCGGCGACCGCAGAAGCGGCGACCGCAGAAGCGGAAGGGGAGCCGCTGAAGCGGAAACGCGGAAGCGGACGGGGAGCCGCAGAAGCGGCCTTCGCAGAAGCGGAAGGGGAGCCGCTTGGGCGAGTCCGCAGAAGCGGACGTCTAGCCGCAGAAGCGGAACTATCCGCAGGAGCGGTCCAATCTCCGCAGAAGCGGACGCGTAGGAGCGGAAATATTTCCGCAGAAGCGGAAATCGCTGTAAGTTAAGTGTATCAGAAGTTAGAAAATTTCAGAAACATTTTAACATTTGGGGGTCTCGGCTTAAGGGCGACTTTGGGCGATTTTGAGGGAGAAATCAAGGGAAATCATCAGGTAATCAACTATGAACTCATATTATGATTAGTATTGATAATATCATGCAATTATATCATGAAAATGGAAGAATTGGGGTGATTCATGGAAGATTTAACCCTAGGTTTGAACTTTAGAAAATCAAGGTTTTGAATGAGCAAATGGAGTCCGATTTTGGTAAAATTGATATGCTTAGACTCGTATTGAGATGAGGGTTCCGAATATGTGACTTTCGTAATTTTTCGAGAATCGTACCGAAAGTCGGGTTTTACCAACTTGGTATAATGTTGAGAATTTCATATAAATTGAAGTGGGTTATGATTCTTTGACCCGTAATTGATACAATTATTGTTATTTGACTAGATTCTACACACGAGGCATCGAAATTCAAAGGAAAAGGCATCGCGGACGATTCGACGACCGGCTAGAGGTGAGTAGTTTGTATATATTGTAGCCTGAGGGTTCGAAACCCCGGCTTAGCACATTGTGACGTTAATAGGGCGTGGCTCGCACACCGTGGCAGGTGCGGGATTGATTGTGATTGGGGATTGAGACTTGGTCCATCCCAGGAATGAAAAATATGTTGTTAGTGTTGGAAATACACTGTATTTGCTATATTTGTGGGCTGTAAGCCTTGTTTGGGGCCTTGTGCCGATCTGTTGCGTCCTTAGAGGACAATATTTATGTGATAGCTAAAGATTGCTTAAATCACTGATCTCAGTCCTGGAAATTGAAATCACACTTTTGAAATGCTAAGTCACCGGCTTTTACAAACTTAATAAAGTTAAAGTATTTTTCATAAATTATGAATTGAGAACTGGAAATAAGGAAAATGAATTGTTTTGTGACTTAATTGCTTATTGTGGACTGAGTATGGGATCGGGCTGCACGCCGCAGTGGTTGATGTGAGGATCGGGCTGCACGCCGCAGCAGTATTGCGCTTGGGCTGTAGGAGCCCCTCCGGAGTCTGTACACACCCCCGGTGAGCGCCGTCGACGTTAAATGGGATCGGGCTACACGCCGTAGCAGTTATGTGCATTGCATTGCATCTGTATTTGTTGGATTACTCTGTGGTAGCTGTATGGAATTATTGTTGCTAGTTCGTAGGGGATTCGGACTGTAGTGTAGCTTCATTTTGTGGTATTTTGTGGATTTCTTACTGTCAGCTACATGTATATATTTGTTACTCACTGAGTACTTAGTACTCACCCCTACTCCCTGCACCTTTTGTGTGCAGACTCAGGTACACAGGAGCAGTAGACGGACATCTCCGGCGTTTACATTGTCACATCGAGTTGCTGAGGTAGCTGCCTACGTTCGCAGAGCCTAGCTTCTCCTCTCATTCCAGTTGTTATTGTATATTTTGTATTTGGACTTGAGTACTTCTATATCGTACTCTCTATTTCCTATTGGGTTTGTTAGAGGCTCTAGACTTGTGACTCCGGATCTTTGGGAGTGTCAGTATTTTTGTTCAGTATTACTATTATTGGAGTTCTTAAACTCATATATTCTTCTTGGGTTGTCCATTTGGGGACTGGTATTGTGTCAGGATTAAACTGTTTGTTTGGCTGGCCTAGCTTGATTGTTGGGCGCCATCACGACTGGATTTGGGTCGTGACAGAAGCAAAACAAATTAGTAAGACTAAAAAGGTGAATTTAAATACATGTTCATCTTGTAGAACCAATACAATTCAACGAAATTTCGACTCTATTTAAAAGTCTGCGAACCAAAATTCTAGATAAGAAATTATATTAACCCGGGAGAAGGTGTTAGGCATTCTCGGGTTACATGGCTCTAACACGGTCGCTTAGTGATTATTACTTGGCTTAAATTATTTAACTACTCATTTTAGGACCTATGTGCATTTATTTTTTTACCATTTTTAATCACTTGATTTATTCGTAATTAAAATTGAGTTACGCGTATGTATACTTATTTTTTTTTGCACGTCAAAAATCATGTCACGCGAACGTATCCACAATTAGTAATGCTTTGTTTATTTTATTAAGAAAAGTTTGGTTGAAGTTATGCAAACGCATCCCTCGAGTTACTTTTTAGAATTAAAATCACAATTATATTACGCGAATGTACATAATTACAATAATAATTTAAGTTAGGTTGATCATGTAATTTGTAGGATAAAATTTTATTTCTTCATAATTTCTTTATCTTTACTTGCAATCATTTACCATATTAGATAATCTAACTAAAAGTTAGTCTTTAGAGCATATTTAGAAGTTTGTGTTGTATTTTAAACTAATGAGAATAACCCATCGAAAGTAAATTTCGTTTTAAATTTAACACTTACACATACATTTTAACCTTTTTTATTTCCTTTTAATCTTTATAACTCCATCAATTTTTCCCTAAACAAATGCTACGCAAATTTGTATAAGTTTTGTTACATAATTTGAATTTAATTTGACTTTAAATAAATTAACTTGTAATAAAACTATAATATTGAGATTTAATCTGATGCAGTATGTTATCCTTTCAATTATGCAAAGGAATTCAATCAAGATTAATATAAATTGACCAAACCAAACTTTCACTTCCCTAAATTGCGTAACTGCTAAAATTATTAATGTAAAAATCTATACTCCATTTAAACATAAAATCTACTTCAACAACTAAAAAAATCTGACCAAGCGTTAATAACTTAACACAATAAACCCAAGAGCACAACAAATGGACAAACAAACAAAAATCACGTATGTGACATGATAACAGGGATGCAAAAAAAAAATCAAACTAAAACATTCACGAAAGCACCATAAATACATGAAATAATCTTAAAGTGAGAAAGGGACATGTATTATTGAATATGTTCCTCCAAATTTGTACAATAAAAGCAAAGCTTCCAACTGACTGCAAACATGATGAGAGGCTTTGTCACGACCCCAAATCCGGTCATGATGGCGCCCAACACATTGCTAGGCCAGCCTGACCAATTAACAACAGGGAACCAAGTCCCAACACGTGCCAACTCCCATAGACCGAAGGGTCAAGAGTCATGAGCCTCTACAGAGTATACAAAGTGTAAATAGTGAATATAAATGTGCACAAGTGTGGGATGATCAGAACAAAAAAATAGACAAACTGGAGAATCAGGTCCTGCGAACGCTGGCAGCTACCTCGACTGTCCAAAAGCACTCCCGAGCCGCAATAGATTCAGCTCCACTATAGTGTACCTGGATCTGCACACAAGGTGCAGGGAGTCGGGTGTGAGTACTTCCAACTCAGCAGTAATAAAAGTAAATAATGCTGAAAGGAAGAAAACCACGATATGCACTATCTCATGCTACACAATACATAACTATCTTTTTATTCCTTTCAAGCATATGTGAGTAGATTATTTAGAAATCTCAATTTTAGCTACTTTCTTTCATAATAATATACCAATACCTGGATACAATCTCAAGCAATGCAAGTCCGCACTCAAATCAGCCCTTCGGGCTCAGCACTCCTTATCAATTTACACCAGGAGATCTGGTCAATAAGGCAACTAATGCATGTGTGCCGGTAATGTATGAGTGCTGAATGTTATGCCACGTAGTACACATAAACCAATGCATGTATGACATGCAATGCATATGACCGCTACGGCGTGTAGCCCGATCCAATTTGGGTACCCGTGCTCACTGTAGGGGTTCAGACTCCGGAGGGGCTCCTACAGCCCAAGCACAATATTAATATCACACCTGCTGCGGCGCGCAGCCCGATCCGTATACCACTGCGGCGTGCAGTCCGATCCATGTATGTGTATGCATATGCTCACATGAAATGTCATGACTTAACATATGGCCCTCGGCCCAATCAGTCTAACAAATAATCAAGAAAGCCCCACGGGCAACAATATCATATTAGCTCACAACTAAAATATTATTAAGACCTTGTTCAAGTTTTTCATAACCTTATAAGAATGCTGAATAGCAAAATACCATTTAAAACCTTAATTTTAGATAAAAATATGTACAGTGTTATCAAGACAATGATACTAATCCTTGAAGGATTCAAATAATTGGCACGAAGCCCAAGCATGATATTTAGTCCAATTCATTTCAACAATTAGGTGTTATTATTTATTACGCGGGACGGACCAAGTCACGATCCCCAATGGTGCTCTACCCCACGCCCGTTATCCGGCGTGCAAGTCACCTCAACATAGCACTAAGATGTGCAAGTCCGGAGTTTACCAACCCTCAGGACATCATTTACAAGTATTACCCACCTCGAACCGACGAAAGCATCATGCCCGCGATGCCTTAGCTCCTCGAACCGGCATCCACGCACGTCAAAACTAGCACAAATCAGCACAAATATATCAAAATAGGCTAATGGAACATAACCCAATCGAAAGAACTCGAAAAATATCAAAAATCACGAAATTGGCAAAACCCGAGCCCCGGGCCCACATCTCGAAAAATTTCGAAACTCATATTTCCAGAACCCTCGTCTCGCCACGAGTCCGTACATATAAAATTTACCAAAATCGGAGTTCGATTGGCCTTTCAAAACCCAAATTTTCGTTTTCAATATCTAGGCCACAATCCTTCACAATTTCTACCCAAATTCATGAAGATTGATGTTAATCCTACCATAAAATGATGTTTTTGAGTCAAGAAACTTACCTCCGATGAATACCCGATGATTTCCCAGCGTTTTCCCGTGATTTCTTCTCTCTAGGGCTCAAAAATGGGGGTTTATGAAATGAAACCCGTATGTAAAATGTTTCTGGTTTTAATTCACTGCCCTGGGACTTTTCTTCTACGCGTTCGCGTTCCTTGCCACGCGTTCGCGATGCCCAGCTCCGGATTGACCTTCGCGAACGCGACCTCCCCAACGCGTTCGCGATGCACTAGCTCCCAGCCGTCTGATTTTCCTTCTACGCGTTCGCGATAACCCTCACGCGAACGCGATGCACACCCCTGACAAACCTACGCGAACGCGACATCCTGAACGCGATCGCGAAGCTCAAGAATCCTGGCCTACGCGAACGCGACATCCTATCTCGCGATCGCGATGCTTGACTCGCCCGGCCTTCGCGAACGCGGCCCATGCCACGCGAACGCGAAGGTCTGCAATTTTTCTGCAGATTTTTAAGTTCCAAAAATGCCGGATGATGGTCCGTTTGGACCCCCGAATTCATCCCGAGGCCCCCGGGACCCCAACGAAAACCACCAACATACTCCAAAACACGATACGAATTTGTTCCAATCATAAAAACACCATCCTAAACATCAAAATCACCAATTACACACGGATTCAAGCCTAAGTTTCTTCAAAACTTCCAAATTACACATTCCATCAAAAACCCGACCAAACGACGTCCGAATGACCTGAAATTTTGCAGAGGCACATCCAAAATCACCTAACGGAGCTACTGCAACTGTCGGAATTCCATTCCGACTCCCGGATCAAAATATCACCTATCGATCGGATTTCGCCAAAATTCAACCTTAGCTAATTCAAGCCTATTTCTACACCGGATCTCCAAATTCAATTCCGATTGCTCTCCTAAGTCATAAATGATCCCTCGAAACTAGTCGAATCATCAGAATCCGATTCAGAGCACTCTAACTCGATAGTCAACTCTAGGTTGACTTTCCATATTCAAACTTCCTTCAAACATGCTATTTGCTTCATTTTTAATTCAATTCACTCCTAACTCACCCGATAGGTTCTAACACTGATATAGAAGCATAAGATATGTTAATGCAAGGTAACGGGGTGGAAATTTCCGTAACGACGGGCCGGGTCGTTACATTCTCCCCAACTTAAACAAACGCTCGTCCTCGAGCGGACTCGGAGTTGTACTAGAAGCCACCCAATAGCTGAATGACCTTACCAAGCATATACTCGAGCGATCATACGTCACCCTATCTCACATAAGTCCGAAAACACCATATAGTCAAAATTTCACAGACCATCTAAACCATAAATCACATTGCACTTTCCGAAATCATATGCCAAATGCAAATCCCATGCCTATACTCAGGATACACTCGAATCCACTGCAATAACCCATATTCACTACTCCGGGTGAGATCATATGATGTATCAAACAACCCAATCACTCGAGACAATAGTCTCTAATCACACAATTTCCCATGATAACCAAATACCAACTGAAAAACCCTTTTTCATTAGATAGAGTCTTGTTCCAACACCTTCATATCATGCCCACGGCAACCGAACACGCGATATATCGAACCCATCTCTCAGGTCAACCATTCATGAATCCATTTCACTTTTAACTGATACCACAATAGGTTTCGGAGCCAAACCTCGATTTTTACCTTTCTAACAAGCTAAGATCCAATATGCTCGTATTCATAAATGACTCCAAAGGTCATTTCGATTATAACACACCGCACTGGTGATATGACACCTCAACACCGGCCTAAGCCACAACGAGCACAACATAGGCTCCAATAGAAATGTTTGCACACACTCGAATCATGACAGCTCAAATCATGACAATTGTCTCCAGCAAATAGAGCTACAATTCAGTTCCTCTGTGCCATCATAACATAGAACTGAGATCGTGTCTCGCATTATAGAAATAGAGTACCCGAATCCTCCTCGAGAGGTCATAACATCACGTGGCCTTGCCACGATTCGTGATTCTATCCCAACATTATTACTCATGAAGCACCTCAAGTTACCAAGCTCAAAAAGGTCAGCCACGCACAGATCTAGGTCTGAACCCAAACAATCAACCTCACCCACGGTGAAACCATTAACCTATGCTATTAAATCCCGAAAGGACACAACCGATGTGCCATTCGCCAAGCGATACTCAAAACGGTCTTTTCCTCAGAAGCGAGGAAGTATTGTATACCAGGTAGTATATAACTAACTCTATTTTCACATTACACTGTTGCGGCATGCAACCCGCTCCAATGACATACCCGTGGCGGCGTGCCACCCGATCTAGATACCATACCTGTGGCGGCGTGCCACCCGATCCAAGTAACCCTCGTCAAATAACTACGCGTCGAGTCAAGTTGCTCATCATAATAAACATATATAGCCTCAAGTTTGGCCACAAGAAACGCATCCGACAAAGTTCCTCAATACCAGAACTAATCAATGGTAGATACTTCTACACTAACATCCGCCACTAAGGTCCAACTGACAAAGCAATGCCTACCAGCCGTCCGCTGGTCCTGTGTACAACTACTCTGTTGGAGCATACTCTGATGCTCTCTGCTACGCAATTTGTGTCATTTTCCGACATAGTCCATATCACATTTGTCTAGACGACCTGTCTTATGTCAACCAATCTGAAATAAGGTATCATAACCCAAATTCATCATATCAAGCTAAGAGAGAGCCACTAGGGCTTCCGATTTCCAATAATCACAAAACGGTGTCGATACACGCGATATACAACCACTGCATAGGCGGATTACGAGGACTTCTAGTCTCCAACACATATATAACACATGAATCGCTATACCTGGTTCCACACTCCACCGTACGAATACATAACGCACATCAAACGTCCACTCATACTACGACAGCCATTCAGAAATTTCACTATGCCATCAACGACTCAGTTATTATAGTCGATCCAATAAGAGAATACCACCATACAACTGGATATCATCATTTTACATTACCTTGTCCTTTTTGGATCATATTCCCTGCCAAGTTAATAGAATAGCAGTATCATTTTCTTAAATTATCATAAAGATCGATTCTTAATTCACCTGCAGCTGTCCGCGCTGCTCAATAATTTTATTGACTTCCCATATATTATGAACTGATCTCAAAACCTAGAATATACCATTATCAACTTTTCCATAACACATCGCATATACAATACCATACTAAGATAACATGGAAATTCTTATCCCTTTCCTACGCCGCAAACATCGACACACTCAACTAGTCAAGGACTTTTATGATCCCATATAGAGAAAACTCATTACACATTCCAAGCTTTGCATACCAACAGGAAAAATACACTCATTTTTCAAACCACATTAAAACACATCATAAACTCTTTCTCCCAATCACATTGCATAAGTTAAAACTGCCAGGACTGCAGGACTGAGTCCTTATACCCATATCAAGTTACACAACTGCCAGCACTCAAGAGCTTTGCTGCAATGTCCGCAAGACTCATTACTTCAACCACACACCAGGAATCAATCGTATTCCTTTTTATACCATTCTGGTTTATTAACAAGTCGTTCCATTTACCCAGTTTCCTTTCCGATTCATCTTTGATTTAATATTAGCCATTACTGTAGCACCATAACACATCAACTCATTCCACACGAGACTCGTACATAAGACCACACGGTCTAAGACATATAGGCCACTGAATACTCTCTCAATATTTCCCGGAAGGATCACATCCTACAATACTTTATTTTGAAGAACCTCTTGCGATTTGAATTCGTTATCATTACCTTCCAATACGGATTACATAGAATCCCATCATTCACATAATATAACACAAGTACCGATCTCTTATAACGAAACCACCATCTTTAGCCACATGCACAATCTTAAGACACCTGACTGTTACAAGTAAAATCTTGAACACCGTAAACAATTCTCGGGCGTCAGTCATCCTTATTCAGCTGTAATTCAACTGTCTTATTGAACAGAACCACTCGTGCCTTGTTAGAACTCTGACACTGCAGATCATGATTACATACGGATACAATTAGCTATCTTTCTTTTCTATACACCGAACATTCTTTACCAACATAAGTTCACAACACCCTAGTACTTCATCAGATCTACGAAGCACCATAACCTTTACCAGAATTTCCCAACATACTTAGAGACAGAATCAACATAGCACACAATAGTGCAATCAGTTAATCAATAGCAACCTCCCCGACTTAGCTCGAAGCCATTCATCAAAGCACTTTCAACCACTCATATCATTATTACTCAAGTGATGCCGAAATGTTAATATGAGATTAAACTCAAGTCATTTACAAGCCTAGACAGAGACTCGAATCATCAGAGACCTTAGCTCTTCCGCAATTCTTGCAGATATACATGCACCACCAATAAGCCCACTCTCTTTAGGTGACAGAAATCTTTCTAAGTCCCAAATTTTCCAAAAATTTCGGCAGAGTTTCCTTTGTAAATTGGCCTATCCACCTGCCAGAGAATCACCAAACCATTCTAACAATACATCCACAACTCAACAAGATATCACGATGTATTTCAACAACATTAAATCCCAATAGTATACGAATCATATTATCACAATTTATACTTGAACCTGCGATGTACCTGCTCGAATCATAACACATATCAAAATCACTTTAGTCTTCCTGAGTTTAAACTCGTTCCACTACATATAAGGCACTTTACCTTCCAATTACGAGATATGATAATTATTTCTCACGCCCATAGCTTGGGCTACATATCAAATCACAATAAGAACTGAATACCTTACAGCTCTCCCATTATCAAGCTGCCATTTGCACAATAAGGATCAATACCGATCGTATGAACTTCATAATACCGACTCGCAAAATTAATACCTTGGTGTTCAAGCCATAGACAAGGATCCGGCCTCAAGTCCTCCCGACTGGCCCAACATGAATTCATAGAGATTATATCTCGCCCCTCGACCGGGGAATCGCAAGCCATAAGTCAATTATATTACTGAGCGCTCGAAGCGTACTCAGACGTGCGGAAGGAATTTCAAAAGCATATCTCAAGCTGAATCAAGTACGCACGATAAGAATTCCAAGAAATGTGAAGTGTTTCCTAAAGGTTCGCGGCCTCCCGAGGATAAGTACAGGCGTCCCCGTACCGATCCACAAGACTCTACTAACCGGCTCAAGACTCGTGAGGCCTAGTAAACCTAGGCTCCGATACCAACTTGTCACGACCCCAAATCCGGTCGTGATGGCGCCCAGCACACTGCTAGGCCAGCCCGACCAATCAACAACAATCACGGAGCCACAAGCTCACTTTATCCAATTTAAGCATAACAGAATAATTTAACAGTGATAGATATATTAAAAACAGGGAACGAAGTCCCAACACGTGCCAACTCCCATAGACCGAAGGGTCAAGAGTCATGAGCCTCTACAGATTATGCAAAGTGTAAATAGTGAATACAACTGTGCACAAGTGTGGGATGATCAGAACAAAAATACAGACAAACTGGAGAATCAGGTCCTGCGAACGCTGGCAGCTACCTCGACTGTCCAAAAGCACTCCCGAGCCGCAATAGATTCAGCTCCACTATGGTGTACATGGATCTGCACACAAGGTGCAGGGAGTCGGGTGTGAGTACTTCCAACTCAGCAGTAATAAAAGTAAATAATGCTGAAAGGAAGAAAACCACGATAGGCACTATCTCATGCTACACAATACATAACTATCTTTTTATTCCTTTCAAGCATATGTGAGTAGATTATTTAGAAATCTCAATTTTAGCTACTTTCTTTCATAATAATATACCAATACCTGGATATAATCTCAAGCAATGCAAGTCCGCACTCAAATCAGCCCCTCGGGCTCATCACTCCTTATCAATTTACACCAGGAGATCTGTTCAATAAGGCAACTAATGCATGTGTGCCGGTAATGTATGCGTGCTGAATGTTATGCCACGTAGTACACATAAACCAATGTATGTGTGACATGCAATGCATATGACCGCTACGGCGTGTAGCCCGATCCAATTTGGGTACCCGTGCTCACTGTGGGGGTTCAGACTCCGGAGGGGCTCCTACAGCCCAAGCACAATATTAATATCACACCTGCTGCGGCGCGCAGCCCGATCCGTATACCACTGCGGCGTGCAGTCCGATCCATGAATGTGTATGCATATGCTCACATGAAATGTCATGACTTAACATATGGCCCTCGGCCCAATCAGTCTAACAAATAATCAAGAAAGCCCTACGGGCAATAATATCATATTAGCTCACAGCTAAAATATTATTAAGACCTTGTTCAAGTTTTTCATAACCTTATAAGAATGCTGAATAGCAAAATACCATTTAAAACCTTAAATTTAGATAAGAATATGTACAGTGTTATCAAGACAATGATACTAATCCTTGAAGGATTCAAATAATCGGCACGAAGCCCAAGCATGATATTTAGTCCAATTCATTTCAACAATTAGGTGTTATTATTTATTACGCGGGACGGACCAAGTCACGATCCCCAATGGTGCTCTACCCCACGCCCGTTATCCGGCGTGCAAGTCACCTCAACATAGCACTAAGATGTGCAAGTCCGGGGTTTACCAACCCTCGGGACATCATTTACAAGTATTACCCACCTCGAACCGACGAACGCTCGTGCCCGCGATGCCTTAGCTCCTCGAACCGGCATCCACGCACGTCAAAAACTAGCACAAATCAGCACAAATATATCAAAATAGGCTAATGGAACATAACCCAATCGAAAGAACTCGAAAAATATCAAAAATCACGAAATTGGCAAAACCCGAGCCCCGGGCCCACATCTCGAAAAATTTTGAAATTCATATTTCCAGAACCCTCGTCTCGCCACGAGTCCGTACCTATAAAATTTACCAAAATCGGAGTTCGGTTGGCCTTTCAAAACCCAAATTTTTGTTTTCAATATCTAGGCCACAATCCTTCACAATTTCTACCCAAATTCATGAAGATTGATGTTAATCCTACCATAAAATGATATTTTTGAGTCAAGAAACTTACCTCCGATGAATACCCGATGATTTCCCAGCGTTTTCCCGTGATTTCTTCTCTCTAGGGCTCAAAAATGGGGGTTTATGAAATGAAACCCGTATGTGAAATGTTTCTGGTTTTAATTCACTGCCTGGGACTTTTCTTCTACGCGTTCGCGTTCCTTGCCACGCGTTCGCGATGCCCAGCTCCGGATTGACCTTCACGAACGCGACCTCCCCAACGCGTTCGCGATGCACTAGCTCCCAGCCGTCTGATTTTCCTTCTACGCGTTCGCGATAACCCTCACGCGAACGCGATGCACACCCTGACAAACCTACGCGAACGCGACATCCTGAACGCGATCGCGAAGCTCAAGAATCCTGGCCTACGCGAACGCGATACCCTATCTCACGATCGCGATACTTGACTCACCTGGCCTTCGCGAACGCGGCCCATGCCACGCGAACGCGAAGGCTTGGATTTTGCCCAGTGATCTGCAATTTTTCTGCAGATTTTTAAGTTCCAAAAATGCCGGATGATGGTCCGGATTCACCCCGAGGCCCCCGGGACCCCAACGAAAACCACCAACATACTCCAAAACACGATACGAATTTGTTCCAATCATAAAAACACCATCCTAAACATCAAAATCACCAATTACACACGGATTCAAGCCTAAGTTTCTTCAAAACTTCCAAATTACACATTCCATCAAAAACCCGACCAAACGACGTCCGAATGACCTGAAATTTTGCAGGCACATCCAAAATCACCTAACGGAGCTACTGCAACTGTCGGAATTCCATTCCGACTGCCGGATCAAAATCTCACCTATCGATCGGATTTCGCCAAAATTCAACCTTAGCCAATTCAAGCCTATTTCTACACCGGATCTCCAAATTCAATTCCGATTGCTCTTCTAAGTCATAAATGATCCCTCGAAACTAGTCGAATCATCAGAATCCGATTCCGAGCACTCTAACTCGATAGTCAACTCTAGGTTGACTTTTCATATTCAAACTTCCTTCAAACATGCTATTTGCTTCATTTTTAATTCAATTCACTCCTAACTCACCCGATAGGTTCTAACACTGATATAGAAGCATAAGATATGTTAATGCAAGGTAAACGAGTGGAAATTTCCGTAACGACGGGCCGGGTCGTTACAGGCTTCAAATGGAACCACGACGGAACTAGCACGAGGAAAGCTTCAAACTTGACATCGAAAGAAAGATTTTTTGTGTGAACTCGACAACAACTTTTGTTGCGCTTTCGAGCTGCTTTTTGCTGAGTTTCCGGCTACTAAAAATGGTGAATAAATATGATTTTAGCATGAAGAAAAAGTGAGTTCTGGCTACTTGTGTGTCTTCTTCCCCTCAACTTAACTTGCAGTAATCTTTATAAAGAGATCTTGGTGATTTTGGAGTGGGGAACGTTATTGGAGCGGAGGACGTGATGGTCGTGTGTTTGTGATGTTGTGGGTGTGTGATCATGGGGTAGTGGGAAGTTGGGATTTGTGGGTGTGTGATCATGAGGTAGTGGGAAGTTGGTATTTCTTAGGTTTTAATTTTTAAAAGTATTTTTCAAAAAAACGTGGGACTCCATTCATTAATAATTGATTAATATTAAAATTTTGTAACTGCTTTTCTACTTTTAATTTTTTTTGAATCTCCAAAAGTATTGGAGTTTTGTCTTAAAGATTAACACGTGTCATATTTTCGTTTTGACACTTTGCACAATATTATGAGTTTGCCTCTCCTATTCTATATTAATAGACTAGAAAACTTAAGCTGAAAAACTGCTTAAGTTTTTATTTTATAACTGAAAAACTTAAGCTGGAAAACTTCTTAAGTTTTTATTTTATAACTGAAAAACTTAAGCTCTGGAGCTTAAATTTTTATTTTATAACTGGAAAACATAAGCTGGAAAATTGCTTAAGTTTTTATTTTATAACTTGAAAACTTAAGCTCTAGAGCTTAAGTATTTTTTTTTTAACTGAAAAACTTATGCTCTAAAGCTTAAGTTTTCCGGTTACAAAGACAAAAACTTCAGCTAAAGTTTTCCAGTACAAAAGAAAAACTTCATCCCCGTGGGTTAAAGTCATGTGAAAAAGCGGGTACACTTACAATTTTTTTTGCAAAGCGGACACAAATTAAAATGCGGCACAAAAAACGGGTATAGATACAAATGCCCCTTGATAAAGTACATCGAACAAGGGAAATGTTACTTTTAGCCCGCGCCAAATTATTTACATTCGGTAGTTAAAAGAATATATAAAATTTGTATAATTTTTGTATAACATACAAATATATTAAAAAAATATTAAAAAAATCGGCTATAATTTTAAGAACGGGTATGCAATATTATTTTCCCATCAAAACTAGCTAAACTTATGGCACATTTACGCCAATGTCCCCATTTTAGGTCATTGTTTAGATTTGTCACTATTTTAAAATGTTGTGAAAATATAGTTCTTAAATATTTACTCCTTCCGGATAACATTGGTCTCGGGTCTAATATTTGCTCATAAAGCATTAGGCTGTGGTTAATATTGACAATAACTTACAAAATTTAGGTCGTGATCTAACGCTTTCTCATATGGTTTTCAGTTGGTTTAAAAAGAATCTTTAAATCATAGTCTAACAGGTCCATTAACAACAAGGCGATGAATTATAATAAGCAGCGGAAGCAATTCTAGTATTCAAAATCATGTGTAGTCTAGACAACTAGCATAAATGGGATTTCACGAGTTACCTCTTGAAGCATGAACATATCTCTTCTACCGCGCGAGCCTTCAGTTCCATAACTTCTCAATGGATCTCCATCAACCGCATAATCGTGATCCTTGAACGTTCCACGGTCTTCTACTGTGTTACAAAAATAATACCGAAAATAGCAATTTCGCGTGGGCGAAATTTCTAGGAAAACTTGGCTGAAAATTTCAGCCACCATCTGCTCTCTTCTCTAGGTGGAAAACCTTACGTATTTATAGCACAAGTTTTAACGGTTAAGACCCTTTTCCAAAACCTGTTAGGTTTTCTTTTCAGCTAGAAAAAGGATTGCTTTATTTCATATTATTTAGGCACAGTAGGGACCACAGAATTTAATTAACAAGGCATTATGGAATTAATTAGTAATTTTTGAAATTAATATCCATCATAATTAATTAC
This sequence comes from Nicotiana noctiflora, assembly GCA_032618575.1. Lineage (NCBI taxonomy): Eukaryota > Viridiplantae > Streptophyta > Magnoliopsida > Solanales > Solanaceae > Nicotiana > Nicotiana noctiflora. The sequence goes on from JASVEL010008561.1 coordinate 253,556, forward strand.
GAATTATTCTACTAAAAATTCGTAATTACACTCATTATTCAATTTCGAAATTTATCCATTAAATCTTATTTAACTCCCCATGTGAAGAGTTATATACTAATCAATTAAATAATTACTAACGATTTAATTTATTGATTATTTCCTTTAGAATTTCGCTTAACTTATTTCATGTGTCGGATACAAAATCCGCCGGTTGTGTTTACACATTAAAACTTATAAGCTTTCATAAAGGTGTATCATGAATCTCTAAACCGAGACATGGATTCCATCAACTAATTATTACTTCGCCAATGTACATTATTATTATCCAATTTACCATGCATATTAACCCATGAAAGAATCTCGCCTTTTAATAAATCAAAATAATAATAATATACACAGCTAATAATAATTATATCACGATTAAGAGTATAAGTATAATTAATGGCTTGAGAGTTTATTTTATTAAATCAGTATACAATATTTATCTCTACTTGGTCCGTTCAATACAAACAAAATGTACTAGCACAAGAAGATGGAATTAAACTATTCCCATAATCAAGATATATTATATTTAATCTTGTGCTACAATCATTCCTGATAGTTTGTCCAATTTCATCATTAGATTGTGAATTCAAACTTTATATTTATAAGAACTAGTGATTTAATGTGACGACCCGGCCCGTCGTCACGGGAATTACTACCCCGTTATGTTGTAAATACATGTTTTATGATTTTATATCAGTGTTGAAGCCTATCGGGTGAGTTAGGAGAGAATAGGATTGAAAATGAGGCATATAGCCTTTGTGAGGGAAACTTGAATAAGGAAAGTCAACCCGGAGTTGACTATTTGGTTAGAGGGCTCGGAATCGGATTCGATGATTCGGTTAGTTCCGGAAGGTGATTTGTGACTTAGGGGAGCGATCGGAATTGAATTTGGAGGCCCGGTGTAGAAATAGGCTTGAATTGGCTAAGGTTGAATTTTGGCGAAATCCGAACGGTAGGTGAGATTTTGATTCGGGGGTCGGAATGGAATTCCGACAGTTGCGCAGTAGCTTCGTTAGGTGATTTTGGATGTGCCTGCAAAATTTCAGGTCATTCGGACGTCGTTTGGTCGGGTTTTTAATTGAATGTGTAATTTGGAATGTTTTAAGGAATTTAGGCTTGAATTCGATGCGAATTATAGGTTTTGATGTTGTTAGACGTGTTTTGAGGATTGGAGCAAGTTCGAATGAGGTATTAAGATGTGTTGGTATGTTTGGATGAGGTCCCGGGGGCCTCGGGGTGTTTTCGGATGGTTAAACGGGATAAAATTGTGGAAAAATTGCAGGTTGGGATCCTGCTTCTGTTGTTTCCGCTCCTGCGGAATTTTGGACGCAGGAGCGAGTCCGCAGAAGCGGACGAGGTGCGCAGGAGCGGGTGATTTCGCAGAAGCGGAAGAACTTCCGCCGAAGCGGGGTCGCTGGTGCGAGCCAGTTATCGCAGAAGCGGCTGGTTCCGCAGAAGCGGGCGTTTGACCGTTTGGGCGAGACTGCAGAAGCGGTCGAGGATGCGCAGAGGCGGATTTGTCCGCAGAAGCGGAAGCTTCTTTGCAGAAGCGGGACCGCTTAAGCGGCCCTTTGTTCGCAGAAGCGGAGATGGCCGGCTAGGCCTGGAACCGCTGAAGCGACCCTTTGGTCGCGGATACGGGAGCGTAGAAGCGGAAAATGTTCCGCAGAAGCGAAAATCGCTGTAAGTAAGTGTATCAGAAGTTAGAAAAATTTCAGAACATTTCACACATTTTGGGTCTCGGCTTTAGAGGCGATTTGGGCGATTTTGAAGAGAAATTCAAGGGAAATCATCGAGGTAATCATCTATGGACTTAAACTATGATTAGTATTGGTAATATTATGCAATTATATCATGAAAATGGAGGAATTTGGGGTAATTTATGGAGGATTTAGCCCTAGGCTTGAACTTTAGAAAATCAAGGTTTTGAATGGGCAAATGGAGTCCGATTTTGGTAAAATTGATATGCTTAGACTCGTATTGAGATGAGGGTTCCGAATATGTGACTTTCGTGATTTTTCGATAAGCGTACCGGAAGTCGGGTTTTGACAACTTTGGGAATTTTGATGTAAATTGAGTTGTATTAATTGGGTGTCGTCCCATTGGCCTAATTTGTTGTATTTCTACTGTATTTGATCGCAGATTCTACGCGTGCGGAGCTTGATTCTCGTGGCAAGGGCATTGCGGAATAGTCGTCGCGCCGTATTGAGGTGAGTAATAGATGTGGGTGATGACCAGCGGGTTCGAAACCCCGGTATACCACTTTGTGACGCTGTATAGCGGCGAGACACGCACACTCTTGAGAGTGCGGGGTCGATCATGAACTGGAGACTATATATTAGTCCGACCTGTTGATACTATATTATTGGCTATTCTAGAGCCGTCGAACCTCCTTCTCGGATGGTTGTATATATATATATATTGTGATAATGGCCACTCTTGAGCCGAGGAACCCCCTTCTTGGGCGGTTGACTATACATGTGGGCCGTGAGCCAGTTATTGGATCCCGCGAGGATCGTTATCATGGTCTTATCATATAGACATGCTAGTTTACTACTAGTCCGCAGCTATTTCTGTTATTATGCTAATTCCAATCTCTGGAACTTGATATTACTGTTTTCCAACTGAAAAATGATAAAAGAGTTTTCAAAAACTACTTTTGAGCCTGCGAGGCTGTATCTGCATATTAGCCGACTAGTAGTGGATCGGGCTGCGCGCCGCAGCAGGATATATGTTGGATCGGACTGCACGCCGCAGGAATATCTCTATGAGATGTGCTTGGGCTGTAGGAGCCCCTCCGGAGTCTGAACCCCCACGGTGAGCACGGGTACCCAAAATTGGAGTCGGGCTACGCGCCGTAGCGGTCATATCATGCATTGCATTGCATTTAGCTACATCTGCTAGCTGTTATGATATTTATTGGTAATTGTTGGAACAGGTACAGTGAAGATTGATTCTATGACAGGGTAGCTGATTATAGCTTACATAGTGCTTTATTGCGGATTTCTTATCTGCGCTGTCTTACCCTTGTTTATTACCACTGAGTCTGGCAGTACTCATTTTACTCCCCGCACCTTGTGTGCAGATCCAGGTACCTCTCAGCAGTGATCCAGTAGCTGTGCGAGGCGACGTTTGTGGATATTCGAGGTAGCTGCAGAGTCCGCAGGACCCGACATCCCTTCCTCACTGTCTTTTGATTTTGTATTGACATTTCTTTCCGCACTTGGTATTTTGTAAACCTTTATACACTCATGTTCAGTAGAGGCTCATGACTCTTGACCCTTGGTCTATGGGAGTTAATGTATTATGGGACTTGGTTCCCCGTTTTCAGTATATGTATCACTATTATTTTGTGAATTAATATGCCTAAATGGGTTAAAGTGAGCTTCTAGCTCCTTGGTTGATATTGATTGGTCAGGCTGGCTTAGCAATGTGCTGGGCGCCATCACGACCGGATTTGGGGTCGTGACAAGTTGGTATCAAAGCCTAGGTTTACTAGGCCTCATGAGTCTTGAGCCGGTTAGTAGAGTCTTGTGGATCGGTACGGGGACGCCTGTACTTATCCTCGGGAGGCTGCGAACCTTTAGGAAAACTTCACTTTTCTTGAACTGTGTCGTGCGATCTTGTTGTTCTGAGAACTGAACTTCTATATTCTATTCTCTCGCAGATGGCGAGAACGCGAGCATCGGGACGAGGTGGACGACCTCCATTGCCACCTGTTAGAGGCCGTGGGCGTGGTCGTGCTAGAGGTAGAGGTAGGGCGGCCGAGGCAGTGCCAGCTGACCCGCCTGTTGTACCGGTTCAGGAGCAGCCCCCAGTGGTTGAAGCTCCAGCAGTCCCGGTTCAGGGCCAGACTATATCTATTCCTATTCCTGGTCTTCAGGAGACTCTTGCTCGGATATTATCGGTGTGTTCCGGTTTGGCTCGAGTAGTTTCAGCTACCGCTACCGTAGCGACATCTCGGTCGGGGGGTGGTCGGCGGACCCCTGCGGCTCGCACACCCGATCCGGTTGTTCGGGGACTTCGGACGCCAGCAGGCTGTCCCCGCTCGGTGGTTGCACCGGTTATTCCTCCAGCTGCACCGGCTCCGGCTCCGGCTCCGATCCCATGGTTGAGGTTATGCCCGAAGACGAGCGGCGTCGTTTTGAGAGGTTTGGTAGACTTCGGCCACCCCATTTCGGTGGCGTTGAGGGCGAGGATGCCCGGGGTTTCTTGGATAAGTGTCAGAAAAGATGCTGCGTACGGCTGGTATTCTTGAGTCCGGCGGAGTTTCATTTACTACATTTCAGTTCACCGGTCCCGCATTTGATTGGTGGGAGGAGTTTGAGAGGCGTAGGCCTGCTAGAGCGCAGCACCTCTCACATGGCGGCAGTTCTCTACTCTCTTTCTAGAGAAATATGTACCTCGGTCTCGTCGCGAGGAGCTACGTCGCCGGTTCGAGTGGTTGATTCAGGGCGACATGTCTGTGACTCAGTATGAGCTTAGATTCACTCAGTTGGCTAGGCATGCCACATGGATGATCCCCACTGATAGGGAGAGGATCGGGAGGTTCATTGATGGCCTCAACTACTCTATCCGTATTCTTATGACCAGCGAGCGAGTTCTGTCATCATCGTTCGAGCAGGTTGCTGATATGGCACGCTCCATTGAGGCGGATCGTCGCCGAGAGAGAGAGGAGCGGGAGGCCAAGAGGCCTCGTGGTTCTGGCAGTTTCAGTGGTGCTCCATCTAGAGGGCATTCCCAAGCAGAGCAGAGGTTCTTACAGTCGTGGTCGATAGGGGTTTCAGCAGGGTCAGTCATCACTTAGTGCCCTCCCAGCCCAGAGTGCAGCACCTACTTCTTCAGCCCAGGGTTCTTCTGCGGCGAGGGGTTCCCTTCAGTACCCTTCTCCGGCACCGGGTGCATGTTATGAGTGTGGTGAGTTTGGTCACATGAGGAGACAGTGCCCTCGACTCCATAGGGACAGGACTCAGCAGAGGGATCAGCCCTCCTCTTCAGCACCATCTCAGGCTAGTAGAGGTGGAGGTCAGTCTTCTCGTGGTCACCCCAGAGGCGAGGAGAGATCTGGTGGAGGCGAGGCACGGTTCTATGCACTTCCTGACAGGCGTGATGCAGTTGCCTCCGATGCACTGATTACATGTATCATTTCTGTCTGTCACAGAGATGCCTCTGTTCTATTTGATCCAGGGTCCACATATTCTTACGTGTCCTCTTATTTTGCACATCACTTGGGTGCGACTCGTGGTAGTCTTGATTTACCTGTTCATGTATCCACCCCGTGGGTGATACGATTGTTGTGGATCATGTCTATAGATCCTGTGTTATATCTATTGGGGGTCTGGAGACCCAGGCCGATTTGTTATTGTTGGGTATGGTGGACTTTGATGTTATATTGGGTATGGACTGGTTGTCTCCGTACCATGCTATATTGGACTGTCATGCTAAGACAGTTACGTTGGCCATTCCTGGTATTTCTCAGATTGAGTGGCGGGGTTCGACCGATTTCGTCCCTAGCCGTGTCATTTCGTTCTTAAAGGCTCAGAAAATGGTTGAAAAAGGGTGTCTGTCGTACTTAGCGTTTGTGAGAGATGTGGGAGATGAGTCTCCTAGCATTGATTCTGTACCTGTTGTGAGGGATTTTCCAGATGTATTCCCCTCAGACCTGCCGGGCATGCCGCCGGACAGGGATATTGATTTTGGCATTGACTTGGTGCCGGGCACTCAGCCCATATCCATTCCTCCTTATCGAATGGCACCAGCCGAGTTGAAAGAACTGAAAGAGCAACTTCAAGAACTTCCGGATAAGGGTTTCATCCGCCCTAGTGTGTCTCCGTGGGGTGCGCCGGTATTATTTGTTAAAAAGAAAGATGGTTCCATGCGGATGTGTATTGATTATAGGCAATTAAACAAAGTGACAGTGAAGAACAAGTACCCTCTACCGCGCATAGATGATTTGTTTGATCAGTTACAGGGTGCGAGGGTGTTTTCTAAGATCGATCTTCGTTCAGGCTATCATCAGCTGAAGATCAGAGACTCGGATATTATGAAGACTGCATTCAGGACCGGATATGGTCATTATGAGTTTCTTGTGATGTCGTTTGGGCTGACCAACGCCCCAGCAGCATTTATGCATCTGATGAACAGTGTGTTGAGGCCTTATTTGGATTCATTTGTGATTGTGTTCATTGATGACATTCTAGTCTACTCCCGTAGTCAGGAGGAGCATGCTCAGCATTTGAGTATTGTGTTGCAGAGATTGAGAGAGGAGAAGCTATATGCTAAATTCTCCAAGTGCGAGTTTTGGCTCGAGTCCGTAGCATTTATGGGACATGTGGTGTCTCGTGATGGTATTCAGGTTGATCAGAAAAAGATAGAGGCGGTGCAGAGTTGGCCTAGACCGTCCTCAGCTACAGAGATCAGGAGTTTTCTTGGTTTGGCGGGATATTATCGCCGGTTTGTTCAGGGATTTTCATCCATTGCTTCTTCATTGACTAAATTGACCCGGAAGGGTGCACCATTCGTGTGGTCGGATGAGTGCGAGGAGAGCTTTCAGAAGCTCAAGACAGCTTTGACCACAGCTCCAATGTTAGTATTGCCATCAGCTTCAGGTTCATATACCGTTTATTGTGATGCCTCGAGAGTGGGGATAGGTTGTGTGTTGATGCGGGAAGGAAAGGTAATTGCTTATGCTTCTCGGCAGTTGAAGCCGCATGAGAAGAACTATCCTGTTCATGACTTGGAGCTAGCCGCCATTGTTCATGCCTTGAAGATTTGGAGGCACTACTTGTACGGTGTGTCTTGTGAGGTGTATACCGACCATCGTAGTCTCCAGCACTTGTTCAAACAGAAAGACCTTATTTTGAGACAGCGGAGATGGCTTGAGTTGCTGAAGGATTATGACATTACTATATTATATCATCCGGGAAGGCCAATGTGGTGGCCGATGCTTTGAGCCGGAAGGCGGTCAGTATGGGGAGCTTGGCATATATTCCAGCTGAGGAGAGGCCATTTGCTTATGATGTTCAGGTGCTAGCCAATCGGCTAGTGAGGTTAGATATTTCGGAGCCCGGCAGGGTATTGGCTTGTGTTGTATCTCGGTCATCTCTATATGATCGTATTCGTGAGCGCCAGTATGATGATCCACATTTGGCTGTCCTGAGGGACAGAGTTCAGCATGATGATGCTAGATATGTCACCATTGATAGTGACGGCGTATTGAGGATGCAAGGCCGGATATGTGTGCCCAATATTGATGGCCTTCGTGAGTTGATTCTGGAGGAGGCCCATAGCTCGCGGTATTCTATCCATCCAGGAGCCGCGAAGATGTATCAAGATTTGAAACAGCACTATTGGTGGAGAAAGATGAAAATGGACATTGTCGGACATGTAGCACGGTGCCTCAACTGTCAGCAGGTTAAGTACGAGCATCCAGAGGCCCGGTGGTGTATTTCAGCGCATTGTTATTCCCGAGTGGAAATGGGAGAGAGTCACTATGGATTTTGTTACTGGACTCCCTCGGACGGCGAGGAAGTTTGATTCTGTATGGGTGATTGTGGATAGACTGACCAAGTCAGCTCACTTCATTCCAGTTAGTACTACCTACTCATCGGAGCGGTTGGCAACGATCTTTATTCGAGAGATTGTTCGGTTGCATGGAGTCCCGGTGTCTATCATATCCGACAGGGGTACTCAGTTCACTTCTCAGTTTTGGAGAGCATTTCAGCGAGAGATGGGTACACGGGTTGAGTTGAGTACGGCATTTCACCCCCAGACTGACGGACAGTCTGAGCGCACTATTCAGATCTTGGAGGATATGTTGCGAGCTTGTGTGATTGATTTTGGTGGTTCGTGGGATGAGTTCCTACCACTTGCCGAGTTTGCCTACAACAACAGTTATCAGTCGAGTATTCAGATGGCCCCGTATGAGGCATTGTATGGCAGGCGGTGTAGATCCCCCGTGGGATGGTTTGAGCCTGGTGAGGTTAGATTGATAGGGACTGAGTTAGTCCAGGATGCTCTGGATAGAGCAAAGTTGATCCAGGAGAGGCTTCGTACAGCACAGTCTCGTCAGAAGAGTTATGCGGACCGTAGAGTTCGAGAGTTGTCTTTCATGGTTGGTGACAGAGTATTGTTGAAGATTTCACCTATGAAGGGTGTCATGAGGTTTGGGAAGAAAGGAAAGTTGAGTCCCGGGTACATTGGTCCTTTTGAGATACTTAGGAGAGTTGGAGAGGTGGCATATGAGTTGGCCTTGCCGCCCAGCTTATCCAGCGTTCATCCGGTATTCCATGTGTCTATGCTCCGGAAGTACATTGGAGATCCGTCTCATGTATTAGATTTCAGCACCATTCAGCTTGATGGTGATCTATCCTATGATGTGGAGCCTATTGCCATTTTGGGACGTCGGGTGAGAAAATTGAGGTCTAAGGAGATTGCATCAGTTAAGGTTCAGTGGAGAGGTCGACCCGTAGAGGAGGCCACTTGGGAGATCGAGCGGGAGATGCGGAGCAGATATCCTCACTTGTTTGAGACTGCAGGTATGTTTCTTGACCCGCTCGAGGACGAGCGTTTGCTTAAGAGGGGGAGAATGTGACGACCCGGCCCGTCGTCACGGGAATTACTACCCCGTTATGTTGTAAATACATGTTTTATGATTTTATATCAGTGTTGAAGCCTATCGGGTGAGTTAGGAGAGAATAGGATTGAAAATGAGGCATATAGCCTTTGTGAGGGAAACTTGAATAAGGAAAGTCAACCCGGAGTTGACTATTTGGTTAGAGGGCTCGGAATCGGATTCGATGATTCGGTTAGTTCCGGAAGGTGATTTGTGACTTAGGGGAGCGATCGGAATTGAATTTGGAGGCCCGGTGTAGAAATAGGCTTGAATTGGCTAAGGTTGAATTTTGGCGAAATCCGAACGGTAGGTGAGATTTTGATTCGGGGGTCGGAATGGAATTCCGACAGTTGCAGTAGCTTCGTTAGGTGATTTTGGATGTGCCTGCAAAATTTCAGGTCATTCGGACGTCGTTTGGTCGGGTTTTTAATTGAATGTGTAATTTGGAATGTTTTAAGGAATTTAGGCTTGAATTCGATGCGAATTATAGGTTTTGATGTTGTTAGACGTGTTTTGAGGATTGGAGCAAGTTCGAATGAGGTATTAAGATGTGTTGGTATGTTTGGATGAGGTCCCGGGGACCTCGGGGTGTTTTCGGATGGTTAAACGGGATAAAATTGTGGAAAAATTGCAGGTTGGTATCCTGCTTCTGTTGTTTCCGCTCCTGCGGAATTTTGGACGCAGGAGCGAGTCCGCGAAGCGGACGAGGGGCGCAGGAGCACTTGGTTACGCAGAAGCGGAAATCCTTCCGCTGAAGCGGGGTCGCTGGTGCGAGCCAGTGATCGCAGAAGCGGACGGGGGGAAAATTGGCTGGTTCCGCAGAAGTGGACGTTTGACCGTTTGGGCGAGACCGCAGAAGCGGTCGAGGATGCGCAGAGGCGGATTTGTCCGCAGAAGCGGAAGCTTCTTCGCAGAAGCGGGACCGCTTAAGCGGCCCTTTGTTCGCAGAAGCGGAAATGGCCGGCTAGGCCTGGAACCGCTGAAGCGACCCTTTGGTCGCGGATACGGGTGCGTAGGAGCGGAAAATATTCCGCATAAGCGAAAATCGCTGTAAGTAAGTGTATCAGAAGTTAGAAAAATTTCAGAACATTTCACACATTTTGGGTCTCGGCTTTAGAGGCGATTTGGGCGATTTTGAAGAGAAATTCAAGGGAAATCATCAGGTAATCATCTATGGACTTAAACTATGATTAGTATTGGTAATATTATGCAATTATATCATGAAAATGGAGGAATATGGGGTAATTTATGGAGGATTTAGCCCTAGGCTTGAACTTTAGAAAATCAAGGTTTTGAATGGGCAAATGGAGTCCGATTTTGGTAAAATTGATATGCTTAGACTCGTATTGAGATGAGGGTTCCGAATATGTGACTTTCGTGATTTTTCGATAAGCGTACCGGAAGTCGGGTTTTGACAACTTTGGGAATTTTGATGTAAATTGAGTTGTATTAATTGGGTGTCGTCCCATTGGCCTAATTTGTTGTATTTCTACTGTATTTGATCAGATTCTACGCGTGCGGAGCTTGATGCTCGTGGCAAGGGCATCGCGGAATAGTCGTCGCGCCGTATTGAGGTGAGTAATAGATGTGGGTGATGACCGGCGGGTTCGAAACCCCGGTATACCACTTTGTGATACTGTATAGCGGCGAGACACGCACACTCTTGAGAGTGCGGGGTCGATCATGAACTGGAGACTATATATTAGTCCGACCTGTTGATACTATATTATTGGCTATTCTAGAGCCGTCGAACCTCCTTCTCGGATGGTTGTATATATATATATATTGTGATAATGGCCACTCTTGAGCCGAGGAACCCCCTTCTTGGGCGGTTGACTATACATGTGGGCCGTGAGCCAGTTATTGGATCCCGCGAGGATCGTTATCATGGTCTTATCATATAGACATGCTAGTTTACTACTAGTCCGCAGCTATTTTGTTATTATGCTAATTCCAATCTCTGGAACTTGATATTACTGTTTTCCAACTGAAAAATGATAAAAGAGTTTTCAAAAACTACTTTTGAGCCTGCGAGGTTGTATCTGCATATTAGCTGACTAGTAGTGGATCGGGCTGCGCGCCGCAGCAGGATATATGTTGGATCGGACCGCACGCCGCAGGAATATCTCTATGAGATGTGCTTGGGCTGTAGGAGCCCCTCCGGAGTCTGAACCCCCACAGTGAGCACGGGTACCCAAAATTGGAGTCGGGCTACGCGCCGTAGCGGTCATATCATGCATTGCATTGCATTTAGCTACATCCGCTAGCTGTTATGCTATTTATTGGTAATTGTTGGAACAGGTACGGTGAAGATTGATTCTATGACAGGGTAGCTGATTATAGCTTTACATAGTGCTTTATTGCGGATTTCTTATCTGCGCTGTCTTACCCTTGTTTATTACCACTGAGTCCGGCAGTACTCATTTTACTCCCTGCACCTTGTGTGCAGATCCAGGTACCTCTCAGCAGTGATCCAGTAGCTGTGCGAGGCGACGTTTGTGGATATTCGAGGTAGCTACAGAGTCCGCAGGACCCGACATTCCTTCCTATTGTCTTTTGATTTTGTATTGACATTTCTTTCCGCACTTGGTATTTTGTAAACCTTTATACACTCATGTTCAGTAGAGGCTCATGACTCTTGACCCTTGGTCTATGGGAGTTAATGTATTATGGGACTTGGTTCCCCGTTTTCAGTATATGTATCACTATTATTTTGTGAATTAATATGCCTAAATGGGTTAAAGTGAGCTTCTAGCTCCTTGGTTGATATTGATTGGTCAGGCTGGCTTAGCAATGTGCTGGGCGCCATCACGACCGGATTTGGGGTCGTGACATTTAATATTCCGTGTATAAGCTAAACTCTATACACTAAATCATCTACTATATAAGCAAAGGACACAGACAAATTGTCACGACCCGGATTTCCCCCACAATCGGGATCGTGATGGCGCCTACTCGTGATAGCTAGGCAAGCCAACTCATTCAACATTTTCCTGTTCATACCATCATTTTTGTTCTCATATTTAATAGCAAGAATAATACTCATATCTTTAAATGCGGAAGTCTTTCGAATAAAATATAAATAGTAGTGTAAAGTAACTGACATAAATCCTCTACCCAAGATGTGGAGTCACCAACTCACGAACTACTATGGAATAACTACACATAATAGTCTGAAAGAAATAAATAATAACTGTCTGTCTCGGAACAATGAGACCACAACAATAATAAAAGCAAATAGAGGAGACGCCGGGCCTGCGGACGCCTGCAAGCTACCTCGGTCTCGGAAGCACGGAAATCCCACAAGTACTCTACTGCTGGTGCTGCTCCTGCTTGGAACCTGGACCCGTGCAAAAACACACAGAAGTGCAATATCACCATAATCCGACCCCATGTGCTGGTAAGTGCCTGGCCTATCCCGGCGAAGTAGTGACAAGCCTAGGACCAGACACTCACATAAACCTGTGCAGTTCTATATAATGTATATTCCACAAAATAACAGAATTATCGATTAATACAACTAACAAAAGAGGTATCATGCTGGGGGAAACACAATCAGCAACATATAATAAATCAGTAAAGAGAATCAGAGTGTAATAAAAACAGCTATCACCAAAACAAGAAAATATCAAATAGTTGCACGGCATCACCCTTCGTGCTTTTACTCTCATACTCACCAAATAATCAAATAAAAGTCCACGGCATCACCCTTCGTGCTTTTACTCTCATCCTCACTAAATAAGCAAATAAAGGTGCACGGCATCACCCTTCGTGCTTTTACTCTCATCCTCACATCCATGGCACGACATGATCCTTCGTGCATGGTTTATATAACAACGGCACTGAACGTTCCTTCGTGCATAATCAGTAAAAATAGCATGGCATGATCCTTCGTGCATAATCAGTAAAATAAGGCACAGCATGATCCTTCGTGCATAATCAATAAAACAAGGCACGACATCACCCTTCGTGCATTATCACTCTTCCTCACCCAAATAACAATCACAGTTAAGGGCAAAAGAATGAAACAAATAATATGAACCGTCACGACAAGGGAAACAATAATCATCACAGTAAAGTCCCGGCAAGGGAAATAATAATCAACTTCATAATAAAGTCCCAACAAGGGAAATAATAATCAACCTCACAATAAAGTCCCGGCAAGGAAAACAATAATCAACTTCACAACCCGGCAAGGGTTCAAGAATATGACTTCAAAACATCCCACATTAACTCACAATATATGTCAACAAAAGACTCACGGTCATGCTAGACGCCAGTGTATAGATGCTCGTCACCATAGCCTATACACCGCACTCGATCACATAGCAATTAGCACATTAAATCCTATTCCCTCAAGCTAGGATAGATCAAACACTTACCTCGACGGCTTATAGTCCATTCAATCCTCAAGATATACTTTTCCTTTCGAATTTGGCTCCAAATAAATCGTATCTATATACAATTTATTAAATATCATCAATTCTACTCAACAAACCAACCCAATTGGCTAATTAAAGTAATTTTAACATGCTATCCAAAAATTGTAAAATCGACCCCGGATCTGCTTGGTTAAAAAATTCTAAAAATTATACCAATAGATTCCTCGTCTTTCCACGAGTCCGTACATATAAAGAACACAAAAATTGGAGTCTGTTTGACCCCTCAAATCGACCCCTAAAGGTCTCATAATTCCAGGCCCCAAAATCCTATTTTTCTGCTATTTTCATGAATTAAAGAATGGTATTGTGGTTTATAATTACCCATAAATGAGTTTTAATAATAAAATCACTTACCTCTGTGATACCCACTGATTTTCTCTTTTAAAGATCGCCTCAGATCCTTCTTCCCGTTCAAAAATTGGAAAAGAACTCGAACTGCTCATTATAGGTATACTGTTCACGCATTTTACTGCTCCCAATGGATTCCTTGTAAAATTCTAATGAATTTAGACTTTTGAATCACTCAATTTGATCTTATAATGAAGGAGATATGTAGGTTTTAAGATTTGCAAATAGTGCAGGTTTTTAATACGCCGTCAGGGGCAATTTCGTCATTAACCTAAAAATCTGGGCAACCTTAGTAAAATGGCCATAAAATCCTCATACGATGTCCAAATTCGATGATTCTTTTTGCTACGGGTCCGTAATTTCAATACGGATCTAATAATTTATTCAAAACAGTAATCGAAGCTCATTTATTCAATATGATATCATTTATGCTTGAAGAAACGATGTCGAAGCATAAGAAAACGAGCATAACGCAACCCAAACATATCTGAAACACGTCAAACGACGTCCTTTTTCGACCAAACTTTACATGAAGTGCTTAAACAATATATAAGACTTGTACCGGGCGTCGAAACAAAAATACGAGCCCGATACCATGGTCTTTTAATCAATTTTCTTTTCCATTTTCATTAATAATTTCAGAAAAGCAATTTCACAGAAAGATTCATATATTGGGCTCTAGGCCTCGAAATTCGACTCTGGACGCATGCCCGAGTCCCATATTTTCCTACAGACCTTTCGGGACCGTCCGATCTCGGGTCCGGGTGTGTTTACCAAAAATGTTGACCGAAGTCAACTATATCAATATTAATATCAAATTTCTTCATATTTTCCATAGAATTCACATATTCTAACACAAATATTTTCCGGCTACGTGCCCGGACTACGCACGTAAATCAAGGCAATATAAAATAAGGTTTTTGAGGCCTCGGAAGTGCGGAACAGATGAGGAAAGCTGGTGATGACCCTTTGGGTCGTCACATCCTCCACCTCTAAAACAACCGTTCGTCCTCGAACGGACAAGAGAAGGAAGTACCTGAGTCGGGGAACAATTGTGAGTAACGGCTCCGCATATCAGACTCGGACTCCCAGGTCAATGCCTCAGGAGTCTGACCTCTCCACTGGATACGCACGGAAGGAAAACTCTACGACCTCAACTGTCGAACCTGCCGGTCTAGTATGACCACCGGCTCCTCCTCATAAGATAGATCCTTGTCCAATTGGACAGAACTGAAGTCTAACACATGTGTAGGATCACCGTGGTATCTCCGAAGCATAGATACATGAAAAACTGGGTGCACGGCTGATAAGCTAGGTGGCAGTGCAAGTCTGTAAGCCACTTCTCCCACTCGGTCCAGAATCTCAAATGGACCAATATACCTAGGTCTAAGCTTGCCATTCTTTCCGAACCTCATCACGCCCTTTATAGGCGATACCGGGAGCAATACCCGCTCACCAACGATCCGCATAAGTCTTCTGTCTGGACCGAGCTGAATGCAACCTCTCCTGGATAGTCTTGACCTTGTCTAAGGCCTCCTAAATTAGGTCTGTACCCGGCAACCGAGCCTCTCCCGGCTCAAACCATCCGACTTGAGACCGACATCACCTACCATACAACGCCTCATATGGAGCTATCTGAATGCTAGACTGGTAGCTGTTGTTGTAGGCGCACTCTGCTAACGGCAGAAACTGGTCCCACGAGCCTCCAAAATCAATGACACAGGCTCGGAGCATGTCCTCTAGTCCTCTCGGACTGACCGTCCGTCTGAGGATGGAAAGCTGTACTCAACTGAACCTGCGTGCCTAACTTTTGCTGGACTGCTCTCCAGAAATGCGAGGTAAACTACGTACCCCGGTCTGAGATAATAGACACCGACACCCCATGGAGGCGAACAATCTCTCTGATGTAAATCTCTGCTAGCTTCTACGATGAGTAAGAGACAGATACTGGAATGAAGTGTGCTGACTTGGTCAGCCTATCAACAATGACCCAAACAGCATCAAACCTCCTCCAAGTCAAAGGAAGTCCAGTAACAAAGTCCATTATAGTCTGCTCCCATTTCCGCTCAGGAATTTCAATCCTCTAGAATACACCACCAGGCCTCTGGTGCTCATAATTTACCTACTGACAGTTTAGACACGGAGCGACATATGCAACAATGTCCTTCTTCATCCTACGCCACCAATAGTGCTGTTGTAAGTCCTGATACATCTTCACGGTGCCCGGGTGAATAGAATACCGCGAACTGTGGGCCTCCGCTAAGATCAACTCTCGATTCCCCTCAACATTGGGCACACAAACTCGCCCCTGCGATCTCAATACTCCATCATCATCTAGAGTTACCTTCGTGGTACATCCCCGTTGTACAGTATCCCTCAGGTTATGCAAATGAGGATCATCAAATTTCCTTTCACGGATACGCTCTAATAGGGAAGAACGAGCGACCGTGCAGGCTAACACCCTGCTAGGCTCAGAAATGTCTAGTCTTATGAACCGATTGGCTAAGGCCTGAACATCTAGAGCAAGTGGTCTCTAGCTGACCGGAATATAAGCGAGACTACCCATGCTGGCAGACTTTCTACTTAACGCATCGACCACCACATTGGCCTTACCTGGGTGATATAAGATTATAACATCATAGTCCTTCGGCAACTCTAACCATCTCATCTGTCGCACATTCAACTCCTTTTGCTTGAATAAATACTGAAGACTTTTGTGATTAGTGTATACCTCGTACGCCACACCATATAGATAATGCCTCCAGATTTGTTTTTAAGACATGAACTACTGCTGCCAGCTCAAGGTCATGAACCAGATAATTCTTCTCATGGATTTTCAACTGTCACGAATCATAGGCAATAACCTTGCCATCCTACCTCATTACTGCTCCAAGCTCAGTACGGGATGCATCACAGTAAACTGTGTAAGGCTCTGAACCCGTTGGTAAAATTAACACTAGTGTCATAGTCTAAGCTGTCCTGAGCTTCAGAAAGCTCGCCTCACACTCATCTGACCACTTGAACTGGGTTCCTTCTACAAATCGACGGTAATAGCTTGCTAACCCAAAGAAACTCCGAATCTCGGTCACTGAAGCTGGTTGAGGTCAATTCTTGACTGCCTCAATCTTCTTTTGGGTCGACCTGAATGCCCTATACTAACACGATATGACCCAGAAATGCAACTATACTTAGCCAGAACTCATACTTTGGAAATATCTGCATATAGCTGACTATTTTCAGAGTCTGGAGAGCCACCCTGAGATGTTGCGCATGCTCTTCCTAACTGCGGGAGCATATCAATACGTTATCCATGGGTACTATCACGAGCCAGTCTAACTAAGGCATGAACACCTCGTACTTATACACATAACCATGACTTTGGCCATAAGAGTTATCCCTAAATTACAACATTGCCAATTAACTACGTGTTATCAAATACCTTATTCCAGAACTCCCACTTTACTCAGAATGAGGTATGGAGACCTCGTGATTACTTTTTTGAATTAATGCGTCATATTTATCCGCACCTGGGTGCTCGTCTCAAAGGCTAAACTCAACGGTTTCAAAATAAAAATGTCTAAATATGAATAGAAACTGTACAAGAATTGTCAAATAGTTCTAACGGGCATGACTCTCATTTACGAATGTAATACGAAAATATTAATTTCATAAAAGAAAAATTTTAAACACATAAACTCTTACCACCAGGACCTAGTCCTCACATGATATCCACCGCAGCTTGAAGCTCGGTTTAGAAATATTTCACATTATGCAAAAATTTGAGGACCTCATCCTCAACTCTAAATCACAAGTACTTGTACATTGTATCATCTAATTTTTTTTTTCATTTCCTTTCTTTTTCCTTTCAATAATTGTCCGTAAAAGAAAATCACGACATAAAATAAAACCTCATAATGATAGGGCATACAATTAACGATTTTAATTAGTTATTCCAAGAATTATATCAAAACTCACTGTAATAAGTAATATAAAGTCACTCTTAGCCTCATGGCTATTTTAGTGACTAACACCTAATAATAGGGGTGTCTATCCTCATGTAATAACCCAACGTGAGTATTCCCATAAGCAGATTTGATGATTACGATGCTCACTCATGAGTGGAGCATATTAAGAGGACTCGCCTTAATTTTTCAAAAACCAATAAAATTAAGGAGAAATATCCTTTTTATAACTGTCGAAATTGTACATATGATGACACCATCTGGTGTAGTGACCTCTCTCATACCATAAAAATTATATCAACGGTTGGGTCTCCACCTCTAGGATTTTCACCTCCACCTCTAACATCTTGACCTCTACATCTAGCTAACCATGTAAGATAAATATTAATTGCAATGGAGCGTGTAGCCTGAGTGCTTTCCTAAAATCACATTTCTCCAAAATTCCACATTCACAAAAATCCTTTGAGGCTCAGCTAACTTATTGCACATGAAGACATATTCGGACACTGTCATAGTGACCTGGTACAAACGTTCAGATAACATATACCATGCAGAGAATTTGGGAGGTGACGTCTTCAGAACATTTTCTTAAAATAGAGTTTAGTAGGTAGTGTTGCGTTGGCCGGCTTGCCCTCTTCATAGGCTTGCCACAAACATCAACGGCCAATTTCCTCTTTTGCTATGTTGGCTTAACACTGCTGAGCTACCCCATTTACTCATATACTCTTCGTTATTCTCTGGGGGCGATTCTTACCCCATGAAAGAACCAACCTTAAATATGTATAAATTATTTGGAGGACCTTTCCATACCATATATATACACACTCCAATAATTTACAATATTTGTCCTTCACAACTCCAACAAATCAACTGGACGTCAAGGTCTGTTGAAACCCCACACGATTCATTAGGTGATCTCCTGATATGATTGCATCTTCCGTTAGAACCATAATTGGTGTGGTCAATACATTATCTTCCCACTACTTCTGTTTGCCATCTGAAGCACAATAAAATTAACCCCCTCGTATTTGACTATTCCCACGTTCTGTAATTCCTCACAACAGCGGTCAAGCACAATCCCGTGGGTTCTCAAAAGATGCACCGCTGAAGGTGGTAGCGAAGAGTTTGGTGAAACCTATCCGAACTCCGTAAGACTTTTGAAGGTGTAGTTGATCTATCACCAGCCCGTTCGATTGTTTAGCTGAAGAAGCGGTACGTGACTTCGCCATTCGTGGGAAGACAATAGTAGAAATTCAGTTTAACATTTGAAGAATGAATTTTCACGATAAGAAAGAACAATGAGAGAATTTTCCTAACTCAATAGACTCTGGAGGACAAGTACATACGTCTCCGTACCTACCCCTCAAACTCTACTAAGCTTGTTCGTGAGTTGTGAGACCTATGTAACCTAGAGCTCTGATATCAACTTGTCACGACCCGGATTTCCCCCACCATCGGGATCGTGATGGCGCCTACTCGTGATAGCTAGGCAAGCCAACTCATTCAATATTTTCCTGTTCATACCATTATTTTTGTTCTCATATTTTATATCAAGAATAATACTCGTATCTTTAAATGCGGAAGTCTTTCGAATAAAATATAAATAGTAGTGTAAAGTAACTGACATAAATCCTCTACCCAAGATGTGGAGTCACCAACTCACGAACTACTATGGAATAACTACACATAATGGTCTGAAAGAAATAAATAATAACTGTCTATCTCGGAACAATGAGACCACAGCAATAAACAAAATAAATAGAAGATACGCCGGGCCTGCGGACGCCTGCAAGCTACCTCGGTCTCGGAAGCACGGAAATCCCACAAGTACTCTACTGCTGGTGCTGCTCCTGCTTGGAACCTGGACCCGTGCAAAAACACACAGAAGTGCAGTATTAGCACAATCCGACCCCATGTGCTGGTAAGTGCCTGGCCTATCCCGGCGAAGTAGTGACAAGCCTAGGACCAGACACTCACATAAACCTGTGCAGTTCTACATAATGTATATTCCACAAAATAACAGAATTATCGATTAATACAACTAACAAAAGAGGTATCATGCTGGGGGAAACACAATCGGCAACATATAATAAATCAATAAAGAGAATCAGAGTGTAATAAAAACAGCTATCACCAAAACAAGAAAATACCAAATAGTTGCACGGCATCACCCTTCGTGCTTTTACTCTCATCCTCACCAAATAATCAAATAAAAGTGCACGGCATCACCCTTCGTGCTTTTACTCTCATCCTCACCAAATAAGCAAATAAAAGTGCACGGCATCACCCTTCGTGATTTTACTCTCATCCTCACATCCATGGCACGACATGATCCTTCGTGCATGGTTTATATGACAACGGCATGGAACGTTCCTTCGTGCATAATCAGTAAAAATGGCACGACATGATCCTTCGTGCATAATCAGTAAAATAAGGCACGACATGATCCTTCGTGCATAATCAGTAAAACAAGGCACGACATCACCCTTCATGCATTATCACTCTTCCTCACCCAAATAACAATCACAGTTAAGGGCAAAAGAATGAAACAAATAATATGAACCGTCCCGGCAAGGGAAACAATAATCATTACAGTAAAGTCCCGGCAAGGGAAATAATAATCAACTTCATAATAAAGTCCCGGCAAGGGAAACAATAATCAACTTCACAATAAAGTCCCCGCAAGGAAAATAATAATCAACTTCACAACCCGGCAAGGGTTCAAGAATATGACTTAAAAACATCCCACATTAACTCACAATATATGTCAACAAAAGACTCACGGTCATGCTAGACGCCAGTGTATAGATGCTCGTCACCACAGCCTATACACCACACTCGGTCACATAGCAATTAGCACATTAAATCATATTCCCTCAAGCTAGGATAGATCAAACACTTACCTCGACGGCTTATAGTCCACTCAATCCTCAAGAAATGCTTTTCCTTTCGAATTTGGCTCCAAATCAATCGTATCTTTACACAATTTATTAAATATCATCAATTTTACTCAACAAACCAACCCAATTGCCTAATTAAAGTAATTTTAACATGCTGTCCAAAAATTGTAAAATCGACCCCGGGTCCGCTTGGTTAAAAAATTCTGAAAATTATACCAATGGATTTCTCATCTTGCCACGAGTCCGTACATATAAAGAACACCAAAATTTGGAGTCCGTTTGACCCCTCAAATCGACCCCTAAATGTCTCATAATTCCTGGCCCCAAAATCCTATTTTTCTGTTATTTTCATGAATTAAAGATTGAGATTGTGGTTTATAATCACCCATAAATGAGTTTTAATAATAAAATCACTTACCTCTGTGATACCCAATAATTTTCTCTTTTAAAGATCATCTCAGAACCTTCTTCCCGTTCAAAAATTGGAAAAGAACTCGAACTACTCATTATAGGTATACTGTTCACGTGTTTTACTGCTCCCAATGGATTCCTTGTAAAATTCGAATGAATTTAGGCTTTTGCATCACTCAATTTGACCTTATAATGAAGGAGATATGTATGTTTTAAGATTTGCAAATAGTGCAGGTTTTTAATACGCCGTCAGGGGCAATTTTCTCATTAACCTGAAAATCTGGGCAACCTTAGTAAAATGGCCATAAAATCCTCATACGATATCCAAATTCGATGATTCTTTTTGCTACGAGTCCGTAATTACGATACTGTGACGACCCGGCCCGTCGTCACGGGAATTACTACCCCGTTATGTTGTAATTTCATGTTTCATGCTTTTATATCAGTGTTAGAGTCTATCGGGTGATTTAGGAGTGATTTGGATTGAAAATGAGGCATATAGCCTTTTTGAAGGAGACTTGAATAAGAAAAGTCAACCCGGAGTTGACTATTTGGTTAGAGGGCCCGGAATCAGATTCTGATGATTCGGTTAGTTCCGGGAGGTGATTTGTGACTTAGGGGAGCGATCGGAATTGAATTTGGAGGCCCGGTATAGAAATAGGCTTGAATTGGCTAAGGTTGAATTTTGGTGAAATCCGAACGGTAGGTGAGATTTTGATCCGGGGGTCAGAATGGAATTCCGACAGTTGTAGTAGCTTCGTTAGGTAATTTTGGATGTGCCTGCAAAATTTCAGGTCATTCGGTCGTCGCTTGGTCGGGTTTTTGATCGAATGTGTAATTCGGAAAGTTTTAAGAAATTTAGGCTTGAATCCGTGTGTAATTGGTGATTTTGATGTTTAGGATGGTGTTTTTATGATTGGAACAAGTTCGTATCGTGTTTTGGGGTATGTTGGTGGTTTTCGTTGAGGTCCCGGGGGCCTCGGGGTGAATCCGGACCATCATCCGGCATTTTGAAGCAAGAAAAGACCTGCTGTAATCTGCAGATCACTGGGCAAACTTTTGGCCTTCGCGTTCGCGAGGGCTATGCCGCGTTCGCGTAGGCCGGGATCAGGTGACTATCGCGTTCGCGAGGGTTGGCGTCGCGTTCGCGTAAGAGGAAGCTGGGAAGCATCGCGTTCGCGATGGTCTGGGCCGCGTTCGCGTATAAGGAATTCGCAAGGCATCGCGAACGCGTGAGGCATGTTGCGTTCGCGTAGAGGAAAAGTCCGGGCTGGGGAGAATGGTCTTCGCGGACGCGTGAAGGAGTGACGCGTTCGCGATGAAGAAGAGTAAAAAGGCATCGCGTTCGCGTGAGAGGCGTCGCGAACGCGATGAAGAAAATAGGCTGGCAGTGAAGTTAAGTTCAGAACAGAACCAGTCGCGGGTTTAATACCCAAAAACGCCATTTTTGAGTTCTAGAGAGAGAAACTCACGGGAATTGCTGGAAATTCATCGGGGATTCGTTGGAGGTAAGTTTTGTGGCTTAATTACATCATTTTAACATGAAATCATGGGTTAAATTTCTGTAAATGGAAGATGAAAGGTGGGTTTGAGCCCTAGGCCTAAATTAAAGAAAAACACTGATTTAAGTGGGCAATTGGTGTCCGATTTTGGTAAATTTTGTATGCCTAGACTCGTATTGAGATGAGGATTCCGAATATGTAACTTTTGTAATTTTTCGGCAAGCGTACCGAAAGTCGGGTTTTGACAACTTTGGGAATTTTGATGTAAATCGAGTTGTATTGATTGGGTGTCGTCCCATTGGCCTAATTTGTTGTATTTCTACCGTATTTGATCAGATTCTACGCGTGCGGAGCTTGATTCTCGTGGCAAGGGCATTGCGGAGTAGTCGTCGTGCCGTATTGAGGTGAGTAATAGATGTGGGTGATGACCAGCGGGTTCGAAACCCCGGTATACCACTTTGTGACGCTGTATAGCGGCGAGACACGCACACTCTTGAGAGTGCGGGGTCGATCATGAACTGGAGACTATATATTAGTCCGACCTGTTGATACTGTATTATTGGCTATTCTCGAGCCGTTGAACCTCCTTCTTGGACGGTTGAGTATATTGTGGGCCGTGAGCCAGTTATTTGATCCCGCGAGGATCGTTATCATTGTCTTATCATATAGACATGCTAGTTTACTACTAGTCCGCAGCTATTTCGTTATTATGCTAATTCCAATCTCTGGAACTTGATATTACTGTTTTCCAACTGAAAAATGATAAAAGAGTTTTCAAAAACTACTTTTGAGCCCGCGAGGCTGTATCTGCATATTAGCTGACTAGTAGTGGATCGGGCTGCGCGCCGCAGCGAGATATATGTTGGATCGGACTGCACGCCGCAGGAATATCTCTATGAGATGTGCTTGGGCTGTAGGAGCCCCTCCGGAGTCTGAACCCCCACGGTGAGCACGGGTACCCAAAATTGGAGTCGGGCTACGCGCCGTAGCGGTCATATCATGCATTGCATTGCATTTAGCTACATCCGCTAGCTGTTATGCTATTTATTGGTATTTGTTGGTACAGGTACAGTGAAGATTGATTCTATGACAGGGTAGCTGATTATAGCTTTACATAGTGCTTTATTCCGCATTTATTTAATTGAAATTGTGTTAAAAACAGGATAGTATGAATACAGTGGCTTGCCTAGCTACCACGAGTAGGCGCCATCACAATCCCGATGTTGGGGGAAAATCCGGGTCGTGACAATATTCGAGGTAGCTGGCGAGTCCGCAGGACCCGATATTCCTTCTTACTGTCTTTGATTCTGTATTGATATTTCTTTCCGCACTTGGTATCTTGTAAACCTTTATACACTCATGTTCAGTAGAGGCTCATGACTCTTGACCCTTGGTCTATGGGAGTTGATGTATTATGGGACTGGGTTCCCCGTTTTCATTATATGTATCGCTATTGCTTCGTGATTTGATATGCTTTAATGGGCTAAAGAGAGCTTCTAGCTCCGTTCTTGTTATTGAATTGTCAGGCTGGCTTAGCAATGTGCTGGGCGCCATCATGACCGGATTTGGGGTCGTGACAAGTTGGTATCAGAGCCTAGGTTTACTAGGCCTCGTGAGTCTTGAGCCGGTTAGTAGAGTCTTGTGGATCGGTACGGGGACGCCTGTACTTATCCTCGGGAGGCTGCGAACCTTTAGGAAAAACTTCACTTTTCTTGAACTCTGTCGTGCGATCTTGTTGTTCTGAGAACTGAACTTCTATATTCTATTCTCTCGTAGATGGCGAGAACGCGAGCATTAGGACGAGGTGGACGACCTCCATTGCCACCTGTTAGAGGCCGTAGGCGCGGTCGTGCTAGAGGTAGAGGTAGGGCGGCTGAGGCAGTGCCAGCTGACCCGCCTGTTGTACCAGTTCAGGAGCAGCCCCCAGTGGTTGATGCTCCAGCAGTCCCAGTTCAGGGCCAGACTATATCTATTGCTATTCCCGGTCTTCGGGAGGCTCTTGCTCGGATATTATCGGTGTGTTCCGGTTTGGCTCGAGTAGTTTCAGCTACCGCTATCGTAGCGACATCTCAGTCAGGGGGTGGTCAGCGGACCCCTGCAGCTCGTACACCTGACCCGGTTGTTCAGGGACTTCAGACACCAGAGGCGGTCCCCGCTCAGGTGGTTGCACCGGTTATTCCTCCAGCTGCACCAGCTCCAGCTCCAGAGCATATGGTTCAGGTTATGCCCGATGACGAGCAGCGTCGTCTTGAGAGATTTGGCAGACTTCAACCACCCCATTTTAGTGGCGCCGAGGGCGAGGATGCCTAGGGTTTCTTGGATAAGTGTCAGAAGATGCTGCGTACGGCTGGTATTCTTGAGTCCAGCGGAGTTTCATTTACTACATTTCAGTTCACCGGTCCCGCATTTGATTGGTGGGAGGAGTTTGAGAGGCGTAGGCCTGCAAGAGCAGCACCTCTCACATGGCAGCAGTTCTCTACTCTCTTTCTAGAGAAATATGTACCTCGGTCTCGTCGCGAGGAGCTACGTCGCCGGTTCGAGTGGTTGATTCAGGGCGACATGTCTGTGACCCAGTATGAGCTTAGATTCACTCGGTTGGCTAGGCATGCCACATGGATGATCCCCACTGATAGGGAGAGGATCAGGAGGTTCATTGATGGCCTCAACTACTCTATCCGTATTCTTATGACCGGCGAGCGAGTTCTGTCATCATCGTTTGAGCAGGTTGTTGATATGGCACGCTCCATTGAGGCGGATCGTCGCCGAGAGAGAGAGGAGCGGGAGGCCGAGAGGCCTCGTGGTTCTGGCAGTTTCAGTGGTGCTCCATCTAGAGGGCATTCCCAGCCGAGCCGAGGTCGCTCATCTAGACCTTCTCATTCGAGGCCGCCCGGAGCAGAGCGGAGGTTCTTTATGGTCGTGGTCGACGGGGGTTTCAGCGGGGTCGGTCATCGCTTGGTGCCCTCCCGGCCCGAGTGCAACACCTACTTCTCCGGCACCGGGTGCATGTTATGAGTGTGGTGAGTTTGGCCACATGAGGAGACGAGTGCCCTCGACTACGTAGGGGCGGGACTCAGCAGAGGGATCAACCCTCCTCTTCAGCACCATCTCGGTCTAGTAGAGGTGGAGGTCGGTCTTCTCGTGGTCGCCCCGGGGGCGATGAGAGATCCGGTGGAGGCCGAGGCACGGTTCTATGCACTTCCCGACAGGCGTGATGAAGTTGCCTCCGATGCTCGTGATTACGGGTATCATTTACGTCCGTCACGGAGATGCCTCCGTTCTATTTGATCCGGGGTCCACATATTCTTACGTGTCCTCTTATTTTGCACATTATTTGGGTGCGACTCGTGGTAGTCTTGATTTACCTCTGTTCATGTATCCACCCCCGTGGGTGATACGATTGTTGTGGATCATGTCTATAGATCCTGTGTCATATCTATTGGGGGTCTGGAGACCCAGGCCGATTTGTTATTGTTGGGGATGGTGGACTTTGATGTTATATTGGGTATGGACTGGTTGTCTCCGTATCATGCTATATTGGACTGTCATGCTAAGACAGTTACGTTGAATGTGACGACCCGGCCCGTCGTCACGGGAATTACCACCCCATTATGTTGTAATTTCATGTTTCATGCTTTTATATCAGTGTTAGAGTCTATCGGGTGATTTAGGAGTGATTTGGATTGAAAATGAGGCATATAGCCTTTTTGAAGGAGACTTGAATAAGGAAAGTCAACTCGGAGTTGACTATTTGGTTAGAGGGCTCGGAATCGGATTCGATGATTCGGTTAGTTCCGGGAGGTGATTTGTGACTTAGGGGAGCGATCGGAATTGAATTTGGAGGCCCGGTGTAGAAATAGGCTTGAATTGGCTAAGGTTGAATTTTGGCGAAATCCGAACGGTAGGTGAGATTTTGATCCAAGGGTCAGAATGGAATTCCGACAGTTGTAGTAGCTTCGTTAGGTGATTTTGGATGTGCCTGCAAAATTTCAGGTCATTCGGTCGTCGCTTGGTCGGGTTTTTGATCGAATGTGTAATTCGGAAAGTTTTAAGAAATTTAGGCTTGAATCCGTGTGTAATTGGTGATTTTGATGTTTAGGATGGTGTTTTTATGATTGGAACAAGTTCGTATCGTGTTTTGGGGTATGTTGGTGGTTTTCGTTGAGGTCCCGGGGGCCTCGGGGTGAATCCGGACCATCATCCGGCATTTGGAAGCAAGAAAAGACCTGCTGTAATCTGCAGATCACTGGGCAGTATTTTGGCCTTCGCGTTCGCGAGGGCAAGGCCCGCGTTCGCGTAGGCCAGGTCCAGCATGCTTCGCGGACGCGTGAGTGAAGGTCGCGTTCGCGTATGAGGGAGTTAGGACGCATCGCGTTCGCGTGGGTTTAGGCCGCGATCGCGAAGAAGGAATTGGCGAGGCCACGCGTTCGCGTGAGGCATGTCGCGTTCGCGTAGAGGAAAAGTCCGGGCTGGGGAGAATGGTCTTCGCGGATGCGTGAAGGAGTGACGCGTTCGCGATGAAGAAGAGGAAAAAGGCATCGCGTTCGCGTGAGAGGCGTCGCGAACGCGATGAAGAAAATAGGCTGGCAGTGAAGTTAAGTTCAGAACAGAACCAGTCGCGGGTTTAATACCCAAAAACGCCATTTTTGAGTTCTAGAGAGAGAAACTCACGGGAATTGCTGGAAATTCATCGGGGATTCGTTGGAGGTAAGTTTTGTGGCTTAATTACATCATTTTAACATGAAATCATGGGTTAAATTTCCTGTAAATGGAAGATTAAAGGTGGGTTTGAGCCCTAGGCCTAAATTAAAGAAAAACACTGATTTGAGTGGGCAATTGGAGTCCGATTTTGGTAAATTTTATATGCCTAGACTCGTATCGAGATGAGGATTCCGAATATGTAACTTTTGTAATTTTTCGGCAAGCGTACCGAAAGTCGGGTTTTGACAACTTTGGGAATTTTGATGTAAATCGAGTTGTATTGATTGGGTGTCGTCCCATTGGCCATTCCTGGTATTTCTCATATTGAGTGGCGGGGTTCGACCGATTTTGTCCCTAGCCGTATTATTTCGTTCCTAAAAGCTCAGAAGATGGTTGAAAAAGGGTGTTTATCGTACTTAGCATTTGTGAGAGATGTGGGAGCTGAGTCTCCTAGCATTGATTCTGTACCTGTTGTGAGGGACTTCCCAGATGTATTCCCCTCAGACTTGCCGGGCATGCCACCGGACAGGGATATTGATTTTGGCATTGACTTGGTGCCGGGCACTCAGCCCATATCCATTCCTCCTTATCGAATGGCACCCGCCGAGTTGAAAGAACTAAAAGAGCAGCTTCAAGAACTTCTGGATAAGGGTTTCATCCGTCCTAGTGTGCTCCGTGGGGTGCGCCGGTATTATTTGTTAAAAAGAAAGATGGTTCCATGCGAATGTGTATTGATTATAGGCAATTGAACAAAGTGACAGTGAAAAACAAGTACCCTCTGCCGTGCATAGATGATTTGTTTGATCAGTTACGAGGTGCGAGGGTGTTTTCTAAGATTGATCTTCGTTCAGGCTATCATCAGCTGAAGATCAGGGACTCGGATATTATGAAGACTGCATTTAGGACCCGATATGGTCATTATGAGTTTCTTGTGATGTCGTTTGGGCTGACCAATGCCCCAGCAGCATTTATGCATCTGATGAACAGTGTGTTCAAGCCTTATTTGGATTCATTTGTGATTGTGTTCATTGATGACATTCTAGTCTACTCCCGTAGTCGGGAGGAGCATGCTCAGCATTTGAGTATTGTGTTGCAGAGATTGAGGGAGGAGAAACTATATGCTAAATTCTCCAAGTGCGAGTTTTGGCTCGAGTCCGTAGCATTTCTGGGACATGTGGTGTCTCGTGATGGTATTCGGGTTGATCAGAAAAAGATAGAGGCGGTGCAGAGTTGGCCTAGACCGTCCTCAGCTACAGAGATCGGGAGTTTTCTTGGCTTGGCGGGGTATTATCGCCGGTTTGTTCAGGGATTTTCATCCATTGCTTCTTCATTGACTAAATTGACCCCAGAAATTTGTGTGGTCGGATGAGTGCGAGGAGAGCTTTCGGAAGCTCAAGACAGCTTTGACCACAGCTCCAGTGTTAGTATTGCCATCGGCTTCAGGTTCATATACCGTTTATTGTGATGCCTCGAGAGTGGGGATAGGTTGTGTGTTGATGCGGGAAGGAAAGGTAATTGCTTATGCTTCTCGGCAGTTGAAGCCGCATGAGAAGAACTATCCTGTTCATGACTTGGAGCTAGCCGCCATTGTTCATGCATTGAAGATTTGGAGGCACTATTTGTACGGCGTGTCTTGTGAGGTGTATACCGACCATCGTAGTCTCCAGCACTTGTTCAAATAGAAAGACCTTAATTTGAGACAACGGAGATGGCTAGAGTTGCTGAAGGATTATGACATTACTATATTATATCATCCGGGAAAGGCCAATATGGTGGCCGATGCTTTGAGCCGGAAGGCGGTCAGTATGGGGAGCTTGGCATATATTCCAGCTGAGGAGAGGCCATTTGCTTATGATGTTCGGGTGCTAGCCAATCGGCTAGTGAGGTTAGATATTTCGGAGCCCAGCAGGGTATTGGCTTGTGTTGTATCTCGGTCATCTCTATATGATCGTATTCGTGAGCACCAGTATGATGATCCACATTTGGCTGTCCTGAGGGACAGAGTTCAGCATGATGATGCTAGAGATGTCACCATTGATAGTGACGGCGTATTGAGGATGCAAGGCCGGATATGTGTGCCCAATGTTGATGGCCTTCGTGAGTTGATTCTGGAAGAGGCCCATAGCTCGCGGTATTCTATCCATCCAGGAGCCGCTAAGATGTATCAAGATTTGAAACAACACTATTGGTGGAGAAAGATGAAAATGGACATTGTCAGACATGTAGCACGGTGCCTCAACTGTCAGCAGGTTAAGTACGAGCATCAGAGGCCCGGTGGTGTATTTCAGCGCATTGATATTCCCGAGTGGAAATGGGAGAGGATCACTATGGACTTTGTTACTGGACTCCCTCGGACGGCGAGGACGTTTGATTCTGTATGGGTGATTATGGATAGGCTGACCAAGTCAGCTTACTTCATTCCAGTTAGTACTACCTACTCATCGGAGCGGTTGGCAGCGATCTTTATTCGAGAGATTGTTCGGTTGCATGGGGTCCCAGTGTCTATCATATCCGACAGGGGTACTCAGTTCACTTCTCGGTTTTGGAGAGCATTTCAGCGAGAGATGGGTACACGGGTTGAGTTGAGTACAACATTTCACCCCCAGACAGACGGACAGTCTGAGCGCACTATTCAGATCTTGGAGGATATGTTGCGAGCTTGTGTGATTGATTTTGGTGGTTCGTGGGATGAGTTCCTACCACTTGCCGAGTTTGCCTACAACAACAGTTATCAGTCGAGTATTCAGATGGCCCCGTATGAGGCATTGTATGGCAGGCGGTGTAGATCCCCCGTGGGATGGTTTGAGCCTGGTGAGGTTAGATTGATAGGGACCGAGTTAGTCCAGGATGCTCTGGATAGAGCAAAGTTGATCCAGGAGAGGCTTCGTACAGCACAGTCTCGTCAGAAGAGTTATGCGGACCGTAGAGTTCGAGAGTTGTCTTTCATGGTTGGTGACAGAGTATTGTTGAAGATTTCACCTATGAAGGGTGTCATGAGATTTGGGAAGAAAGGAAAGTTGAGTCCCAGGTACATTGGTCCTTTTGAGATACTTAGGAGAGTTGGAGAGGTGGCATATGAGTTGGCCTTGCCGCCCGGCTTATCCAGCGTTCATCCAGTATTCCATGTGTCTATGCTCCGGAAGTACATTGGAGATCCGTCTCATGTATTAGATTTCAGTACCATTCAGCTTGATGGTGATCTATCCTATGATGTGGAGCCTATTGCCATTTTGGGACGTCAGGTGAGAAAATTGAGGTCTAAGGAGATTGCATCAGTTAAGGTTCAGTGGAGAGGTCGACCCGTGGAGGAGGCCACTTGGGAGACCGAGCGGGAGATACGGAGCAGATATCCTCACTTGTTTGAGACTTCAGGTATGTTTCTTGACCCGCTCGAGGACGAGCGTTTGCTTAAGAGGGGGAGAATGTGACCACCTGGCCCGTCGTCACGAGAATTACCACCCCGTTATGTTGTAATTTCATGTTTCATGCTTTTATATCGGTGTTAGAGTCTATCGGGTGATTTAGGAGTGATTTGGATTGAAAATGAGGCATATAGCCTTTTTGAAGGAGACTTGAATAAGGAAAGTCAACCCGGAGTTGACTATTTGGTTAGAGGGCTCGGAATCGGATTCCGATGATTCGGTTAGTTCGGGAGGTGATTTGTGACTTAGGGGAGCGATCGGAATTGAATTTGGAGGCCCGGTGTAGAAATAGGCTTGAATTGGCTAAGGTTGAATTTTGGCGAAATCCGAACGGTAGGTGAGATTTTGATCCGGGGGTCGGAATGGAATTCGACAGTTGTAGTAGCTTCGTTAGGTGATTTTGGATGTGCCTGCAAAATTTCAGGTCATTCGGTCGTCGCTTGGTCGGGTTTTTGATCGAATGTGTAATTCGGAAAGTTTTAAGAAATTTAGGCTTGAATCCGTGTGTAATTGGTGATTTTGATGTTTAGGATGGTGTTTTTATGATTGGAACAAGTTCGTATCGTGTTTTGGGGTATGTTGGTGGTTTTCGTTGAGGTCCCGGGGGCCTCGGGGTGAATCCGGACCATCATCCGGCATTTTGAAGCAAGAAAAGACCTGCTGTAATCTGCAGATCACTGGGCAAACTTTTGGCCTTCGCGTTCGCGAGGGCTATGCCGCGTTCGCGTAGGTTGGGATCAGGTGACTATCGCGTTCGCGAGGGTTGGCGTCGCGTTCGCGTAAGAGGAAGCTGGGAAGCATCGCATTCGCGATGGTCTGGGCCGCGTTCGCGTATAAGGAATTCGCAAGGCATCGCGAATGCGTGAGGCATGTCGCGTTCGCGTAGAGGAAAAGTCCGGGCTGGGGAGAATGGTCTTCGCGGACGCGTGAAGGAGTGACGCGTTCGCGATGAAGAAGAGGAAAAAGGCATCGCGTTCGCGTGAGAGGCGTCGCGAACGCGATGAAGAAAATAGGTTGGCAGTGAAGTTAAGTTCAGAACAGAACCAGTCGCGGGTTTAATACCCAAAAACGCCATTTTTGAGTTCTAGAGAGAGAAACTCACGGGAATTGCTGGAAATTCATCGGGGATTCGTTGGAGGTAAGTTTTGTGGCTTAATTACATCATTTTAACATGAAATCATGGGTTAAATTTCTGTAAATGGAAGATTAAAGGTGGGTTTGAGCCCTAGGCCTAAATTAAAGAAAAACACTGATTTGAGTGGGCAATTGGAGTCCGATTTTGGTAAATTTTATATGCCTAGACTCGTATCGAGATGAGGATTCCGAATATGTAACTTTTGTAATTTTTCGGCAAGCGTACCGAAAGTCGGGTTTTGACAACTTTGGGAATTTTGATGTAAATCGAGTTGTATTGATTGGATGTCGTCCCATTGGCCTAATTTGTTGTATTTCTACTGTATTTGATCAGATTCTACGCGTGCGGAGCTTGAT
This sequence comes from Nicotiana noctiflora, assembly GCA_032618575.1. Taxonomy (NCBI): domain Eukaryota; kingdom Viridiplantae; phylum Streptophyta; class Magnoliopsida; order Solanales; family Solanaceae; genus Nicotiana; species Nicotiana noctiflora. The sequence continues at coordinate 285,373 of JASVEL010008561.1, forward strand.
TCTCGTGGCAAGGGCATTGCGGAGTAGTCGTCGCGTCGTATTGAGGTGAGTAATAGATGTGGGTGATGACCAGCGGGTTCGAAACCCCGGTATACCACTTTGTGACGCTGTATAGCGGTGAGACACGCACACTCTTGAGAGTGCGGGGTCGATCATGAACCGGAGACTATATATTAGTCCGACCTGTTGATACTGTATTATTGGCTATTCTCGAGCCGTTGAACCTCCTTCTTGGACGGTTGAGTATATTGTGGGCCGTGAGCCAGTTATTGGATCCCGCGAGGATCGTTATCATTGTCTTATCATATAGACATGCTAGTTTACTACTAGTCCGCAGCCTATTTCTGTTATTATGCTAATTCCAATCTCTGGAACTTGATATTACTGTTTTCCAACTGAAAAATGATAAAAGAGTTTTCAAAAACTACTTTTGAGCTTGCGAGGCTGTATCTGCATATTAGCTGACTAGTAGTGGATCGGGCTGCGCGCCGCAGCGAGATATATGTTGGATCGGACTGCACGCTGCAGGAATATCTCTATGAGATGTGCTTGGGCTGTAGGAGCCCCTCCGGAGTATGAACCCCCACAGTGAGCACGGGTACCCAAAATTGGAGTCGGGCTACGCGCCGTAGTGGTCATATCATGCATTGCATTGCATTTAGCTACATCTGCTAGCTGTTATGCTATTTATTGGTATTTGTTGGTACAGGTACGGTGAATATTGATTCTATGACAGAGGGTAGCTGATTATAGTTTTACATAGCGCTTTATTGCGGATTTCTTATCTCGCATTGTCTTACCCTTGTTTATTACCACCGAGTCCGGCGGTACTCATTTTACTCCTCGCACCTTGTGTGCGGATCCGAGTACCTCTCGAGCGGTGATCCGATAGGCCGTGCGAGGCGACATCTGTGGGATATACGAGGTAGCTGCAGAGTCCGCAGGACCCGATATTCCTTCCTACTGTCTTTGATTTTGTATTGACATTTCTTTCCGCACTTGGTATCTTGTAAACCTTTATACACTCATGTTCAGTAGAGGCTCATGACTCTTGACCCTTGGTCTATGGGAGTTGATGTATTATGGGACTGGGTTCCCCGTTTTCATTATATGTATCGCTATTGCTTCGTGATTTGATATGCTTTAATGGGCTAAAGAGAGCTTCTAGCTCCGTTCTTGTTATTGAATTGTCAGGCTGGCTTAGCAATGTGCTGGGCGCCATCGTGACCGGATTTGGGATCGTAACAGATACGGATCTAATGCTTTATTCAAAACAGCAATCGAAGCTCATTTATTCAATTTGATATCATTTATGCTTGAAGAAACGATGTCTAAGCATAAGAAAACGAGCATAACGCAACCCAAACATATCCTGAAACACGTCAAACGACGTCCATTTTTGACCAAACTTTACATGAAGTGCTTAAACAATATATAAGACTTGTACCGGGCGTCGAAACAAAAATACGAGCCCGATACCATGGTCTTTTAATCAATTTTCCTTTTCATTTTCATTAATAATTTCAGAAAAACAATTTCACAGAAAAATTCATATCTTGGGCTCTAGGCCTCGAAATTCGATTCTGGACGCATGCCCGAGTCCCATATTTTCCTACAGACCTTTCGGGACCGTCCGATCTTGGGTCCGGGTGCGACTACCAAAAATGTTGACCGAAGTCAACTATATCAATATTAATATCAAATTTATTCAAATTTTCCATAGAATTCACATATTCTAACACAAAAATTTTCTGGCTACGTGCCCGGTCTACGCACATAAATTGAGGAAATATAAAATAAGATTTTTGAGGCCTCGGAAGTGCGGAACAGATGAGGAAAGCCGGTGATGACCCTTTGGGTGGTCACACAAATATATGATCTATTCAAAACTTTATTAAAACTGAATAAACTATTTTCATAATAAATACTATATCTAAACCAAATCAATGGTTAATAGTATATATCCCAACAATCTTTCACTTTGACTTTTAACCATGACAATTGTAAGAATATACTATATCTAAACGCATGGTTAATAGTATATTCCCCAACAAACTCCCACTTAGACTCATAACCATGCATCTACAATTTTCTCAGGCATTCTTTTACATGCCTATTAAAAGTTATTTCTGATGTAATATTTGTCCGATAGTGCTTTGTCGTAACCATCTAATTTGGTATTAAACTCTTCAGGGATCCTGTTACTGAAACTATCCCAACAGTGTACACCGAACTGTGATTTTCTTTAGCATTCTCCCACTACGATAAAGTACTACTAATATTACCTTCATTACCTTACGGCATTGAAATATTAGTGACTTCTTACTATAGTGTTCACTGTTCAAACATCACTTCCACTCGATAAAGGCATATTATGTCTATTAACGTTCTCTCACTACTCAAATGCAATGGAACGTCAACTCTGGCTTGTGGGTTTTGATGTTGTTGAACGTAAATTTGCCTTATTTTCTTTAGGACAATAAAATAAAACTCCATTCGTCTTCTTGGATATTCAATAAACATGCACCTATCCATTCTTAGTTCCAACTTACATATCCGCTTTCCCTTTCAGCATATATGCAGGACAACCCTATATCTAAACATGTCACGAACTGTGCTTACATTCAGTCCATTGTTCTATAGATGTTCCAGGTACTAACTTAGAAGGAACTAAATTCAGAATGTAATATACAGTTTCTAGGAAATATTCCAAAAACATATAAGGCAAAATGAATAACACGTCATTAATCTATCCATTTCCAAAGGAGACTTATTTCTTCTTTCTACTACACCACTCTATTATGGAGTTTACGGTGTAGCCAATTGAGATGTAATCCATTATTCTGATATGTAATTAAAGAACTCTTTAGAGATTTGCTCGCCACTACAATCAAATTGTAGTAACTTAATATATTTATTTGGTGCTTTTCTGTTTCAAGTCTTAAAAATCTTGAATTACTTAATTCATTAAGACTTACAGTACATTAAATAAATATATTAATATTTTGAGTAATCATAAGTTCATTTAACCATACAAATTATAAAGGATTCATTCTAGCTTATCACTAGTTTTATTTCTTTTTAAAGGGAAACAACCTTTAGTCAAATTTCCTTCCAAACAAGATCTACAAGTTGGTAGTGCCTCTACTTTCAATGAACCTTAATGTCCATCCTTGAACAACTTGAAATCCTATCTAGATTAATATGACTTAGACAAGTGCAGATAAATTTTACTGAATTTTGAAGAACATATTCTCTTATGAGGTAGACTATTATTGTTATGTTCAAGAGAGACATTAATATACAATAGCAAGGTCATGCATTCATATACCACAAGAGAAAAAATATTTATCATGCTCAATAACTCAAGAGTTATTCATAAAATAAAACTAATATCCATCTCTTATTTTGCCCAGAAATTGAAATTAAATTCCTACTAACAAAAGGTACATATATTGCATCCTTTAAATTAATGTCTTGTCACTAAAAGAAAATTTTAACAAGTAATACGACAAATTATATGAAGTCATTGTGGAGTTGAGATAAAAACATTAAATAGATCATAATAAGTCAAAACACTGAATACTAAAATTATACTGCATTCAATAGTTATATACATACATGCATCTCGAATAATAAATTTCGATGGGAAAAGAATCATTCATGCAAATGTGTATTATATAATGCAAGAATTATACAATCCAAAAATAAATAGAACCAACTCAGATGGAGAGTATACTATTATTTTCAGTCAATTGTATATAACCTTTTAGTAAAAAAATTTAAACGCACTATACATATATGTCATGCATCTTGAATAGCAATTTCGATGGGAAAAGAACTACTCATGCAACATACATATGTAATACCAGATTATTCACTCCAATAATTAAAACAGACCCAACTCGGATGGGGAGTATACTGTTAATTTAAGTCAAGTGAACATTATTTTAATAGCTCTAGTTCATTGATCCAACATGTATACTCAGATGGAGAGTAAGTATACGATATCAATTATTAGTATTTCACCGAGTGAGCTTAAAATAAATATATCCGATATGGAAGAAGACCTAAAGTCAACACCTAAATTTATTACTCCCTTGAAATTAAAAGTGGAAGATCATAAAAATATATTTCTATCACCACTTAATCATGATTGTATTTTAGTTACAAAATTGATTCAACCCTTTAAGCTCAGATGGAGAGTTAATGCAGATTATCAATAACTAGTAACTATAGCCAGTGAGTTCATAATAAATTTATTCGATATGGAGGAAGACCTAATGTCAACGTGTAAATTTATTATCTCACTATAAGAAAATGGAGACCATGAGATTTATTCCTATCACCACTTTATCACAACCACAAACTTTTCTCTAAGGATTACAACAACAACAACAACAACAACCCAGTATAATCCCATTTAGTGGGGGTATGAGGAGAGTAGTGTGTATGCAAACCTTACCCCTACCCTGGGGCAGAGAGGCTGTTTCCAAATAAACCCTCAACATCCTTCCCTCCAAGAACTTCCCACCTTGATCTTGGAGAGACTCGAACTCACAACCTCTTGGTTGGAAGTGGAGGTTGTTTCCATCAGAGCAACCCCTCTTTTCTTTGAGGATTAAGTTCCATAATTAAAAAAATGCTCAATACCCCACTTAAACAATCTCAAAAGGCTAAAATTAACATTTTTCACTGCAAAGCATTGGGTATTGTTTAGTGGGCTATTTATGATAAATCTACCAAAATTTCAGATCAATCCGAAATTGTTAAAATCAGAATCTCCAAAAATTGCGACCAAATTTGAAAAATTACCATTTTAAGCATTTTTTAAGAATTTAAAATATGACATATATTCTTATCATATACCAATTCATGTCAAATTAACAAGTGTTATCATGTCCAGATTAGACACAAATAAAATGATAGAAAGAATGACTTTTTGTATGTAAATCATTTTATTCCGCCAAATCTTCAAAAAACTCATCTAAATGATCCTGAATCGTCAAAATACGATGTGATTGACTGCATAGCAGTGAGTTCTTCTTAAATGATCGTTTCCGATGATCCTACCGAATTTTAGGTCATTCGGAGCTCGTAAAATTCACGATAGCCAAAACTAGATCAAATTCGAATAAATTATTTTGGCGTATTTGGGATTAAATCCATGTGATTTGCATTCTTACTATATATCATATCAAATTAAACCATCATGTTTCAGATTTAACACAAATATAGCCGATATATAAAGAATAACTTTTTATATATATAACAAATTTAATTTTCATAAACTGCTTGAAAACCCATCTAAACGACCTCAAATGCTGAAAAACAACATGATACACTGCTTAGCAGTGATTTCTTCTCACTAGATCGTTTTTTATGAACCTTCCAAGTTTCAGGTCAATCGGAGTTCGTCAAATTCATGACCACCAACCTGTAACCAAACTCGGAGAATAACCGTTTTAGGCAGTTTCATGAATTAAAATAAATATGATATTGATTTCCATTCTCCTTATAATTATACTATGAGCTCAAGGCATATATTATGTTCTTCCTATTTCTAAGATACACAATATCTCCTTTTGCACTAAATTATCCTTTTATTAAATACACAAGAACCTAGATATTATATTTTATCCCGTTCAGTGAAAACCCCAATATCTCTTCTCATGGGTGGAGTTGGTCTCACTAGTACCCAAAAGATAAAACTCTTTTCCTAGTTAGGAACCTCCACCACTAATGTAGATTTATCAAGGATAAAATTCACATGGTACATTAAGCAGATATTTATGACTCAAATAAATAGACCATTTTGTGGATCCTACTTATTAATCACTATGCTCAATCCATGAATAGAAACAATTTCACATGTATAAATTTATTAAGAATTTTTCATGAGTTAAAATAAACAAATCACTTTAGTGGTAACTGTTTATTACTCACAAAATTCTCAATTTACAAGTGAAGATACATGTAGCTCATAAAATTATTTTATGGCAGATTATGGACCACAACTTAAAAGCCATACCAACAATATAAAACTCATACAAAATATCGTCATATTTCACTTAATTATAACCTCCAACTAGAGAGCAAAAGTTTTCATCGAGAATCCAAGACTAGCAATCAGGCACGACATGAAAATATAAACTAAAATTTGAGAAAATGTTTATGCACCAATATGCCAAACGCTCCAATTATTAGTCATCTAGGATATCAAACATAGGATTTCACTTTTCTTACAGAATAATTATATCATTACTCAATATCAATTATACCCGGTAAGACCTAGTGAATAAAATCATACACCTCTATTATTGAATTTAATTCAACGACATATCTATTTAGTAATAGCCAATGCATAAACCTATTATATAACCAGTATTTAATAATGGTGACCATGGGGAGAGACCACACCACCATTAAATTAAAAACAAATTAAAATTATTAAAAATAATTTTCAGAAAATAGAAAAACATCCAAAACACAGTCCAAACGACTTCAAAACGCCAAAAAACACCATGCTTCACTGCCAAAGCAGTGCGTTTCTCTCACCATATCGTTTCCGATGGACCAACCAAATTTTAGCTCAATCGGAGTCCATCAAGTTCATTGACCTCCGAAAATACCGGCTATTCGGTCAAAATCAGATTTTGTATTTTTCTAGGGTTTATCCCAAACAATTCAGATAATCTCAATCAAATATCAATAAAAAAATAGATATCTCATGATTAAAAGAATAATCCAAAATTTTGCACATTTTATTCACAAAATAGCAGTGATATTTTCTAGAAAACCACATATACATGTAATTAAAAAAAAAACGCACATAAACACGAATTCTTGTTTCATGAAAACTTAGTTATCTAATTAGATGCGAGTGTGCTCTGATACCAATTGATGTATTATAATAAGCAGCGGAAGCAATCCCAATATTCAAAATCACATGTAATCTAGAAAACTAACATAAACGGGATTTCACGAGTTACCTATTGAAGCGTGAACATATCTCTTCTACAACGTGAACCTTCAGTTCCATAACTTCCTCAATGAAATATCCAGCAAACGCACAATAGTGATCCTCGAACGTTCCACGGTCTTCTACTGTGTTACCCAAATAATACTGGAAATAGCAATTTCGTGTGGGCAAAATTTCTAGGAAAACTTGGCTGAAAATTTTAGCCACCATCTGCTCTCTTCTCTAGGTGGAAAATCTTATGTATTTATAGCACAAGTTTTAAGGGTTAAGACCCTTTTCCATAGCCTGTTAGGTTTTCTTTTCTACTAGAAAAAGGATTCCTTTATTTCCTATTATTTAAGCACAGTAGGGACCACATAATGTAATTAACAAGGTTTCCAATTATGGAATTAATTTATAATTTTTGAAATTAATATTCACCATAATTAATTACAAATTATTCCACTAAAAATTCGTAATTGCACTCCTTATTCAATTTCGAAATTCATCCATTAAATCTTATTTAACTCCCCATGTTAAGAATCAGATACTAATCAATTAAATTAAATTACTAATGATTTAATTTATTGATTATTTCCTTTAGACTTTCGCTTAACTTATTTCATGTGTGAGATACAAAATCTGCCGGTCGGGTTTACACATGAAAACTTATAAGCCTTCATAAAGGTGTATCATCAACTCTAAACTGAGACATGGATTCCATCAACTAATTATTACTTCGCCAATGTACATTATTATTATCCAATTTACCAGGCATATTGACCCACGAAAGAATCTCGCATTTTAATAAATCAAAATAATAATAATAATAATAATATACACATCTAATAATAATTATATCAAGATTAAGAGTATAAGTACATTTAATGGCTAGAGAGTTTATTTTATTAAGTCATTATAAAATACTTTTCTCTACTTGGTCCGTTTGATACATACAAAATGTACTAGCACAAGAAGTTGGAATTAAACCATTCCCATAATCAAGATAAATTATATTTAATCTTGTGCTACAATCATTCCCGATGGTTTGTACAATTCCATTATTAGATTGTCAAACTTTATACTTATAAGAGTTGAAAATTTAATCTTTCGTGTATAAGCTAAACTTTATACACTAAATCATCTACCATATAAGCCAAGGACACAGACAAATATATGATCTATTTAAAACTTTATTAAAACTGAATAAACAATTGTTTCATAATAAATACTATATTTAAACCAAATACATAGTCAATACTATATATCCCTAACACAAGAGACATGCAACAAGGTCATGTTGTAAATAATCTGTTGTTTAACTTATTAGAATACACTAATGGTATCAAAATTTCTTAAAGTCTATGTATGGAAGTTAACCTTTAGACATATGTATAATGTATACACTCTCGTTTGGCGTTTCTCCCTTTGTCTTTCTAAAAATTTTGAACATTTTGAATCAAAGTTCTGAATCAAACACAAAATTTGTAATAGTCGTTTACACTCAAAATCAGATAACAATTAAATTTACACGCAGTTTTAAGGATACGTGATCTAACTTGATACAAATTAAGAAATTAGATTAGTAATGAAATTGTTGGTAAGAGAGTGAATGCAAACCGCACAAATTGAACAGCCTTGGCCTTAGAGTTTGATCACCCTCGAGCCAAAAAAAGTCTTTACAGATGTAAGAACAGTAATAACAAGATGATAAAAGCTAGGAATAATAGTATATTTGCTTTGTATTGCGTAATTCAACGTGTGTTACAAATGATCACCCCACCCCTTGATATGGTAGAGGTGTCTTACTCTTGATACAATTCTATACAAGATAAAAAGTTTCATGATTTTCTAATTAATCGGCCTCTCCTTCATACGTGTCGAGATTTCCGTCATGATTTCCAACCGATCTCGAATATTTCGGCCTTCTGTTACTCAGCTCGGTAAATTTCTTTCGATCGTGTTTGGTCTCGATTCTGTTCTGTCCAAGGGTCACGAGCCCAGTGGTGCAATCTCGCGTCTCAGTTTGTTGACCCGAGATCGAACTTTAACCTATCACGCTTTAATCTCGATTGGTCTTATAATAGGCGAACCTGATTTCAATCGTATACAATAGTATTAAAAATTAATTTTCTGTGATGCGAAATCGGACCGTGATTCCCCTTTGACGGCACTACAAACTGCTTGCAAAAATTAATATCCATACAAGTCGCGATATATTAAAAGTCAAACGAGGGGAAGGCAAAAGCAGTAAAATGGAATGCCATAGGGATTAACCTTCTTTATTCTTTGATACAATTAAACGATTTTTGCCTTATGGGTGGTAGGATACCATACTTTAATTAAAATTCAAAAAATTGTCTTTCGTTCTCTAAAAACTAACACGTTTCTAAAGGGATTGTTACACAAATAGTCCGAATTCAATGTTTACTTTTTTTAACCGATATACATAAATTATACATATTTATGCATATATTATACATGAATTGTATACAGTATATATTATACATCTGTCGATTATTTATAATTTAAGAGATTATGTGGGCGACCATTTGGGTTAATTCTAATTTCTAAAATGTACAAATTAAAGTCAAAGGTGCTTCACAAAAATTGCAATTTGATCTACATCATTATTGGCTATGACTATTCCATAATCTTATCCTTCTAAAAAATTGGCATTGAAATATGAAAGTAAAAGGCAGAAGATATGGAGAGTGATCCCACACCCAAATTGTGTAATGGTTTTGATTAGGGTTGGGCATTGGTCGGTCGGTTCGGTTCGATTTTGAATATTATCGATTTTGCCTATCAATTTACAAATATCATAATCGATAACCAAATCGATAAGATATTGGTTATCGATTATCAGTTTATCGGTTATTGATCATTATCGATTCGGTTATCGATTTACCCGATAAAGTAAAACTAAACTTAAAAATGCTGAACGCTGAATATTGTTGCAATGCAAAATCAATTGCTAGGCAGAAAGTTCCTTAAAACTAAAATTAAAAGCACGTTCACCCGAGTAAAACTATACTCCCTCCATTTCAATTTATGTGAACCTATTTTCTTTTTAATCCGTGCCAAAAAGAATGACCCATTTGCTTATTTGGAAACAATTTACCAGTAGACAATGATTTATAGCCACACAAAATATATGTGCCTTATTTTACACCACAAAATCAAAAGTCTTCTCTCTTTTATTAAACTCTGTGCCTAGTCAAATGAGTTCACATAAATTGAAACGAAGGGTGTAATTAAAAGCACCTTAAAACTAAAATTAAAAGCACCTTCATGTGAGTAAAACTAAAATTACATGCAGCTTCGCGTGAGTAACAAACACTTGCTAGGCAGTAGGCAGAATGTTCCTTAAGTAGCAGTGCAAAATCAATGGAGATAATAGGCACTAAATCAATAGCGCAGCTACTGCTTTCAACTGAAGAGAGAAACTTTAGACCAAATCCAGCTGCTATAACGACACAGGCACACGGCTGCTATGACGACACAACTGCTATAACAACTATAACACCCATCCAAAAAAGAAAGAGCAACACCAACAATAATTTTAAAGCTGCTATATACCTGACAACATTGATAACAATACGAGTAGTAGCAACCTTAAGATTAACAAGTTCAAAGTCCAAATATAATACCAATAGTTCAATTTCAAGTAAACAACACAACAACTACTCAATCCTTATAAGCTTCACCAAATTGCGCTCCAAACAGCGCTCAACATATCTCATTAAGGACTTAGTTCTAGTTTGTTGTGCACTGTAACATAAAATAAAATGATAATGACTACATCTTACTTTCCACCATCCTGGTCCTCCTTTGAGTGTGGGTTCAATTGAATGAATCTGTCAAGTCAAGGAAAACGTACGTAGCCGCAAGGATGGTGCATCACCTTCATCACCTTCTTCAATCCTTTCATGGTGACTCCAAACATGTGAGATAGCTTTGAGACCACAAAATCGAAGCATGGTTACACCTATTAAACATAAAAAGAAAATATATTAATAGGCTCAGTAATATTTTTAATCATACTATATCTTATATAGGCTGAATAATTAACTTACCAAAGTTTTAAATCACAGCTATCTAAGATTCTACACATTATCATCACAAGGTTCGTTGCCAAGATTGGCAAAATCTTTGAGAATATATATTAACAAGTCAAAAAACAAAAATATTAAATAAATTATTGTCACGACCCCAACTCCGGTCGTGATGGCGCCCAGCACATTGCTAAGCCAGCCTGACCAATCAATAACAAGAACGGAGCTAGAAGCTTATTTTATCCCATTTAAGCATATCAAATCACGAAGCAACAACGATACATATAACAAAAACGGGGAACCAAGTCCCAAAATGTACCAACTCCCATAGACCGAAGGGTCAAGAGTCATGAGCCTCTAACGAACATAAGGGTATAATGGTTTACAAGATACCAAGTGCGGAAGGAAATATCAATACATAATTAAAAGACAGTAAGAAGGAATATCGGGTCCTGCGGACTCTGCAGCTACCTCGAATATCCTACAGATGTCGCCTCGAACAGCTACCGGATCACTGCCTGAGAGGTACCTGGATCTGCACACAAGGTGCAGGGAGTAAAATGAGTACTGCCAGACTCGGTGGTAATAAACAAGGGTAAGACAACGCAGATAAGAAATCCGCAATAAAGCACTATGTAAAGCTATAATCAGCTACCCTGTCATAGAATCAATCTTCACTGTACCTGTACCAACAAGTACCAGCAAAACAGTATAACAGCTAGCAGATGTAGCTAAATGCAATGCAATGCATGATATGATCGCTACGGCGCGTAGCCCGATCCAATTGGGTACCCGTGCTCACTGTGGGGGTTCAGACTCCGGAGGGGCTCCTACAGCCCAAGCACAATATTACTGCGGCGTGCAGTCCGATCCAACATGTATACCGCTGCGGCGCACAGCCCGATCCACTACCAGTCAGCTAATATGCAAATACAGCCTCGCAGGCTCAAAAGTAGTTTTGAAAACCCTTTTTATAAATTTTCAGTTGGAAAACAGTAATATCAAATTCCAGAGATTGGAAATAGCATGATAACAGAAATAGCTACGGACCGGTAGTAACTAACATGTCAATATCATAAGACAATGATAACGATCCTTGCGGGATCCAATAACTGGCTCACGGCCCACAAGTATACTCAACCGCCCAAGAAGGGGGTTCAACGGTTTAAAAGTAGCCAATATCACAATATAGTATGCAACCATCCGAGAAGGAGGTTCGACGGCTCAAGAATGGCCTAATATCATAACACAGTATCCGCAAGTCGGACTAAGCCATAGTCCCCAAATCACAATCGACCCCGCACTCACATGAGAGTACGTGTCTCGCCGCTATACAGCATCACAAAGTGGTATACCGGGGTTTCGAACCCGCCGGTCATCACCCACATCTATTACTCACCTCAATACGGCGCGATGACTACTCCGCAATGCCCTTGCCATGAGAATCAAGCTCCGCATGCGTAGAATCTGATCAAATACAGTAGAAATATAATAAATTAGGCCAATGGGACGACACCCAAATCAATACAACTCGATTTACACCAAAAATGACAAAGTTGCCAAAACCCGACTTTCGGTACACTTCTCGAAAAATTACAAAAGTCACATATTCGGAATCCTCATCCCGATACGAGTCTAGGCATATAAAATTTACCAAAATCGGACTCCATTTTCCCACTCAAATCAGTGTTTTTCTTCAATTTAGGCCTAGGGCTCAAACCCACCTTAAATATTCCATTTATAGAAATTTAACCAAGGATTTCATGTTAAAATGATGTAATTAAGGCACAAAACTTACCTCCGACGAAACCCCGATGATTTCCCAGTATCTCCCGTCAATACTTTCTCTTGGAACTCAAAAATGGAGGTTTTGGGTATGGGGTTCACGACTGGACTATTCTGTTATATTAATTCACTGACTGCCAGGCGACCTTCTGCGATCGCAGCCCCCAGGCTCGCGATCGCGATGAACAAATTCACTAGGCTTCAAAATTACTCTACGCGATCGCGACATTCCCTACGCGATCGCACTGCCTCATGCCTCAACACTACGCGATCGCGTGAAACCACCCGCGATCGCACTGCTCTAAATCCCAGACTTACGCGATCGCACACTACACATCGCGATTGCGATGCACAACCAGTCGACCTTACGCGATCGCATCACTCCTCCCGCGATCGCGAAGAACAAATTTTCCGGCCTCATTCCACTACACTACGCGATCGCAGACATAGCTTCGCGATCGCGAAGCACAAAAATCTTCTGCACTAATTGCAGCAGAAACAGCAGTGCATTTGGCACAAAATGGTCCGTTTGGACCCCCGAATTCATCCCGAGGCCCCCGGGACCCCAACGAAAACCTCCAACATACTCCAAAACACGATACGAACTTGTTCCAATCATAGAAACACCATACTAAACGACAAAATCACCAATTACACACGGATTCAAGCCTAAATTCCTTAAAACATTCCGAATTACACAATCAATCAAAAACCCGACCAAACGACGTCCGAATGACCTGAAATTTTGCAGGCACATCCAAAATCACATAATGAAGCTACAGGAATTGTTGGAATTCCATTCCGACCCCCGGATCAAAATCTCACCTACCGTTCGGATTTCGCCAAAATTCAACCTTAGCCAATTCAAGCCTATTTCTACACCGGCCTCCAAATTCAATTCCGATTGCTCCCCTAAGTCACAAATCACCTCCCGGAACTAACCGAATCATCAGAATCCAATTCCGAGCCCTCTACCCAAATATTCAACTCCGGGTTGACTTTCCTTATTCAAGTTTCCTTCAAAAAGGCTATATGCCTCATTTTTAATCCAATTCACTCCTAACTCGCCCGATAGACTCTAACACTGATATAAAAGCACGAAGCATGAATTTACAACATAACGAGGTGGTAATTCCCGTGACGACGGGCCGGGTCGTCACATTCTTCCCAACGTAAACAAACGATCGTCCTCGAGCGTACCAGAGTGGTACTAGAAGCAACTCAATAGCTAAATGACCTTACCAAGCATATATTCGGGGTGATACCACGTCACCCTATCTATCATAAGTCCGCTAACACGATATAGCCGAAATTTCACAAACCATCTGAACCATAAACTACATTGCACTTTCCGAAATCATATACCAATTGCTAATCCCATGCCTATACTCAGGATACACTAAAATCCACTACAATAAACCATACTCACCACTCCGGGTGAGATCGTATGATGTATCAAACAACCCAATCACTCGAGACGATAGTCTCTAATCACAACAATTTCCCACGGTAACCAAATACCAATTGAAAAACCTTTTTTCATTAGATAGAGTCTTGTTCCAACACCTTCATATCATGCCCACGGCAACCGAACACGCGATATATCGAACCCATCTCTGAGGTCAACCATTCATGAATCCATTTCACTTTTAACTGATACCACAATAGATTTCGGACCCACATCTCGGTATTACCTTTCTAACCCACTAAAATCACATATGTTAGCTCTCCATAATGACTCAAATGATTATTTCGATTATAACACACCGCACTGGTGATATGTCACCTCAACACCGGCCCAAGCCACGACGAGCACAACACAGGCTCCAATAGAGACATCCGAACATACTCAAATCATGACAACTGTCTTCAACAAGAGAGCTGTAATTCAATTCCTTTGTGTCATCATAACATAGAACTGAGATCGCGCCTCGCATTATAGAAATAGAGTACCCGAATCCTCCTCGAGGGGTCATAACATCACATGGCCTTGCCACGATTCGTGATTCTATCCAAACACTATTACTCAAGAAGCACGTCAAGCCACCAAACTCAAAACGATTAGCCACGCGCAGATCTAGGTCTTGGACCCAAGCAATCAACCTCACCCACGGTGAAATAATTAACGTATGCAATCAAATCCTGAAAGAACACAACCGATGTGACATTCGCCAAGCGATACTCAATACAGACTCTTCCTCAGAAACTAGGAAGTATTGTATACCAGGTAATATATAACTAACTCTATTTTCACATTACACTGTTGCGGCGTGCAACCCGCTCCAATGACATACCCGTGGCGGCGTGCCACCCGATCCAGATATCATACCCGTGGCGGCGTGCCACCCGATCCAAATAACAGTACCTGTGGCGGCGCGCCACCCGATCCATATAGAACCCTCACCAAAAAAATGCGCGTCGAGTCAAGTTGCTCATTATGGTAAACATATATAGCCTCAAGTTCGGCCACAAGAAACGTATCCGACAAAGTTACTCAATACCAGAACCAAATCAACGATAGAAACCTCTGCACTGATATCCGCCACGAAAGCCCAACCGACAAAGCAATACCCACCAGCCGTCTGCTGGTCCTGAGGTACAACTACCCCGCTGGAGCATACTCTGATGCACTCTGCTACACAATTTGCGCCACACCATCATAGTCTATATCACATTAGTCTAGACAACCTGGCCCAATGATTACCAGTCAGCAATCAAGTATCATAATCCAAATTCGTCATATCAAGTTGAGAGAGAAAGCCACTAGAGCTTCCAATTTCCAATAATCACAAAACGGTGCCAATACACATGATATACAACCACTACATAGGCGGACTAACGAGAACTTCAAGTCTCCAACACATATATAACACATGAATCACAATGCCTGATCCCGTACTTCACCGTACGAATACATAACGCACATCAAACGTCCATTCATACCACGAAAGCCATTCAGAAATTTTACTATGCCATCAACGACTCAATTATTATAGTCGATCCAACAAGAGAATACCACCATACCACTGGATATTATCAGTTTACATTACCTTGTCCTTTTGGACCATATACCCTGCCAAATTACTAGAATAGTAGTACCAGTTTCTTTAATCACCAGAAAGATCGATTCTTTAAATCATATGCAGCTGCCCGCGCTGCTAAATAATTTTAATGACTCCCCATATATTATGAACTGATCACAAAACCTTGAATATGCCATTATCAACTTTCCATAACACATCGCATATACCATACCACACTAAGATAACATGGAAATTCATATTCCTTTCCTACGCCGCAAACATCGGCGCACTCAACTAGTCAAGGGCTTTCATGATCCCATATAGAGAAAACTCATTACACATTCCAAGCCTTGCATACCAACAGGAAAAATATACTCATTTTCAAACCACAGTAAAACACATCATAAACTCTTTCTCCCAATTACATTGCAAAGTTAAACTGCCAGGACTGAGTCCTTATACCCATATCAAGTTACACAACTGCCAGCGCTCAAGAACTTTGTTGCACAATATCTGCAAGACTCATTACTTCAAACACATACCAGGAATTAATCGTATTTCTTATCATACCGCTTCGGTTTATTAACAAGTTGCTCCATTTACTCAATTTCTTTTCTGAACCATCTTTAACTTAGTATTAGCCTTTACTGTAGCACTACCATAACTCAACTCATGTTACCACACGAGACTCATACATAAGACCACACGGTCTAAAACCCATAGGCCACTCTCAATGTTTCCCAGGAGTACCACATTCTACAATACTTGTTTTGAAGAACTTCATGCGATTTTTGAATTAGTATTATTACCTTCCAATACGGATACATAGAATCCCATCATTCACATAACATAGAACAAGTCTTGATCCCTTATAACGAAAACACCATCTTTAGCCACATACATAATCTTAAGGCATCCGTTACAAGCAAAATCTAGAACACCACAAGACTATTCTCGGGCGTCATTTACCCTTATTTAGTTGTAATTCAACTGTCTTATTGAACATAACCACTCGTTCCTTGCTAGAATTTTGACACCGCAAAACATGATTACATACAGATACAATTAGCTATCTTTCTTTTCTATACACCGAACATTCTTTACCAACATAAGTTCACAACATCCTAGTATTTCTTCATATCTACGAAGCACCATAACCTTTATCAAAATTTCCCAACATACCTAGAGACAGAGCCAACACAACACACGACAGTGCAATCAGTTAATCAATAACAACCTCCCCAACTTAGCTCGGAGTCATACATCAAAGCACTTTTAGCCACTCATAGCCTTCTTACTCAAATGATGCAACAAAGTTCTAGTTAGATTAAACTCAAGTCATTTACAAGCTTCGGCGGAGATTCGAATCATCAGAAATGTTAACTCTTTTGCAATTCTTGCATTCATTCTCACACAATAGTTAAGCCCACTCTTTAGATGACAAAAATCTTTTAAGTCCCAAGTTTTCCAAAAACATTCGGTAGAGTTTCCTTTGTAAATTGGCCTATCCACCTGCCAGAGAATCACCAAACCATTCTAGCAATACATCCACAACTCAACAAGATATCACAATGTATTTCAACAACATTAAATCTCAATACTATACGAATCATATTATCACAATTTATACTTGAACCTGCGCTGTACCTGCTCGAGTCATAACACATATCAAATACCTTTCAATTACACATGATGATCAACCCTTCTACTTCTTTTCAATTTAGCATTTCATCACAATACCTTCCACCAGGATACACATAGCATAATCAGTTTAGTCTTCGTGAGTTTAAACTCGTTCCACTACACATAAGGCACTTTACCTTCCAATTACGAGATATGATAATTATTCACCACGCCCATAGGTCGGGGCTACACAACAGATTAGACAAGAGTCAAAAATTTAACAGCTCATCCATTAGTAAGCCTCCCTAATACTCTACAGATCGGCACAAGGCCCCAAACATGGCTACTAGCCCAAGTACATAGATATAAGCCCAGTCTCAGTTACTTTACAGAGTAATTTATCAATTGGGAAGGATCAAGTCCAAATCCCCAGTCACAATACCACCACGCTCGTCACATGATGCGTATTCCATCTCAGCACAACACTGTATAGTGCAAAAATACGGGATTTCAAACCCTCAGTACATTATCTATTGCCACCACTCACAAAATCAGCACCTTAATACTCAAGTCATAAACAATGTCCAGCCTCAAGTCATCCTGACTGGCCCAACATGAACTCACAGAGATTATATCTCGCCCCTCGTTCGAGGAAATCACAAGCCATAAAGCAATCACATTACTGAGCGCTCGATGCGTGCACAGACGTGCGGAAGGAATTTGAAAAATTATAGTTCAAGATGAATCAAGTGCGCAAGATAAGAATTCCAAGAAATGTGAAGTGTTTCCTAAAGGTTCGCAGCCTCCCGAGGATAAGTACAGGCGTCCCCGTACCGATCCACAAGACTCTACCAACCGGCTCAAGACTCATGAGGCCTAGTAAACCTAGGCTCTGATACCAACTTGTCACGATCCCTAATCCGGTCGTGATGGCGCCCAGCACATTGCTAAGCCAGCCTGACCAATCAATAACAAGAACGGAGCTAGAAGCTCGTTTTATCCCATTTAAGCATATCAAATCACGAAGCAACAACGATACATATAACAAAAACGGGGAACCAAGTCCCAAAATGTACCAACTCCCATAGACCGAAGGGTCAAGAGTCATGAGCCTCTAATGAATATAAGGGTATAATGGTTTACAAGATACCAAGTGCGGAAGGAAATATCAATACAGAATCAAAAGACAGTAAGAAGGAATATCGGGTCCTACAGATGTCACCTCGAACAGCTACCGGATCACTGCTGAGAGGTACCTGGATCTGCACACAAGGTGCAGGGAGTAAAATGAGTACTGCCAGACTCGGTGGTAATAAACAAGGGTAAGACAGCGCAGATAAGAAATCCGCAATAAAGCACTATGTAAAGCTGTAATCAAATACCCTGTCACAGAATCAATATCAACTGTACATGTACCAATAAGTACCAGCAAAACAGTATAACAACTAGCAGATGTAGCTAAATGCAATGCAATGCATGATATGACCGCTACGGCGCATAGCCCGATCCAATTTGGGTACCCGTGCTCACTGTGGGGGTTCAGACTCCGGAGGGGCTCCTACAGCCCAAGCACAATATTACTGCGGCGTGCAGTCCGATCCAATATATATACCGCTGCGGTGCGCAGCCCGATCCACTACCAGTCAGCTAATATGCAAATACAGCCTCGCAGGCTCAAAAGTAGTTTTGAAAACCCTTTTTATAATTTTTTAGTTGGAAAACAATAATATCAAATTCCAGAGATTGGAAATAGCATGATAACAGAAATAGCTACGGACTGGTAGTAACTAACATGTCAATATCATAAGACAATGATAACGATCCTCGCGGGATCCAATAACTGGCTCACGGCCCACAAGTATACTCAACCGCCCAAGAAGGGGTTCAACGGCTTAAGAGTAGCCAATATCACAATATAGTATGCAACCATCCAAGAAGGAGGTTCGACGGCTCAAGAATGGCCTAATATCATAACACAGTATCAGCAAGTCGGACTAAGCCATAGTCCCCAAATCACAATCGACCCCGCACTCACATGAGAGTATGTGTCTCGCCGCTATACAGCGTCACAAAGTGGTATACCGGGGTTTCGAACCCGCTGGTCATCACCCACATCTATTACTCACCTCAATACAGATTGATGACTAGTCCGCGATGCCATTTCCACGAGAATCAAGCTCCACACGCATAGAATCTGATCAAATACAGTAGAAATATAATAAATTAGGCCAATGGGACGACACCCAAATCAATACAACTCGATTTACACCAAAAATGACAAAGTTGCCAAAACCCGACTTTCGATACACTTCTCGAAAAATTACAAAAGTCACATATTCGGAATCCTCATCCCGATACGAGTCTAGGCATATAAAATTTACCA
Source organism: Nicotiana noctiflora (assembly GCA_032618575.1). Taxonomy (NCBI): domain Eukaryota; kingdom Viridiplantae; phylum Streptophyta; class Magnoliopsida; order Solanales; family Solanaceae; genus Nicotiana; species Nicotiana noctiflora. The sequence continues at coordinate 305,206 of JASVEL010008561.1, forward strand.
AAATCGGACTCCATTTGCCCACTCAAATCAGTGTTTTTCTTCAATTTAGGCCTATGGCTCAAACCCACCTTAAATCTTCCATTTATAGAAATTTAACCAAGGATTTCATGTTAAAATGATGTCATTAAGCCACAAAACTTACCTCCGACGAAACCCCGATGATTTCCCAGCTATCTCCCGTCAATACTTTCTCTTGGAACTCAAAAATGGAGGTTTTGGGTATGGGGTTCACGACTGGACTATTCTGTTATATTAATTCACTGACTGCCAGGCGACCTTCTGCGATCGCAGCCCCCAGGCTCGCGATCGCGATGAACAAATTCACCAGGCTTCAAAATTACTCTACGCGATCGCGACATTCCCTACGCGATCGCACTGCCTCATGCCTCAACACTACGCGATCGCGCGAAACCACCCGCGATCGCACTGCTCTAAATCCCAGACTTACGCGATCGCACACTACACATCACGATCGCGATGCACAACCAGTCGACCTTACGCGATTGCATCACTCCTCCCGTGATCGCGAAGAACAAATTTTCCGGCCTCATTCCACTACACTACGCGATCGCAGACATAGCTTCGCGTTCGCGAAGCACAAAAATCTTCTGCACTAATTACAGCAGAAACAGCAGTGCATTTGGCACAAAATGGTCCGTTTGGACCCCCGAATTCATCCCGAGGCCCCCGGGACCCCAACGAAAACCACCAACATACTCCAAAACACGATACGAACTTGTTCCAATCATAAAAACACCATACTAAACGTCAAAATCACCAATTACACACGGATTCAAGCCTAAATTCCTTAAAACATTCCGAATTACACAATCAAACAAAAACCCGACCAAACGACGTCCGAATGACCTGAAATTTTGCAGGCACATCCAAAATCACATAACGAAGCTACAGGAATTGTTGGAATTCCATTCCGACCCCCGGATCAAAATCTCACCTACCGTTCGGATTTCGCCAAAATTCAACCTTAGCTAATTCAAGCCTATCTCTACACCGGGCCTCCAAATTCAATTCCGATTGCTCCCCTAAGTCACAAATCTCCTCCCGGAACTAACCAAATCATCAAAATCCTATTCTGAGCCCTCTAACCAAATAGTCAACTCCGAGTTGACTTTCCTTATTCAAGTTTCCTTAAAAAAAGCTATATGCCTCATTTTTAATCCAATTCACTCCTAACTCGCCCGATAGACTCTAACACTGATATAAAAGCACGAAGCATGAATCTACAACATAACGGGGTGGTAATTCCCGTGACGAGGGGCCGGGTCGTCACAACTATTTATAAAATAATATACAATCAAACAAATTAAAATATTATGCTAGTTGCTCGAGAACATCTTAAATCTTCCTCAACACTAACATGTAATGGCTCACTTCGAAGTTAATCTTGAAGGCACACTAGAACTTTCAACAATTTAGGAGTTAATGAACTCCTAAATGAATCATGAATACGCCATCCAGTGCTAAATGCACATTCAGATGCAACACTTAAAATAAGAATAGATAACACATCCCGAGCCATTTCAGAAATGGGATATGAAACACTGACCTTATTCGTGTGGGCGTGACCGCATGAATCGTAAGGCGGTGGCGGAGCACTGGTGGGGTCTGAGGGTGAGGACTGGCTTGAGAGTCAGTGAGGCAGACTGGTCAGTGGCGCCTTGTAGGGGTGAGCAAAATTAGTATATGAAATTGAAAATGAAACCCTAGTACTATGTTACAATGCAATAAGTGTAAACTAGTAAATTTATAAACTCTTATTGGTGTCACGACCCTAGTTCACCAATCGTGAACCTGTCATGACGGTACCCAGTCTTCGCGACTAGGTAAGCCTAACACGATACGGAATATACAATTTCATGAACAATAGGATAAGTTAACCACAAAGTAATATAAAGGAAATGTAATAAGTGCCGCTCGGCACATACACTTCGCCAAACTACACTAAATGACATACTACCAAGACCCGGAAACCCACGGGCAACACAGACTAAAAGAAGAGTACAACTGTGGCTTTATACATCAAGAATGTCTAAACAACGAGGAACAAGGGAAATTATCTGCTATCACTAATGAGAATAGAAGGAGACCCTCCGGATCCGCGGACGTAGCAGATCATACCTCAAGTCAGAAGTGCTGCTAAATCACCTGAGCTGAGCCTGACCTGATGTACTTGGATCTGCACAACAAAAGTGTGCAGAAGAGTAGCATGAGTACACCACGGCGGTACTCAATAAGTGCCAAGCCTAACCTCGATGGAGTAGTGACGAGGAAGGTCAGGGCCCTACCGAGAAAACAATAACATAATGATCAAAACAGTAATAAGCAGGAATAAGTAAGAATGAATCTGAAATAACAACAATGAAGTAATTACTGCAACCGATTACGATTAGCTAACTACAAGTAACCAACACAACATCAACTCAAATCAACAAGTCCAGGACCTATGGGAATTGAACCCACAGTCTCTCTCTATATCCAACAACTCAGGATCTTCAGGAATTTAACCCGCAGTCCCAATATCAGTATCTCTAGGTCTCCGGGAATCGAACCCGCAGCCCGTATCTCAATATCTCAGGATCTCCGGGAATCAAACCCGCAGTCCGTATCTCAATAAATATATCAATAAACTCTGGGTCTCCGGGAATCGAACCCGCAGCCCTTGGATCTCCGGGAATCGAACCCGCAGTTCGTATCTCAATAAATATATCAATAAACTCCGGGTCTCCGGGAATCGAACCCCTAGCCCTTGGATCTCCGGGAATCAAACCCGCAGTCCACAAATAATACCACTCCGGGTCTCTGGGAATCGAACCCACAGCCCTTGGATCTCCGGGAATTGAACCTGCAGTCCACCAACACAAACAATGAAAAAGGAACGCACAGAGAAATATGATATGCATAACTACAACTTCACCAAAACCAGTGCCAACAATTATCAAGAAGTTCAAGCAAGACAATTAGGCATTTAGACAGATAAATCCTATCTAATCATGCTTTTCTAACGGATATTAGGTAATGTCACAATTTAATCAGCTAAGAACAGAAATATCATGAATTGGACAATTCAAGTAAGGTGGGTTCCAACAATCTGCGCATGTACACGCCCGTCACCTCGCGTACAAGGCATTTAAATTAACACATAATATCCTAGGGGTGAAGGTTCCCCCCCACGAGGTTAGACAAGCCACTACCTCGACTCCGGTACGAAACCGCTAAGAGACAACTCTTTTTCCATGAATATCGGCCTCCACAGGTGTAGTATCTGATGAAAATCAATAGAAATACATCAAAATAGGCCAATTGGGCATTGCCCAATCGAAACAATTTGAAATACACCAAAAACCACAAGTTTCCAAAACCTGACTTTTGGTACCCTTCTCGAAAAATTATGAAAGTATATATTTGGGTTCCTTATCTCAACACGAGTCCGTACATACCAAGAACTTCCAATTCTGATATCGTTTGGTCCTTCAAATCATCATTTTATATTTTGGGAGATTTTACCAATTTTCTTCCCAAATTCCATCCTAAATCACAAATTAAATGATGGATTCAATGATATATTCATGTAATCTAGCCAAATCTGAGTTAGAATTACTTACCCCAATGAATTTCTTGAAAAACCTTCGAAAAATCGCCAAAATCCGAGCTCGAAGGTCAAAATATCAAATAAAATCCAAAACATCGGATTTATAGAAGTACCCTTCAGATTCCGACAGTGCTGACAGCTCAAAAATGACCATGGTCCACGCCCAGGGAGTGCTGACCGCACAAAAATGGTCGCGGACGCGCAACAATTTGACTGCACTGACAAGCTTCACTATTTTGGCCATAACTTTCACTTTAGATTTCCAAATGCCTATCATAATATGTTTCTGGAAACTAGATTCAAAGCTTGACATCTTTAGTTTTTGAATCACCTCAAAATTCCGTGTAGATAAAAAGATATGAGCTTCTGAAGTAGAACTAGAAGCCTGTAGATCTTCCGTGTGCGGTCGCGCGCCCAGCGCGAAAAACAGCGCGGTCCGTGCCTCCACTGCTGCCACCTCCATTTTTCTAAGTTTCGGGGTGTCCGTACTTGATCAGAACTCATTAAAAACACACCTGAGGCCCCCGTTGTCACGCCCCAAATCGAGGGACATGACCGGCGCCTGTCCGGGTTGCCCCAGTCAAGCGGACCTGGGTGCTTTTCATTCCCACGCGTTACCCCTGTGATGACTGCTTCTCATTAACCAAATATATTACTAATCATAATTGATTTCATATTAAACAAATAAAACGATACGAGTGATTCATTAACAAGATTTCAATTTTTACAACGCCCGACATAACACCATATATATATACTTAGGACTGGAGTCCCACAGTTTACATGTCTACAGAGCCTCTAGGATACAAAAGGGAAATACAATACTTGCCGGTAACAAGGCTCCGGCTATACCTTACAAAACCAAAATGAAATCCAAACCGAGTGGCATGAACCACACAAGGCCCCGAGGAAGAAAGGGGCTCACCAAAAACGGGCAGTGGAGGATGAAAGATACTACTGCCGATGAGCTGAAGTGCCTGCTGCTGATCCACCTACAATCATAACACGAATGTAGCGCCCCCGGCAAAAGGGACGTCAGTACACTTGAATTGTACTGGTATGTATGGACAAACTTTGTCCCAAGTAAACTCAAGCCATTAAATTACATCAACAATTAATTTAAGCCAACCAACCATGTTTCCACATTTTTCCTTATTTCAAATAATCCTCAACACAAAGCACTTTCTACAATCAACCAATTTAACAATAACCAATCAATCACGTAAAGCACAAGTAGTCAAACAAAGGGGCAATCAGTGCCCCACAGGTTGCAAACTCTCCTGCTGTCTCCTTTCACAATTTCACATTATTGATTTATGTATCAATTTTCAATAGCGATTTCGATCGCTTTCCATCCTTATTGCCCCCGACCACCCTTATTACCTCGGCCACCCTTATCACCCCAACCCACACCTTATTTCCCCACGTTGCGGCGCGCAACACGACCCCGCCTTACGGTTGAAAACACAACAATTTCAAAAAGCAGATAAGGTACTACACACAATTTCAACAAGTTCAAATAAGCAACTTACACATTGGTTCATGTTCTCAATTTCTTCTCAATTCAATATCACAACCATGTTACAATATTTCCACAATTCAAGTGTTTCATCTCTTTCCACAATAAACCAATTCTCAAGTGTTTCGTTTGTTTTTCCACAAGGTGCCATATAGGCCATCATAATCATTATTCACAATTCTTTTGCTAATTTAAACTCTCATTTTACATCACTCATAGCTCAACAACAAAATTTGAATATCCAACAACAACATCAAGAATTTCACACAATTTGTCAATTTAACACGAAACAAACAAACTTCACACATATAGGCGATTTCACAAGAATCAAAATTAGCCGTACATACCCGGTGATGATTTTTCCTCCTACTTTATGCTTACCCAAGATATCCTACTCTTGCCAACCTTGTTCTTGAAGACTCTTACTTCTACTCACTTCTTTTTACTAGAAATCAAGTTCAATAATCATGCATGAGTGTAAAAATTCTATTTTCAAAAGCTATTATATGCAAACCTCTCTTTACCCAATTAAAACTGAAAATCAAAGAAAATAGTTAGGGTTTTTACCTTGAAAATATTGGGGATGTTGAATCTTTGCCCTAGAATCCTTGGAATTAAGTAGTTGGAACAATCTTTGAAGATGAAGAACTTCTCTCTCTAAAAACCCTCTCTTCTCTCTCTAATTTTGGTGAGATGATATGATAAAATGAAGAAGAAAGGTGTTATATTAAAGAAGAGATCGGGTCAAAATGTTACAAAAATCGGGGCCGGGGTCAATTATGCGGTGCACTATGCGACCGCAGAATCAACATGCGGTCCGCATAGTGACCGCAGAATTGCCCCAAATTTTATACAGGTTCTGTTAAGGAATGCGGTCACTATGCGGACCGCATGTTGATTCCGCGGTCGCAAAAGTGCACCGCAGATTTGACATGCGATCGCATATCGACCGCACATTTGACACGGATTTGGGCAACTCTCTGGAACGATTTGCGGTCAGAATGCGGTCCGCATGTCAGGTTTGCGGTCGCATTCTTGACCGCACATTTGACACTTTTTCGGAAAAATTATTTCTCTACATTTTTGAAACTTAAATCATTACCAAGGGTCCGAACCGCGGCGAGCAAGCTCGCCGCGAAGAATTCTACGTATTCCTAACACATTATTCGGACCATGACACCACAACTACTAGGTTTTATGCACAAAAATTTTACGGGGCCTTACACCCGTGACATCAACCAAAAGCTCAGATATGTTTTAATACTTCATTCAAACTTGTTCCAATCACAAAAAATACATCCAACAACACTAAAACCATCAAATTTACATCAGATTCAAGCCTAAGTTTCTTCATAACTTTTGAAATGCGCATTCGATCGAATACCCGACCAAATGATATCCGAATGACCTGAAAATTTGCAAACATATCCAAAATCACCTAAAGAAGCTACTGAAATTGTCAGAATTCCATTCTGACGCACGGATCAAAATATCACCTATCGAACGGATTTTGCCAAAATTTCAAACTTCGGCATTTCAAGCCTAATTGAGCTACAGACCTCCAAAATACATTCCGAATGTGCTCCCAACCACGAAATCACCTAATGGAGCTAATGGAACCATCAGATCTCCGTTTCGAGGCCGTCTTAACACTGTTCCAAATACGGGCCATTTTTCAACTATAAGGCTCTCATTTAGGGACTAAGTGTCCCAAAACACTCCAAATTCTAGAACCGAACCTCCCGGCAAACCACAATAGCATAAAAGAACTTAGGGGAATAGTTAAATTGGGGATCGGGGCGTAAATTTCAAAAATGACGACGGGTCGTTACAATTGGGTTATCGATTTACCCAATAACGAAGTTGCTGAACCGACCCCGAACCGATAACCCAATAATTTTTTTTTACTCGTTACCGAACCGTTAACCCAATAATTCAATACTGATAACCCAATAAGTAATTAACGGTTCGGATTATCGATTTTACCCGATATATGCCCACCCCTAGTTTTGATCTCCATAATTTCATAGTAGGCAACCTTTTTTTTATACATTCATAGGTTATATAATTATTATGAAAAGGGGCTCATTAATCAATCTTTGGGTATCGAGCAATTTCAACGCATTGGTTGTTGACTCTCCCCCGAAGCACTTCTTACTAACATGATATTGATCTAGTATGGTCTTGCTAGGCATATAGAGGCGGGTCTAAGATTTACATCGAATGAGTTCAAATTTCAAGATTTTAGCTTTAAACTCATTATATTTTTAAAGTTATGGATTCAAATCTACTATTTTTGTAATTTTGATGATTTTTTACATATAATTCTTACTCTACATTGAAAGTTTCGAGTTCATTGAACCCGTCGATTCAATGCCACATTCGTCCCTACATGTACTCACACATTGTATCGTAGTTAAAGACCATCAATGGATCCACGTCAAGAATGACAAGCAGAGGCGGAGCTAGCTCATGAGATGTGGGTTCAGCTGAACCCAATTACGTTTGCTTAAATATTGTATTTGTACTAGAAAATTTATTAAATATGTATAAATATTTAATTGTGAACCCAGTAACTGAGATGAATTATGGGTTCCACGGAAAATTTAGAACTCATAAACTTTAAATATTGGCTCTGCCTCTAATGACAAGAATCCTTTGACGGAGTACGAAAAAGTTATGCATTGATGTTTTATACTTCAATAACACACAAGAGTACAGGGTGATTTGTGTGGTATTGAAGTATAAAACATCAAATGGTATCAGAATTGGTTATCCTTGAAGAGTCTAACACCTTAGGAATAGATCAAGATGAGTGCACCACCTAAAAACTGGGAAGGGAAATCTACTGCTAGGCCTCCACTCTTTAATGGCCAATACTATTTTTGGTGGAAAAAAACAAAATGAGAGATCACATCATCGGAGAAGATTATGATCTATGAGACATTGTCACTGATGGTCCTCTAATAACCATGAAGAAGAATGTTGAAGGAGTAGATGTGCCATAAATAAGAGCTGACTGGAATGCTAAGGACTTGGGGAAATGGGAAAAGAATGCTAAAGCCAACAAATGGCTTGTGTGTGGGCTTGGTTCAAATGAGTACAGTATAATTCAAAGTTGTACCACCACTAAAGAAATCTGGGACACTCTGCAAGTGGCTCATGAAGGAACACATCAAGTTAAGAGGTCAAGAGGAACATTACTATATTCTCAATATGATAATTTCACCATGAAGGAAGGCGAAATCATCCAAGAGATGTATACAAGGTTCACCACTCTAACAAATGTACTTAAGTCTCTTGGAAAAATTATTCTTGAAGAAGACAAAGTTGAAAAATTTTGACAAGGGTTCGGCTAGTCACATGGGAAAGCAAAATCATCGCAATTCAGGAATCAAAGAACATTTCCACTCTTAAGTTGGACGAGCTAATTGGAAATCTCACTTCCTATGAACTTAGAAAGCAAACCATGAAGATGGATGCACCTAAGAAGGAAAGGAGCCTAACACACAAAATCACTGAAGCTGCTGATCCAGAAGAGGATGAGATGGCTATGATCACAAAGGACTTCAAGAAGTATTTAATGAGAGGAAAGAGTTCCTCAAAAGGTGCAAACTATAACAAATCAAGGGTTTCTGAAAAACAGACCAACAGGGACTGCTACAAATGTGGGAAGACTAATCATCACATCAAAAACTGTCCTTAGTGCGAAATTGAATGGAGGAAGGAAAAAGCTGAACGAAGAAACCGAAAGAAGGAACATATCCATCCCAAGAATAACTCTTATCAACAAAGGCTATGGTTGCTTCCTGGGGATAAAGTTCAGATGAGGATTCAGAGGATAAAGACGGGGATGAACAAGCACGTATGGCCATTGGAGAATCTGTGAGGAATTTGAGGTAAGTGTAATTCATCTCAAAAACAAGATTAAGTTTTTGTCTAAAGAAAGTCTATCTGAGTTACTTCTAAATTTCCTTGATGAATGTGAGGTCATAAACAATGAAAAGGAACAACTGTCTAAGGAATGTGTGATTTTGAAAGCTAAATGCAAAAATCTAGAACTTAGAGCTAGTGGAGAGTGATAGTAAAAATGTTGAGTTAAAGAACCAAGTTCTTGAATTTGACACCACTGTGCTTGAGCTTAGATCTGAAAATTTAAAAATGAAATTTGGAACAAGTAAAAAGAAAGTTGCTCACACATATCTCACTTTAGAAGAAAATCTAGGAAAATGGAAAACTGAGATGTACAAAAGAGATGAACATATAAGAGTCCTAAATGAGGATTTAATCAAGGTTAAGTACGATCTAGACAGAACCTGTGAATGGAATAGGTCCTCTGATACACTTCCATGGCTACAAAAACACCATAGTAGCAACAATAGAGGACTTGGCTAAGGGACGCCTGCATCTTAGTGGGATCACAAAAGCAAGTACATCACACTTCTTGAAAATAAAATTTGCACACACTATGATAATATTGGTCACTACAAAAGTGAATGTACTGCAAAATAAAAGGCTAGTCAGAAGAACAAACATTTGTTCAAGGAAAAAATAGGCTACCACAATGGGCTAAAAAGAATCAAATTCACTCTTTTGCCTAAAGAAAAGGGATCCAAACTAGTTTGGGTTCCTAAGTCTACTTTTGCAGGTCCAAGGGGAGCATGCAAATATGGTACATGGATAGTGGTTGGTCAAAGCATATGAAAAGAAGCAAGAACCAGTTCCTTTCACTTGAGGACCTCAAATGAGGTAATGTCTCCTTTGGAAATGGTAAGAAATGTGAGAACATTTGGGTTGAAAGGAATATAAGACAGGCCCACACTCCATTGAGAATGTTGTAATGAACCGACCCGCCGTTACGGGAGTTACCACCCTATTTTATTCATTTTATACTTTAATATGCTAATTTATATGTGTTTGGAGAGTTAGAAGTAAATCGGATGGAATCTAGTTAGAAATGAGGCAATAAATCTCTTTATGAGAAGGATAGTTTGGAAAAGTCAACGGAATGTTGGCCGATGAGTTAGAAAGCTCGGAATGAATTTTTCATGATTCGACTAGTTTCGGGGGATGATTTATGACTTAGGAGAGCAATCAGAATAAAATTTGGAGGTCCGGTGTAGATTTAGGCTTGAATTGCCTAAGGTTGAATTTTGGCGAATTCCGGACGGTAGGTGAGATTTTGATCCGGGGCTTGGAATGAAATTTTGAGAGTTTCAGTAGCTCTGTCAGGTGATTTTGGATATGCATGAAACATTTCAGGTCATTCGGAGGTGTTTAGGTCGGGTTTTAGAGCAAATGTTAGTTTCAGAAGTTTTAATGAAACTTAGGCATGAATCAGTGAGAATTTGGAGATTTTGATGTTTATGATGGTGTTTTTATGTTGAGAGCAAGTTTGAATGAAGTAATGTGGCATATCTGTGCATTTGGTTGAGGTCCTGAGGGTCTCGGGATGAATTCGGATGCCCAACGGGAGGTTTTGAACTTGGATGTTGCAGCAAAAATATTGCAGTCAGATATTGCTCTATGCGATCGCATAGAGCCATTGCGATCACATAGAAGACCTGGAGAGGGATAGATTTTTACTCTATGCGATCGCATAGAGTCAAGTGCGATCGCATAGGTTGAGGTGGTTACATAGTGCGATCGCATTAGGGTCACTGCGATCACATAGAAGGAATTTGGAGCCCAAGAAGAATGTTTTATGCAATCGCATAGAGGTCAGTGCGATCGCATAGGTTTAGGTTTCTACACAGTGCGATCGCATACTAACCATTGCGATCGCATAAAAGGGAAAAATGGCCTGGAAAATTTTACTCTATGCGATCGCATAGGGGCATTGCGATCGCATAGAACAAGGCGTCAGTGACAGAACAATTTAAGTTAAAATTTCAGACGCGAACCCCATTATTTTTACACCACTTTACTTCATCAATGGAGGGTTTTGAGAGCTTTGAAGAGAGAAATCAATGGGTAATCGCTGGAGGTACGTTTCATGACTTAAAAATACGATTTTATGCTAGAATCAACACCAAAATTCATGAAATTGGGTAGAATTTGTGAAGAATGAGGGCCTAAATTATGAAAAAGAGTTTTTGGGTTTTGAAAGGCCATTCGAACTTCGATTTCGATAAATTTAATATGCACGGACTCGTGGTGGGACGAGGCATCCGTTGGTATGAATTTAGAATTTTACGAGAAGTGGGCCCGGGGATCTGATTTTCCAACTTCGTGAATTATTGTGTTTTTCCAGTAATTTTGATTGCGTTATGTTTCTTTGACCTATATTTTTGTAATTGCTGTGGTTTTGACTAGATTCGATGCACGAGGCGGCAAATTCAAAGGCAAAAGGTATAACGGACGAGTCCACGACTGGCTAGTGATGAGTAGTTAGTGTATATGGTAGCCTGAGGGTTTGAAACTCCGTCTTAGCACATTGTGATGCTATTAGGGCGTGGATCGCACCCCATGGCAGGTGTGGGATTGGTTATGCTTGGGGATTGAGACTTGGTCCATCATGAATATGAATACTATTATATTGGCGGTTGAAATGCACATTGTGATAAGTATATATGTGGGCTATAAGCAATGTTTGGGGCCTTGTGCCGACCTGTAATATCCTTAGGGGGTAGATATCTATGTGATAGCATGATTTATAAAATCATTTACCTCAGTCCTGGCTTGAAATCACTATTATGAAATGCTAAGTCACCTGTTCTTGGAAAATTAAATAAAATTAAAGTACTTTTCATTGCTAATGAACTGGAACCTGGAAATAAATAAATTGAACTATTGTGTGACTCATATGCATGTTTTGGACTAAGTATGGATCGGGCTGCACGCCGCAACAGATGATATGAATATTGCACTTGGGCTGAAGGAGCCCTTCCGGAGTATGTACACACCCCCAGTGAGTGCCGTCGACGTTAAACGGATCTGGCTACGCGCCGTAGTGGTCATATGCATTGCATTGCATTATTATTTATAAATTATCTGTGATAGTTGTGAACTGCTGTTGTTGTTAGTTCATGGTAGGTATCGGACTGTAGTTTAGCTTTGCTTTGTGATATTCTTAGGATTTCCTGCTTTCAACTATTTTATATACTTTTTACTCACTGAGTACTTAGTACTCACCCCTACTACCTGCACCTTTGTGTGCAGATTCAGGTACATAGGAGGGTTAGACGGGCTTTCCAGCTTATTCAGAGTATATTCGAGTTGCTGAGGTAGCTGCTGCCTGCTGGCGTTCGCAGGACCTAGCTTCTCTCGTTATTTCAGTTTATTTTCTACATACTTCCAGACTTGAGTATTTATTTCAGTATTCCTATTACTATTCAGTTTTGCTTAGAGGCTCTAGACTCGTGACCCCAGATCTTTTGGAAGTGTTATTCAGGAGTTCGCACTTCGCAGTATTTAATTGTACTATTATTATTGGAGTATTATTATTGACTCTTATATTCTTCTTGAAATTTGTCCTTTTGGGACTGGTCTTTAACTATGGAAATTGTTGTTGGTCTGGCTTGCCTAGCTTTAGGGTTGGACGACATCACGACCAGGTTTGGATCGTGACAAGTTGGTATCAGATCCTAGGTTACTATGCCTCGTGAGTCATGAGCCGGTTTAGTAGGCTCTCGTGGATTGGTACGTAGACATCTGTATCTATCCCCGGGAGGCTACAGAACTTTAGGAAACATTTCACTTTCTTAGATTCATATCGTGCGGTTTGTGTTATTGTGAAACTAAATTTGTTTCCGTATTCTATTCTCTCACAGATGGCGAGAACACATGCTAATGGACGTGGCGGACGACCACCAGTGGCACCTAGAGGACGTGGTCATGGGAGAGGTAGGGCAGTAGTGACAGCACCTGCTGACCCACCAGCTGACTAGACTCAGGGTCAGATCCCAGCGCCAGTAGACCAGGTTCAGGATCAGGTCCCAACTGTAGGCATCCCAGCAGCTCAGGTTCAGGCACCGATAGTTTCTATTGAGATACCAGGCCTTCAGGATAGCTTAGCACAGATCCTATCAGTGTGTAATGGCTTAGCTTAGGTGGTTGCGGCCTCTACTACAACAGCTTCTTCATAGGCAGGGGGAGGAAATCGGACTCCCGTTGCTCGCACACCAGAGCCGGTAGTTCAGGATTTACAGGCACCTGATGCAGCTCCAGTTCAGCCAGTTCAGCTGGCTGCACCAGTCGCACCAGCCCCAGCTCATGTGGTCCTCGCTATGCCTAATGACGAGCAGTATCGGTTGGAGAGGTTCGGGAGACTACAGCCTTCGGCATTCAGCAGTGTTGAGGGCGAGGATGCCCTGCGTTTTCTGGATAAGTGCCAGCATATGCTTCGTACTATAGGTATTTTGGAGTCTAGCAGTGTTGCATTCACTACCTTCCAGTTCACAGGACAACATTTCATTGGTGGGAGGATTTTGAAAGGCGTAGGCCTATTGGGGTAGCGTCCCTCACTTGGTAGTAGTTCTCCACGGTATTTTTGGAGAAGTATGTGCCCAGTCTCAGATGGGGGAGCTGCATCATCAGTTCGAGTGGTTGAAGCAGGGAGATATGTCAGTGACTTAGTACGAATTGAGGTTTACACAGCTAGCTCGGCATGCCATATGGATGATTTCAACAGATCGTGAGAGGATCAGGAGATTCGTGTATGGTCTCAATTATCCTATTCGCATATTGATGACTAGGGAGAGGGCTACAGTAGTTACTTTTGAGGAGGTGGTTGATGCGGCTCGTCAGATTGAGACAGATCGCCGTCGAGAGCGTGATGAGAGGGAGGTTAAGAGGCCTCGGGGTGCAGGTAGTTACAGTGGTGCTCCGTCTAGGGGCCAGTTTCAGCACAGTGGAGGTCGTTCCTTCAGATCTCCTCAGTCAGGCCGAGTCTAGTGGGGCTTCGTCAGATCGTGGTCGTCAGGGTCATATGGGCCAGCAGGGTCGTTAGCAGAGCCAGTTCACACTGAGCACCCTTCCAGCTTAGAGTTCTGGTCCTGCTCCTTCAGCTCAGGGTTCATCTGCAGCGAGGGGTTCTCAGAAGTCCCTTTCTCCAGCTTCAGGCCGTTGTTTTGAGTGTGGTGAGTTTGGCCATATCAGGAGGGAGTGTCCCCAGTTGCTTCATAAGCGATCTCAGTAGAGGGATCAGCCTTCGTCTTTTGCTCCTGTTTCTTCAACACCCGCTCAGTCAGCTAGGAGTGGTGGTCGGGTAGCCAGAGGTCGCCCTAGGGGTGAGGATCGTACTGGCAGAGGTCAGGCCCATTTTTATGCTCTTCTAGATAGGAGGGACACTAGTGCATCAGATTCATTCATCACAGGTATTATCTCAGTCTGCCATAGGGATGTTTCTGTCTTATTTGATCTCGGATCTACCTATTCCTATGTATCCTCATATGTTACGCATCATTTGTGTATGACCCATGGTATTCTTGCCTTTCCCGTGCATGTGTCTACCCCAGTGGGTGATACAGCTATTGTGGATCATGTATACCGATCCTGCCTTGTTACTATTGGGGGTCTAGAGACCCGAGTTGACTTATTATTATTGGGCATGGTGGATTTCGACGTGATTCTAGGCATGGATTGGTTATCTCCTTACCATGCGATTCTGGACTGTCATGCCAAGACAATCACATTAGCTATTCCAGGTAATCCGAGGATCGAGTGGCGAGGCGTGACTGATTATATATCCGACAGAGTAATTTCCTTCCTAAAAGCCCAACGAATGATTGGAAAGGGTTGTTTATATTATTTGGCTTTCATTAGAGATGTTGAGGCCGAGACTCCTAGTCTTGATTCGGTCCCTGTTGTGAGGGATTTCCCGGATGTATTCCAGCAGACCTACCGAGCATGCCGCTCGACAGGGACATCGATTTCAGTATTGACTTGGTGCCGGGCACTCGTCCCATTTATATTCCTCCATACCGCATGGCACTAGCTGAGTTAAAAGAGTTGAAAAAACAGCTTTAGGAACTCTTAGATAAGGGGTTCATTCGCCCGAGTGTGTCACCTTGGGGTGCACCGATATTATTCGTAAAGAAGAAAGATGGCACAATGAGAATGTGCATTGATTATAGACAGTTGAACAAGGTAACAGTAAAGAATAAGTACCTATTACCTTGTATTGAGGACTTATTTGATCAACTTCATGGAGCAAGTGTATTCTCTAAGATTGACTTTCGATCGGTTTATCACCAGTTGAAGATTAGGGATACAGACATTATGAAGACAGCTTTCAGAACGAGATATGGGCACTATGAATTTCTGGTGATGTCTTTTGGGCTGACTAATGCCCCGGCGGCATTCACGCACTTGATGAACAGTGTATTTCGGTCGTACCTCAATTCTTTTATGATCGTATTTATTGATGACATCCTGGTACTCGCGCAGCCAGGAGAAACACGCATAGCACTTAAAGGTGGTATTGCAGAGATTGAGAGAGGAAAAACTGTATGCAAAATTTTCTAAGTGTGAGTTCTGGCTTGACACTGTGACTTTTCTGGGACATGTAGTGTCCAGCGATGGTATTTGGTTCGATCCACAGGAAGTTGAGCGGTGTAGAATTGGCCCAGGACATCCTCAACTACTGAGATCCGGAGTTTCCTCGGTTTGGCAGGCTATTACCGCAGGTTTGTTCATGGTTTTTCGTCTATTGCTTCACCTTTGACGAAGTTGACACAGAAGAATGCTCCATTTGTGTGGTCAGATTAATGTGAGGACAGCCTCCAGAAGCTCAAGTCGGCCTTGACCACACCTCTGGTGCTTGTATTGCCATCAGCTTCAGGGTCTTATACAGTGTATGGTGATGCTTCGAGAGTTGGGATCGGTTGTGTATTGATGTAGGAGGGTAGAGTTATTGCATATGCTTCTCGTCAGCTAAAGCCCCATGAGAAGAATTACCCCATTCACGACTTAGAGTTAGCTGCTATTATTCATGCCTTGAATATTTGGAGGCATTACTTGTATGGTGTATCTTGTGACGTATATACAGACCACCGCAGCCTTCAGCACTTGTTTAAGCAGAAAGATCTCAATTTGACGCAGCGGAGATGGCTTGAATTACTCAAAGACTATGATATTACCATCTTGTATCATCCTGGGAAGGCCAATGTAGTGGCCGATGCTTTAAGCCAGAAGGCTATTAGTATGGGCATCTTGGCGTACATTCCAGTTGGGGAGAGGCCCCTTGCAGTTGATGTTCAGGCTCTAGCTAATCAGATGGTAAGGCTGGACATTTCTAAGCCTAGTCGGGTGATGGCTTGCGTGGTATCTCGGTCTTCCTTATATGACAGTATTCGAGAGCGCCAGTATGATGATCCACACTTGCTTGTCCTTAAGGATAGAGTTCAGCATGATAATTCCAGAGATGTCACTATTGATAGTGATGGTGTGTTGCAGATGCAGGGACGGATATGCGTGCCCAATGTTGATAGCCTTCGTGAGTTGATATTGGAGGAGGCCCACAACTCATGATATTCTATTCATTCAGGTGCCGCAAATATGTATCGGGATTTGAGGCAGCCTTATTAGTGGAGAAAGATGAAGAAAGATATTGTGAGTCATGTAGCACGGTACCTCAACTGTCAGCAGGTCAAGTATGAGCATCAGAGGCCCGATAGCGTGTTCTAGCGTATATATATTCCCGAGTGGAAGTGGGAAAGGATCACTATGGACTTTGTTTGTGGACTCCCTCGGAGAGCGAGGAAGTTTTATTCAGTCTGGGTGATTGTGGATAGGCTGACCAAGTCAGCTCATTTCATTCCTGTGTGTACTACATACTCATCGGAGCGGTTAGCAGAGATATTCATATGTGAGATTGTGAGATTGCATGGGGTTCCAGTTTCTATCATATCAGACAGAGGTACTCAGTTTACTTTACAGTTCTGGAGGACATTTCAGCGAGAATTGGGTTCACAGGTAGAGCTTAGCACAACATTTCACCCACAGACGGATGGACAGTCTAAGCGTACAATTCAGATATTGAAGGACATGTTGCGTACTTGCCTCTTGCAGAGTTTGCTTATAACAATAGCTATCAGTCCAGCATTCAGATGGCGCCGTATGAAGCCTTATATGAGAGACGGTGTAGGTCTCCAGTCGGTTGGTTTGAGCCCGATGTGGCTAGATTATTGGGGACAGAGTTAGTCCAGGATGCCTTAGACAAGGTGAAGGTGATTCAGGAGAGACTTCGTACAGCGCAGTCGCGTCAGAAGAGTTATACGGACCGGAAGGTCCGAGATGTGTCTTATTCAGTGGGCGAGAAGGTGTTGCTGAAGGTTTCGCCTATGAAGGGCGTTATGAGGTTTGGAAAGAAAGGAAAGTTCAGCCCAAGGTTCATTGGACATTTTTAGGTGATTCGGAAAGTTGGGGAGGTGGCCTATATGCTTGCTTTTCCACCCGCTTGTCGGGAGTTCACACGGTGTTCCATGTATCTATTCTCCAGAAGTACGTTGGAGATCCGTCTCATGTATTAGACTTCAGCACGATACAGCTGGATGGGTACTTGACCTATGATGTGGAGCCAATAGCCATTTTGGGTCGACGGGTTCGTAAGTTGAGATCCAAAGACATAGCTTCAGTGAAAGTGCAGCAGAGAGGTCACCCCATGGTGGAAGCAACATAGGAGACCGAACAGGAAATGCGGAGCAGATATCCACTCTTATTTGGAACTCCAAGTATGTTACTCAACCCGCTCGCGGACGAGCGTTTATTTAAGTTGGGGAGAATGTAACGACCTGACCCGTCGTTACGAGAGTTATCGCCCCGTTTTCTTCATTTTATACTTTAATATGCTAATTTATATGTGTTTGGAGAGTTAGAAGTAAATCGGATGGAATCTAGTTAGAAATGAGGCAATAAATCTCTTTGTGAGAAGGATAGTTTGGAAAAGTCAACAGAATGTTGACCGACGAGATAGAAAGCTCGGAATGGATTTTTGATGATTCGACTAGTTTTGGGGGATGATTTATGACTTAGGAGAGCAATCAGAATCGAATTCGGAGGTCCAGTATAAATTTAGGCTTGAATTGGCTAAGGTTGAATTTTGGCGAATTCCGGACGGTAGGTGAGATTTTGATCCGGGGATTGGAATACAATTTCGAGTGTTGTAGTAGCTCCGTTATGTGATTTTGGATATGCGTGCAAAATTTTAGGTCATTCAAAGCTGTTTAGGTCGGGTTTTAGAGCAAATGTTAATTTCGAAAGTTTTAATGAAACTTAGGCTTGAATCCGTGAGAATTTGGTGATTTTGATGTTTATGATGGTGTTTTTATGTTGCGAGAAAGTTTGAATGAAGTAATGAGGCATATCTATGCATTTGGTTGAGGTCCCGAGGGTCTCGGGATGAATTCGGATGCGCAACGGGAGGTTTTGAACTTGGATGTTGCAGCAGAAATATTGCAGTCAGATATTGCTCTATGCGATCGCATAGAGCCATTGCGATCGCATAGAAGACCTGGAGAGGGATAGATTTTTACTCTATGCGATCGCATAGAGTCAAGTGCGATCGCATAGGTTGAGGAGGTTACACAGTGCGATCGCATGAGGGTCATTGCGATTGCATAGAAGGAATTTGGAGCCCAGGAATAATGCTCTATGCGATCACATAGAGGTCAATGCGATCACATAGGTTTAGGTTTCTACACAGTGTGATCGCATACTAACCATTGCGATCGCATAGAAGGGAAAAATGGCCTGGAAAATTTTACTCTATGCGATCGCATAGGGGCATTGCGATCGCATAGAACAAGGCGTCACTGACAGAACAGTTTAAGTTAAAATTTCAGACGTGAACCCCATTATTTTTACACCACTTTACTTCGTCAAGGGAGGGTTTTGAGAGTTTTGAAGAGAGAAATCAATGGGTAATCGCTGGAGGTAAGTTTCTTAACTCAAAAACACGATTTTATGCTAGAATCAACACTAAAATTCATGAAATTGGGTAGAATTTGTGAAGAATTAGGGCTTAAATTATGAAAATGAGTTTTTGGATTTTGAAAGGCCATTCGAACTCCGATTTCGATAAATTTTGTATGCACGGACTCGTGGAAAGACGAGAAATCCGTTGATATGAATTTCAGAATTTTTTGAGAAGTGGGTCTGGGGCTCGGGTTTTACCAACTACGTGAATTATTGCGTTTTTCAAGTAATTTTGATTGAGTTATGTTTCTTTGACCCATATTTATGTAATTGCTGTGATTTTGACTAGATTCGACGTACGAGGCGGCAAATTCGAAGGGAAAAGGTATCGCGGATGTGTCCACGGCCGGCTAGAGGTGAGTAGTTAGTGTATATGGTAGCCTGAGGGTTTGAAACCCCGGCTTAGCACATTGTGACACTATTAGGGCGTGGCTTGCACCCCATAGCAGGTGGAGGATTGGTTATGACTTGGATTGAGACTTGGTCCATCCCGAATATGAATGCTATTATATTGGCGGTTGAAACACACACTCTGATAAGTATATATGTGGGCTATAAGCCATGTTTGGGGCCTTGTGCCGACCTGTAATATCCTTAGGGGGTAGATATCTATGTGTTAGCATGATTTATAAAATCATTGACCTCAGTCCTGGCTTGAAATCACTATTATGAAATGCTAAGTCACCCATTCTTGGAAAATTAAATAAAATTAAACTATTTTTCATTGCTAATGAACTGGAACCTAGAATAAATAAATTGAACTGTTGTGTGACTCATATGCATGTTGTGGACTGAGTATGGATCGGGCTGCACGCCGCATAAGATGATATGAATATTACGCTTGGGCTGAAGGAGCCCCTCCGGAGTCTGTACACACCCCAGTGAGCGCCGTCGATGTTAAACGAATCGGGCTACGCGCCGTAGCGGTCATGTGCATTGCATTCTTATTTGTAAATTATCTGTGATAGTTGTGAACTGTTGTTGTTGTTAGTTCATGGTAGGTATCGGACTATAGTTTAGCTTTGCTTTGTGGTATTCTGTGGATTTCCTGCTTTCAGCTATTTTATATACTTTTTACTCACTAAGTACTTAGTACTCACCCTTACTCCCTGCACCTTTGTGTGCATATTCAGGTACACAGGAGGGTTAGATGAGCTTTCCAGCTTATTCATAGTATATTCGAGTTGTTGAGGTAGTTGTTGGCGTTCGCAGGACCTAGCTTCTCTCGTTATTTCAGTTTATTTTCTATATACTTCCAGACTTGAGTATTTATTTCAGTATTCCTATTACTATTCAGTTTTGCTTAGAGGCTCTAGACTCGTGACCCCAGATCTTTTGGGGTGTTATTTCAAAGTTTGCACTTCTCAGTATTTAATTATACTATTATTATTGGAGTATTGTTATTGACTCTTTTATTCTTCTTGAAATTTGTCCTTTTGGGACTGGTCTTTAACTGTGGAAACCGTTTTTGGTCTGGCTTGCCTAGCTTTAGGGTTGGGCGCCATCACGATCGAGTTTGGGTCGTGAGAAATGTCTACTTGATAGATGGCTTGAAATACAGCCTAGTCAGTGTATCACAACTGTGTAACAGAGGTAACTTGGTAGCATTCACCTCTGCCAAACATTTTATGATAAATCTTACCACGAACAAGATTATTTTGCAAGGAAAAAGAGTAATCAATATGTACATTGTAGATCTATCCATTCTTTCAGAAAATAAACTCACTTGCTTTAGTGTGTTGGATAATGATCCACTCCTTTGGCACAAGAGACTTTGACATGCAAGTCTGAGTTAAGTAAAAAAATTAGTCTCCAAGAACCTGGTGATAGTGCTACCTAACTTCAAGTTTAAGGAAGACAAAGTTTGTGAGGCTTGTACAAGGGGGAAGCAGGTAAGATCCTTTTTTAAATGCACGAAAGTGGTAAGCACAACCAGATCGATGGAACTGGTCTATATGGATCTCTGTGGTTCAATGAGAACTTTAAGCATATGTGGTAAAAGATATGTGATGGTGCTTGTTGATGATTACTCTAGGTTTACTTGGACATTATTTTAATATCTAAAGATGAAGCATTTGACATGCTTACTTGTTTTTATAGAAAAACTAAAAAATAACTAGGTAATCAACTTGCATCAATTAGGTCTGATCATGGAACTGAATTTGATCATGGCATAGATCATAATTTTTCTGCTCCTAAGACTCCACAACAAAATGGAGTAGTTGAAAGAAAGAATAGGATGCTTGAAGATATGGCTAGGACTATGCTTCTTTCTAGTAAACTACCCCATGGTTTATGGGCAGACGCTGTAAATACTATGTGCTACATCATCAATAGGTGCATGACTATACCTCTTGTAGAGAAGACTTCATATGAGTTACTTAAAGGGAGAAAACCAAATATATCCCATCTTAGGGCATTTGGATGCAAGTGCTTTGTGCACAATAATGTAAAAGACTCCCTAGGTATTTTTGACCCAGAAGTAATGAGGGAGTATTCTTGGGATATTCTTCACATATCAAAGCTTATGAAGTGTACAACAAAAGAACTATGTGTGTAGAAGAAAGTATACATATAATTTTTGATGAAACTAACATTCTTTCTTAGAGACATGAACATGAAGATGAAGCTATTGGGCTGGTAAGAAGTTTAAATGAAATCACAGCTCAGGTTGAAGCTGCATCAGAAGAAGGAATATGTGATGGAATGGGTTTTTCTATCCAAGGCAACCTGGCAGGGGGAATCGAACAAAGAGGAACTGAATCTAATACGTCAATAGAACCTGTCCATGAGCATTTTCCTCAGCAACAAAACATTGGAGAAACATCAACATAAATCAGTTGGTTGTGAAACCTTACAAGTACCAAAATTCTCATCCCATCGAGAACATAATTACTAATGCAATCTCTGGAATTAAAACTAGATCTTCATTAAAGAATCTTTGTGCTTTTGATGCTTTCTTATCTCTTATTGAACCTAAAAATATTGATGAGGCTTTACAAGATACATACTAGGTAAATCCAATGCAAGATAAACTCAACCAGTTTGAAAGGAGTCAAGTTTGGCATCTGGTTACATGACCCAAGGACATATCAGTAATTGGCACAAAATGGGTCTTCAGAAATAAACTTAATAAAGATAGAATTATTACAAGGAAAAAGGAAAGATTGGTGGTTCAAGTATATAACTAAGATGAGGACATAGACTATGATGAGACCTTTGCTCCAGTTGTAAGGTTGGAAGTAATAAGACTCCTTATAGCCTTTGCTGCTTACATGGAATTTACTCTTTACTAGATAGACGTCAAGAGTGACTTACTTAATGGCTATTTAAAGAAAGAAGTGTTTGTCAAAAAACCTCCAGGATTTGAAAGAAAGGAGTGTCCTGATCATGTATACATACTTGACAAGGCACTCTATGGACTCAAACATGCTCCTAACGCATGGAATGAAAGATTGTCAAAATTTCTGCTTGAACTGTGACGACCCAAAGGGTTATCACTTGTTTTATTAATCATTTCGAGCTTCTGAGGCCTTGAAAACCTCATTCTATGTTGCCTCGATTTACATGCACGATCCGGGCATGTAGCCGAAAAGTTTTTGTGATAGAAAATATGAATTCTATGAGAAATTTGGAGAAAAATGATATTAATATTGATATAGTTGACTTCGGTCAACATTTTTGGTAAACAGAACCGGACCCGAGATTGGATGGTCCCGGAAGGTCCGTAGGAAAATATGGGACTTGGACATGCGTCCGGAGTCGAATTCCGAGGCCTAGAGCCCAAGTTATGAATTTTTCTGTGAAATTATTTTTGATGTAATTATTAAAGGAAAATGAATTAATTGACCTTGGTATCGGGCTCGTATTTTGGTTCCGACACCCGGTACAAGTCTTAAATATTATATATGTGCTTTCTACAAAGTTTGGTGACATTTGGATGTCGTTTGATATGTTTTGGACCTTGAGTTCCAAGTTTGAAAGTTTTGAAAACCAAAAGAATGAAAATCATGAACTTGAGGCTTGATTTGATGAAAACGATGTGATATTGGTGATGTGATCGCACGAACAAGTTTGTATGATATTCTAGGAGGTGCTGGTATTTTTGGTTGAGGTCCCGGGGGCCTCGGGGTGATTTCGGATGGTTAACGGGAACTTTTGAAGTTGGAAAACTTCATAATAGGCGAAGATGTAAATGAGTGTGCACAAGACCTCACTTTAAACGATCATATCTCTCTTTATATAAAGATTTGTGTGATCAACAACCTATCAAATTAACGCCCATTAAGTCTAGTTTCCAATGCAACAAACCCTGCATCATTTGGAGGTGTATACAAAAAGTTATGACCTTTTTACTGGGCATGTGTCAGTAGCGCGGCCTTAGCGCGGGAGCGCTAGTAGCCCGCGCTAATGGGTCATTTTCTGCCTCAACCCGCGCTAATTAGCGCGGGCGCGCTAGTAGCAGGCCCTAAATATACCTAAAGACGGGAAGACAGAACTTGAGTCATTTCTCAAGCCTAGGGCTTCCCCAACACCCCCAATTCGACCAAGGCACTCAATTGCACTCCTAAGGTAAGCTTTTAAGTGTATTTTCATGGTGATTTCTCTTCTCAATCACTAGTTACAACATGATTTTGGTTGGATTTCATAGGATTTCTTCAAAATCTCAAGAACACCCCAAAGTTGTCTTTCAAGATTTGATCTACAAGAGGTAATCCTACACCTTAGACTTACACATATGGTGTTATTATGGGAATATGAGTATGAATCAAGTATTACAACTTATAGTATGGTTGTTGGAAGCCATAAGTCCCCAATTTAAATACATGAACATGGTAGGGATTTAAATGTGTATATTTGTTGGAATTTTGTTGGTGTGGGTGTGAATGGTTGACCACACACATGATGTTAGGAGTATAAATTGCTAAAGAATGATAGGGAGATGAATTGTTGGTTAATGGTGATAGTTGGAGGAACCAATGCTATAGTTAAGAGGTGTAAATATTTATGCCTGCAAGATGTTTGATAATAGGCCTAGATGGCACAAGTTATGGGATTTATGACTAATATTGGCCCTATTGAATGTGGTATTGTAGATTGAAGTTACATAACTATATTGGATCATTATAGTATCATTAAGGGACAAATTTCATATATGTACGGCTAAACCCCATCTTTTAGAAATCGAACTTCATCGATGCTTGTATGAATTTGTATAGATTGGAAGCGCGAGGAGGCCGGTTGAGGAGCAAAGGCGTCGCGGACTAGAATTCTCGCCGGTTTGAGATTCGGCATCCGAGGTGATTGAATTGCAAGGCATTGCTACGGATTGAATTGTTCGTAAACTTTCGAGGTAAGTGTTTGTTCTATCCTAGCTTGAGGGAATAGGATTGTGTGCTATGTGCTATATGATCGAGTGCGGTGTATCGGCTGTGGTGATGAGCATCCATACATTGGCGTCTTGCATGACCGTGAGTCATTGTTAATACATGTGGTGAGACATAGTTTAAATATAAATTCTTGAACCCTTGCCGGGTTGTAGAATTGTTATTGTTCTCCCTTGCCGGGACTTTGTTGTGATGATTATTGTGTCCCTTGCCGGGGCGGTTCATGATATATTGTTTTCATTCCTTGCCCTTAACTGTGATTGTTATTTGGGTGAGGAAGAGTGATAATGCACGAAGGATGATGCCGTGCCTTGATTTATTGAACCATGTACGAAGGATCATGCCGTACCATGGATGTGAGGATGAGAGTAAAAGCACGAAGGGTGATGCCCTGCACTTTATTTGCTTATTTGGTGAGGATGAGAGTAAAAGTACGAAGGGTGATGCCGTGCAACTACTTGCTATTCCTTGACTTGATATTAATTATTTTTCCATTATACTTTGTTTTCCTTGTGGACTTATTAACTATTGTTAATTGTTGAGTTCTTTTGAGATATTCCTTACTGTGTTATTACTTGTTTATTTCTCGTTATCTTGTAGTATACATGTATATATAGAACTGCACAGGTTTATGTGGGTGTCTGGTCCTAGGCTTGTCACTACTTCGCCGGGATAGGCCAGGCACTTACCAGTACATGGGGTCGGTTGTGCTGATACTGCACTTCTGTGCATTTTTGCACATGTCTAGGTTTCGATCAGGAGCAGCAGCAGTAGATCTTTGGCGTGGGAGTTGACCATATTTGAGACCGAGGTAGCTTGCAGGCGTCCACAGGCCCGGCGTCTCTCCCTTTTATTTATGTCATTAGCTGTAGTCTCCTTGTTCCGAGATAAACAGATTATGTTATATTTCTTTCAGACCTTTATGTGTAGTATTCATGTAGTAGTTCATGAGCTGGTGACTCCACGTCTTGGGTAGAGGATTTCAGTATTATTTTACCTTGAAACTGCTTATCGCTATTTGTATAAAGTCTTCCGCACTTGTTAATTAAGGTAATGGTTTTGGTTGCTAAATTGAATATGAAATATTGTTAAAAACAGGATAGTGTGAATAAAGTGGCTTGCCTAGCTACCACGAGTAGGCGCCATCACGATCCCGATGTTGGGGGAAAATCCGGGTCGTGACAAGTTGGTATCAGAGCTCTAGGTTACATAGGTCTCACCATTCATGAACAATCTTAGTAGAGTTTGAGAGGTAGGTACGGAGACGTCTGTACTTGTCCTCCAGAGTCTAATGAGTGAGGAAAAGTCTCTCATTTGTTCTTTCTTATCGTGCGAATTCATTCTTCAAATGTTAAATTGAATTTCTACTCTTGTCTTTCCACGAATGGCGAAGTCACGTACCGCTTCTTCAGTCGAACAATGGCACAGGCTGGTGATAGATCAACTATGCCTTCAAAAGTTTTACGGAGGTCGGATAGGTTTCACCAAACTCTTCCCTACCACCTTCAGCGGTGCATCTTTTGAGAACCCACGAGATTGTGCTTGACAGTTCTTATGAGGAATTACAGAACGTGGGAATAGTCGAATGCGAGGGGTTCATTTTACTGTGCTACGGAAGGCACACCGAAGTAGTGGGAAGATAATGTATTTACCACACCAGTTATGGTCCCAACGGAAGATGCAACTATATCAGGAGATCACCTAATAAATCGTGTTGGGTTTCAACGGACCTAGATGTCCGGTCGATGTGTTGGAGTTGTGAAGGACAAATATGATGAGTTATTGGAATGTATATATATGGTATGGAAAGGTCCTCCAAATAATTTATACATATTTAAGGTTGGTTCTTTTAATGGGGCAAGAATCGCCCCCGGAGAATGACGAAGAGTATATGAGTAAATGGGGTAGCTCAGCAGTGTTAAGCCAACATAGCAAAAGAGAAAATTGGCCGTCGATGTTTGTGACAAGCCTACGAAGAGGGCAAGCCGGCCAACGCAATGCTATCTACTAAATTCTATTTTAAGAAAATGTTCTGAAGACGTCTCCCCCGAGATTCTCTGCAATATGTAGTATATGCGATCTGAACGGTTGTACTAGGTCACAATGACTGTGTCCGAATATATATTGTC
Organism: Nicotiana noctiflora; assembly: GCA_032618575.1. NCBI lineage: Eukaryota > Viridiplantae > Streptophyta > Magnoliopsida > Solanales > Solanaceae > Nicotiana > Nicotiana noctiflora. The sequence goes on from JASVEL010008561.1 coordinate 331,768, forward strand.
ATGAACGACAAGTTAACTGAGCCTTAAAGGAATTGCTGTGAATGTGGAATTTTGGAGAAATATAATTTTAGGAAAGCACTCAGGCTACATGCTCCATTGCAGTTAATATTTATCCTACATGGCCAGCCAGATGTATAGGTCAAGATGTTAGAGGTGGAGGTGAAAATCCTAGAGGTGGAGACCCAACCATTGATATAAGTTTTATGGTATGAGGGAGGTCACTACACCAGATGGTGTCATCACGTGTATAATTCAGATTGTTATAAACAGAATAATTTTCCATTAATTTGGTTTGGTTTGTTTTTCATTATTTGAAAGAAAAGTTTAGGCGAGCCCTTATAACATGCTCCATTCATGGGTGAGCATCGTAATCATCAAATCTGCTTATGGAAATACTCACGTTGGGATATTACATGAGGACAGACATCCCTATTGTTAGGTGTTAGTCACTAAAATATCCATGAGGCTAAGAGTGACTTTATATTACTTATTATAGTGGGTTTTGATATAATTCTCGGAATAACTAATTTTAACCGTTAATTGTGCGCCCTATCAGTATGAGGGTTCATTTTATGTCGTGATTATCTTTGACGGACAATTATTGAAAGGAAGAAAGAAAGGAAATGAAAAATTTCAGATGATATGATGTGCAAGCACCGTGATTCAGAGTTGAGGATGAGATCCTCCAATTTTTGGCATAATGTGAAATATTTCTAAGCCGAGCTTCAAGCTGCGGTGGATATCATATGAGGACTGGGTCCTGGTAGTAAGAGTTTATGTGTTTAAAATTCTTCTTTTATGAAATTAATATTTTTGTATTGTATTCGTAAATAAGAGTCATGCCCGTTAGGACTATTTGACAATTCTTGTATAGTTTCTATTCATATTTAGCCATTTCTATTTTGAAACCGTTGAGCTTAGCCTTTGAGACGAGCACCCAGGTGCATAAAATATGACTCATTAATTCAAAAAATAATCACGAGGTCTCCATACCTCATTCTGAGTAAAGTGGTATTTGTAGAATAAGGTATTTGATAACACGTAGTTAATTGGCAATGTTATAATTTAGGGATGACTCTTATCGCCGAAGTCACGGTTATTTGTATAAGTACGAAGTGTTCATGCCTTAGTTAGACTGGCTCGTGATAGTACCCATGGATAGATGATATCCTGGTATACTCCCGCAGCCAGGAAGAGAATGAGCAGCACCTCAGAGTGGTTCTTCAGACTGAAGGATAATCGGCTATATGCCAAGTTTTCTAAATGCGAGTTTTGGTTGAGTTCGGTTGAATTTCTAGGTCATATCGTGTCAGTAGAGGGTATTCAAGTGGACCCAAAGAAGATTGAGGCAGTCAAAAATTGGCCTTGACCAGCTTCAGTGACCGAGATCCAGAGTTTCTTGGGGTTAGCAGGCTACTACCGTCGATTTGTAGAGGGGTTCTCTTCTATTGCAGCCCCGATGACCAGGTTGACCAAGAAGGGTGCCCAGTTCCAGTGGTCAGAGGAGTGTGAGGCAAGCTTTCAGAAGCTCAAGACAGCCTTGACTACTGCACCAGTACTGGTACTACCTACAGGTGCAGGGCCTTATGTAGTTTATTGTGACGGATCTCGTACAGGGCTTGGAGCGGTATTGATGCAGGATGGTAAGGTTATTGCTTATGCTTCGAGATAGCTAAAAATACATGAGAAGAATTATCTAGTTCATGATCTTGAGTTGGCAACAGTAGTTCATGCCTTAAAGATCTGGAGGCATTATCTATATGGTGTGACATGTGAGGTGTACACTGATCACAAAAGCCTACAGTACTTGTTCAAACAGAAGGAGTTGAATCTACGACAGCGGAGATGGTTAGAGTTGCTGAAAGACTATGATGTTACTATCCTATATCACCCAGGTAAGGCCAATATGGTTGCCGATGCTTTGAGTAGGATGTCTGCCAGCATGGGTAGTCTTACATTCATTCCAGTCAGTCAGAGACCATTTGCTCTAGATGTCTAGGCCTTAGCCAACCGGTTCGTGAGATTAGACATTTCTGAGCCTAGCAGGGTGTTAGCTTGCACGGTCGCTCGTTCTTCTCTATTAGAGCGTATCCATGAGAGGCAATTTTATGATCCTCATTTGCATGAATTGAGAGATACAATACAGCGGGAAGGTGCCACGAAGGTAAATCTAGATGATGATGAGGTTCGGGAAGAAGGGCAAGCTCAGACCCTAGGTATATTGGTCCATTTGAGATTCTAGACCGAGTGGGAGGGGTGGCTTACAGACTAGCTCTGCCGCCTAGCTTATCAGCTGTGCATCTAGTTTTTCATGTATCTATGATTCGGAGATACCACGGCGATCCCACACATGTGTTAGACTTCAGCACTTGTTATTGAACCATGTACGAAGGATCATGCCGTACCATGGATGTGAGGATGAGAGTAAAAGCACGAAGGGTGATGCCGTGCACTTTATTTGCTTATTTGGTGAGGATGAGAGTAAAAGCACGAAGGGTGATGCCGTGCAACTACTTGCTATTCCTTGACTTGATATTAATTATTTTTCCATTATACTTTGTTTTCCTTGTGGACTTATTAACTGTTGTTAATTGTTGAGTTCTTTCGAGATATTCCTTACTGCGTTATTACTTGTTTATTTCTCGTTATCTTGTAGTATACATATATATAGAACTGCACAGGTTTATGTGGGTGTCTGGTCCTAGGCTTGTCACTACTTCGCCGGGATAGGCCAGGGCACTTACCAGCACATGGGGTCGGTTGTGCTGATACTGCACTTCTGTGCATTTTTGCACAAGTATAGGTTTCGATCAGGAGCAGCAGCAGTAGATCTTTGGCGTGGGAGTTGACCATATTTGAGACCGAGGTAGCTTGCAGGCGTCCGCAAGCCCGGCGTCTCTCCCTTTTATTTGTGATATTAGCTGTAGTCTCCTTGTTCCGAGACAAACAGATTATGTTATATTCTTTCAGACCTTTATATGTAGTATTCATGTAGTAGTTCGTGAGTTGGTGACTCCACGTCTTGGGTAGAGGATTTCAGTATTATTTTACCTTGAAACTGCTTATCGCTATTTGTATAAAGTCTTCCGCACTTGTTAATTAAGGTATTGGTTTTGGTTGCTAAATTGAATATGAAATATTGTTAAAAATAGGATAGTGTGAATAAAGTGGCTTGCCTAGCTACCACGAGTAGGCGCCATCACGATCCTGATGTTGGGGGAAAATCCAGGTCGTGACATGAACATGGTTACGAGCAAGGTAAAATCGACAACAATCTATTTTGAAGGAAAAAGGTAAAGATCTTCTAGTTGTACATATATATGTTGATGACATAAGTTTTGGAGAAACTACTGAAAAACTAAGTAACAAATGTGCTAAACTAATGGGGAGTGAATTTTAAATGAGTATGATGGGTGAGCTTAATTTCTTTTTTGGCTTACAAATTAAACAAAAATCAAATGGAATTATGATCCATCACCAGAAATATGTAAAAACATTGCTCAAAAAATTTAAAATGGAAGAATCAAAGGAAATCGATACTCCTATTGCAATAGCCACAAAATTGGATATTGATGAACCTGGTTCATCTGTTGATCAGAAATTGTAAAGGAGGATGATTGGTCCACTTTTGTATTTTACTACTAACAAACCTAACATTATTTTCAGTGTAGGTCTTGTGCTCGATTTCAAGCAAATCCAAATGAAACCCACTTGACTGTTGTTAAGAGAATATTGAGATACTTGAAAGGTACCACTAACCTTTGTCTCTGGTACCCAAAAGGTAGTAGTTTTAACCTAGGGGGATATGCTGACACTGAATATGCATGTTTTCTTGTAGACAGGAAGAACACCTTAGGTATGGCACACTTTCTTGGTTCATGTCTTGTGTCATGGGCTACTAGAAAGCAAAATTCAGTGGCCTTATCTACTGCTGAAGTTGAGTATGTTGTTGCTGCTTCATGTTGTGCTCAATTGCTGTGGATCAAATAGCAATTAATGGATTTTGGAATTGATGTTGGTTGCATCCCTATTTTTATGATAACACTAGTGTCATTAGTATGACAAAGAACCCAATTCATCATAAGAGAACTAAATACATAGATGTTATGCATCATCTTTTGAGGGACAACTATGAGAAAGGCTTGAACACTGTGGAGTTTTATGCTAATGATAAGCAAATTGCTGACATCTTCACAAAAGCCTTAAGTAGAGAGCACTTTGAAAGGAACATGTTAGAATTAGGGATGATTAAGATCACCCCATAGAACCAGTTGAGAAAGCACAAAAAACAGTTGGTTCAAATTTGGAACTTGTGTAAATAACTAGATTAATCTTTGCTCAATCTCATACTGTAAATAGTATACTCATGTACCATATGTTAATATGACTCACTAGTCTCTACTAAAAAATTTCTCTATTTTCGCAAATTTTGACATGATCAAGTGGGTTCTCAATGAAGAACCTAGTTTATCGGTGTTGGTTCATCTGAATAGCGAGGTATGTTTTCTACACTCGACACAATTTGAAATACTAATAATTAAATCATGGGCAGAGTCCTACCCAAGTCCAAAATCTTCAAAAAGCCTATCCAATTAAGTTTGAACCAGTTTCCTTTCAATAAGAATCCTCACCATTTAAAAATACCTAGATTCTGGAGAATCCTTAACTTCAAACAAAAATTTCAGGATGATTAGACTTCTATTTGACTGCTAAAAGTTGTCGTTGCATATTAATTTCCCTCCTCCTTTAAATCCCTCATCATCATCCCCGCTACTTCCTCATAATTTCTAATAACCGTTGAACCTTTCTCTCTTCTCTTCACCTTCAAAATTAAATCAAGCATCCCCACCCTTACAGAACCATACTCAAAATGACTAACCCAAGTGATAATACTGGTACACCTCTTCCACCTACCCCAGCCTCTTATTTCACTATTCCTCAACCTAAGAGAAGGAGAGTAAAAATGCTTGCTAAAAAAAAGTGGCTAGAGGCGCGCTCTCAAGAAAATTCAACCCAGCTTCAAGCAAGCCAAGACCAAGACTCCTAAAATTCTGATGACTCTTTCAAGTCGGCGACTGAGGGGAAGAAATGTGGTCTTATGAGTCTGAGCAGGTAACATCTATCCCAAACCCTTCTTTTGGGGTCATCTCTAAAATTTTAGCAAATACAGAAAATATGTTCATACTGGTTGGGTCTGTGGTGGATATGAAAATGCTTGAGATAAGAAAGAGAGAAGGTCAAAATAAATAGAAAAAGAGAAAGAGATTGAGGGAGTACGGGGTGATGAGAGGGGAAAAGGGAAAGAAGTGGGTGATTCTTCACCCACCTCTGAATCTGTTTGAAAAGCTATCCGTGGAGCTGAGAAAGAAAAGGTGGAAGAAAATAACAAGAACGCAGAGGAAGTGGATCGAGAGAAGCCGGGCTAGTGAATCTTAGAAAGCAAGTAGATGGACCTGGTTCATCTGTTGAGGAAACACTGGCTGATCTCTTAAAAAAGATAGGTGACAATTACAAACCCAAGAAGAAAAGAATACCTAAGCAACGACCCCTGGCACATCAAGAGCCAACAAGAAAAAGAAGGCAACTCTTTCTAAGACTTCTGAAATTCCTCTCCTAAGAGCAAGAACTACAAGGAGCAAGTTGAAACGAAGTGAGGAGGAGTTGCAGAGAGCTTTAGAGGAGAGTAAGAAGAAAAGAGTGGATAAGGGGATAGAAAAAGTGGGTGAGCCTGCGAAAGTGGATGAGATAGACTTGGTCCATCAAGGTGAAACATTGACTATTGAGGTTGAGGTCAGACCCCCTAGACCAAGAAAGCCAAGACTTTCTTGAAGAAGTGTTCATCTGTATCTAAGTCTATTGAACCCTCTACCTTGGCTAAATGGACCATAACTACAGTAAAAGCCAAGCAAGTGAAAATTATTGAAGACGAAGAATGGAATGGTGAAGAGGAGGATGAGTCTGACAGTGAAAAGGGCAAGATGGCCAAGTTTGGAAAACGAACTATCTTGAATGAGAGACTTTTGAAGGACTTGGAGGAAGAAAGACATGGTCCTCCAGTTATATGGAAGACTAAAATGAATGAGATGCTTGAATTCATGGACAATACTGAGGTAAAGGATGGCAGAGTCACCAATATAGTGAAAGGGGTTCAAATTTCTTTTGAAGCAAAACAAATTTATTTTGAAGCAAAAGAGCTAGGTGAAATCCTTGGTATAGCCTCTGAAGGATATGATGATTGTACAAGGTAGAAATAGCCAAGTCTGGACTTTCTTCCTACCGCCCTAGTCATCACTAGGAAATTTTGCGGTAATGAAGAAGAAAATAAGCCCAAAGCTATTTATAGATTAAAATGAAGCCACCTCACAAGGTGCTATTTGAATTCATTAACAAGTATGTGCTGCCTAGGTAGGAATGGAGGCATATTTCCAACTACATGAACTTGGTCTTGATGGAATGTCTTGATGGTGGGAGGTAGATCAACTGGCCAGAGTTCATTATTCATTTTTTAGACATGGCTATCAACGGCTCCAAAACCCATGTCATTCCTTATGGCTTCATTCTCACTACTGTTCTTGCTTATTGTAAGGTGCCACTGAAGAAGTGGGAGATGGTCACAAGCAAAGACCACTTTGGAATCAATACTCTTCTTGCTTGCGATTATGAGATACATGCCATCCCAATGAACCTAGTTCATCTAAAAAGACACTTGTCAACAACAAGTTTAGGGCCGTAGTACAAGAGAGTGGGGCAAAAGATGCTGAGATAGCAAGGCTGAAGACTCGTTTGGTTGAGGTAGAATCTGGGAGAGAGGCTCTCAAAATTGAGCTCACAAAGGAAAGGGAAAAGAATGATGGAATTTTTCAAGGCATGTTGCACCTACTCCAAGGCAAAACCCAAACCCCTAGTTTTTCCAAGCCTTAATTTCCTAACCTTTCCTAGACCTTTTCAGTGACCCAGATTCGGGATATTTCTTTTTGTTGCTCATGCTTTAAATGTTTTTTTTGAGGATTGTTGTAGAATCATATTCTCTATCAATGAAGTTTACTGCTTTTGCTCTTATTGACTGTCTATATTTCCATGATAATTTGAATTCATAGTTAATTATTGATGATTAATACACAGTTTCCCCAGTAGCCATAAGTAATTTTTAAAATTTGGGAATCATATATTTTTATGCAACTTTTGGATGATGCCAAAAGGGGAAAAAACGTTGTGCTTTATACTCTGAGATGTGATGTTTATAAGCTAATGAACATGATCCTTGATGATAAGTGAAAAAAGGAAAACTGTATCTAACGGAGTGTTGGTGGTGAGCTAAGTTGAAACAGGTCTAAGTTTATGGAAGCACAAATTTTATCAAAATAAAAAATACAGATTTGTTGGCCCAAGAAAAAGAATTATGAAGAATGACAAAAGAACTCATAAATGAATCAGGTCCATCACGGGTAGACATAGACACCGACAGACTCAAAGCACGTGAGATGTGTCACACCTCCTTTTTATTACTTACCCGAAGGTATGTGCCAGTAATTACTACCACACCCCGGGAAGGGATATAATAATAATAGGGAAGGAGTTTTTCCAATTAAAGGATATTCGGATTGGAATTTATTTATTAATTATTAGAGTCGCCACTTGGAAAAATGATGGCGTCCCAAGTCACCGATTTAATACCGAACCGAGGAAATTATGACTCTGTTTAATAGTCTGCAAAATCAGAAATCCAGATAAGGAATTATGTTAACCCGAGAGAAGGTGTTAGGCACTCCCGGATTTCGTGGTTCTAACACGGTCGCTCAACTGTCGTATTTGTTTTTATCCGATTTCCTTATATGCTTCAATTTTCGTGTATTATTAATGTTCTGCTTTGTTGTTTTTTAAGACTTGCGACGTAACGAAAAAGCATTTCAAGTCACACCATACCAGTACGCCTGTGACTTTAGTGCATTTCAGCTTCGCCGGGATTTGAGATTTGGGTCACACAAATGTGCACCCCTATTAGGAATGTAATTTTATTAATCGTGCCAACAATTTCTACGTCTTTATTAACTTTGGAAAAGACCGTAAAATTCGCTAAACGGTCCTTCCGAGTCTAGAATTTTACGTTGAAATTTATTTGGGGGGCCCCGTGTGTTTTTCATTTTTTGTAACGAGGCTCATCCTTTGTTTTTGAAGTCCAATCCAATTCATGCACTATATTTTCTGTTTTTGTTTTTCCTTCCTCATACATATCTATTTTTGTGTTAATTGTTCAAGCTATAATATGATGTTGGAGTCCAGGCCATTATTCATTATTGGTCCTGGACTTTAGACTGCTTAACAGTCCAATATCAAATACAATTGGGCCTCTGGAGCCCAACGTATACCACTATTTCTACTCGAGAGCACAGGTGCCACATTAATCATATCTGGGCCTGTATACATAATTAGGCCCAGACCATATAAGCGAAGACAAGCTAACATTTCAATAATAGTATTTGAGCAAGTATTATTCAGCATTACTAATTAATCATTTCAAACATTACCAAGTTACATTTTTCGGCCACTACTAATTTCAATTATTAACAACTAATTAAACATTATAAAACAGTAGTTTGTATTAGTATTATTATTCTATATGGCAGGTTCAGATATTCAAGTAGTTATCATGGCATTAGTTTGCAGGATTATTTTGTCACTTTATTTCAACTAAAGAATAATAGTGTTCTCAATTAACTAAACATGTTTGAACTACTGAAGATCACAAAGTTTAAAAGCGGATTTGTAGTTAACTCATATTCAATAGATATGAACAGTAATACAAGCTGAACTACTTATACTTTTGGATTAAACGATTCCGATTCAGAATTCAAAATGAACAGTAATACCAGTTTATATGTCAAGTTTCAGAATATACTTATATATATTTAAGTGTATTAGCTGTGTATTAGCCTGTTTTAGTTTTAGAATTAGGTGATAAACTATTAACTACGTTTAACTATATTATTATTTACTACTACTTTACTCTAATCAAATTCATATAGTCTATTATTTATTACAACCATTCCTAATGAATTACAAAGGATCTACGAGTTACAACTATAAAAGCATTTACACATATAACCTAAATACACATAAGCACTCAGAAGTTCAGAAGAAACTAACATACAAATCATATGGCAAATATAGCCATATTCATGTTGTTTTGCACAAGTAGCCCTAATTACGACTTAATTTTCAAATTAATCAGAACTCAGAGAGAAAAGTTGATAATGATCGAATTCCAACTAATTAAAACCCTAGTCGAGATAGGATCTATTGAACAATCACTTGAAGATAGCTAATAGCACATGATTACAGGTAGCTAATATCATAAATTAAGAACACTTAGACGATTTCAGGCACACATGAAATTATATTCAGGGCAAATATGAACATGAATGAACAAGGTATAGAACAGAGATAGATTCAGGCTTTTAAACATTCATAAGAATATATTCAAGTTCTGAACAGACAATAACATGAAAGAGACTAAATAGAAACAAGTTTTAAACAGGTAAGAACAGGACATGGTACTTAGCTTTTAGGGCTTTTCTTTCTTTTTTCCTTTTCTTTCTTTCTTTTCTTCTTTCTTTCTTCTTTTTCTCTTCGTTCTTTCATTTTCTTAATTTTTCCAGTGTTTCAGAGACTCATGGTCTCTTGGGTGTCATATATTCCAAATAGGTTTCTTGGAAGTTTGATTTGATTAGGAGAATGGTATTTGGGGACTTAGGATAAGGTTCTGGGTGGTTTTCGTTTTTGGGTGCTCGCCGGAGTAAGGTTCTGCCGAGGCTTTTTCTAATATTTGAAGGGTTGGGGTAATATTTGAGGTATATAGTTATGGTGAAGTGATAGATCATCTCAAGACGGTCATGTTATGTAAAAATGGGGGACTGGTTCATACTTTGGTGGTCGCCGGCTAGAGTTCCGGCGATCGGAATTTCAAGACTGGGGAAACTGGTAAGTTTTTGGACGTAGTTAATGGTGTTAAGGGGTGTTTATAGGTGGGGAAGAGTGTTTGGAGGTTGGCCTGAGCCGGAGAAGAATGTTGGGGACTGACCACCGGTAGGTTTCCACTAGTCTCCATGGGGGGGGGGGGAGAAGAATAGGAACCTTAGGCGGCTAGGGTTTGTGTGTGATGAGAGGGTTATGTGTATGTAATGAAAATTTGAACGGGGGAAGGTATGATATATATTAAAATGATATTATTGTTTAACAACCGTTGGATTGGCTGAGATGAACGATTCAGATCTTTTGGACCTTAAAACGACGACATATATTTTAGTGGGATTTCTTATTAGGTCTGTTAGATTAGATTCTTGAATGGCTGAGATTAATTACTTTAGGCAACGTCATTTGATTAAAAGATACCATAGCCTCATCTGTTTGATTAAGTGTGATGGACGGTTGTGATTGATTCCTTCATGCGACGTTGTTTGGTTTATAAATACACCGCCTTACTTGGTCCGTTGATCATTTGTATCAACAGCCCAAATTTAATCATTTTATGCGGTGTCGTTTAGCTTGGAAAATGGGCTGACCGGCTAAAATAGCCTGGGCCTGGTTTGTGTAATGTGTTTTGGGCTGAGTACATTACATGTATTTGGCCCAATTCAGTATTCTATATTGTATTTTTTGTTATTTTTGAATTGTATTTATTTTAATTTCTTATATTTCTTTTTTTTTTTTTGTATTTTGTATTTTTTCCTTTGTATTTATTTTACACTTATGTATTTATTTTATTTTCCAATTTTTTGTATTTTTTCCTTGATTATCCGATTTTTGTATTTTTGCTTGATTTTCTAATTTCCTAGTATTTTACTTTATAATTTTTATGATATTTTTTCTAATTAATTTCCTTTTTGTATTTTCATTTCAAATTTATTTTTAGAAATTAAAAACAAACACTGGTATTTTGTACACATAAATTAACACAATTGCAAACAAAAATTATTTTGTATATATTTTTGAATTTAATTTGGAATTTAATTGCTTGGGGCAAAAATCACGTGCTCACAGCTGCCCCTCTTTACTCGGGAACATGAAGAGTTTCAGTGCAAAGACAAGTGAGCAGTAATGAGAGATTTTTTCCCACTCGCATATTGCGTATGAAGCATTTTGTTTTTGAAAAGTTTTGATCGCACCCTGCTTCAGAGGTTGCATACATATCCTGGGCTACACAAGAATTTGGTCAGTGTAGTTCGGGAATGTCTGGTAGTTTTAAACTACCAGGGAAGCTGTGATTTTACTGCTGTTGTTGTGATTATTGCTGACTGACTCCTTATTACACCGTGGTAAGAAAATAAAGAAGCTAGCCTAAGCTATAGTCTATGAATTACAAAAGTCCTATCTATGTCTTGCGTCTTGTATTGCCTTGATTGTTCATCTTGCATCTTGTTCTTTATTTTCATCTTCCATTCTTCGATAAATATTTTGCTTGTGACTTGTTTCAAACATATTGCTTCATTCCGCTTGTATGACTTAAAAAATGTGTTTCTCCGTTCTTCGGGTTGGTACCTGCTTATTGCAAAAACAAAGAAAACTTTTTCCTTTACACCAGTATAGGGCTTTCAATCTATTATGATGTTACTGTTAGAAAAGAAAGATTTTATTTTGCAGAAAGTATTCCCTGGTTATACAGGTGGGCGCCTGAACAGAAATTAAAAATGTAGAAAAATATTCTCTTGTTATCCATGTGGGCGCCTGATGCAGAAATTAAAAATGCAGAAAAGTATTCCCTTGTTATCCAGGTGGGCGCCTGATGTGGAAATTAAAAATGCAGAAAAAAGTATTCCCTTGTTATCCAGGTGGGCGCCTGATGTAGAAATTAAAAATGCAGAAAAGTATTCCCTTGTTATCCAGGTGGGTGCCTGATGCAGAAATTAAAAATGCAGAAAATATTCCCTTGTTATCCAGGTGGGTGCCTGATGCAAAAATTAAAAGTGCAGAAAATATTCCATTGTTATCCAGGTGGGCGCCTGATGCAGAAATTAAAAATACAGAAAATATTCCCTTATTATCCAGGTGGGCGCCTGATGCAGAAATTAAAAATGCAGAAAAGTATTCCCTTGTTATCCAGGTGGGCGCCTGATGCAGAAATTAAAAATGCAGAAATGTTTTCCCATGTTATCCGGGTGGGCGCCTGATGCAGAAATTAAAAATACTGAAAATATTCCCTTGTTATCAAGGTGGGCGCCTGATGCAAAAATTATTCCCTTGTTATCCAGGTGGGCGCTTGATGCAGAAATTAAAAGTGCGGAAAAGTATTCCCTTGTTATCCAGGTGGGTGATTGATGCATAAATTAAAAATGCAGAAAATATTCCCTCAGTTTGATAACTGGGTGTAACTTTGAAAAATAAAAGATAATACCTCCCTCGTTGTTGGGTAGGTTCCTGATTATTGATTTTTCCATCGTGGATTCTTTCCTTTATTGCTGCTTCCTCTTGATTGTTTCTCCCACATTGGTCACATTCACTTTAAAGTGATTAGTATGAATTTGAATCTTTTGTCCCTGTCTTAATCAGTGAACAATTTATTAGTTATAAAATGATGGTTATCAACTGGCATTCTTGTTGGCCTTGTTTCCTCCGTTTGCCTTATCTTGCTTTGTATTGCTTTGCCGTATTTCCCTGATTGTCCTCCCGATTCTTCATTGTAATCCCCTTTTGTTTTTCTCTTTTGTTTCTTTTCTCTTTTATTCCCTTTGGCTATGTGATCCCCATGTGTTATTTTATTTTCTTTTGTCCTTTGAAGGACCCAGTATTATTGTGCCATCCAACATGAGAATCTGGTAATTAGCTTTCAACTGGAAACGGGTTTTGAACAAATAAAATGAAATGCAATGACCTGGTAGGGATATTTTGAAGAAAAGACAGAACTTATCTGGGTAGGAAGGCTGATTCCTTTGACCATGCCATGCATTTGGATATCCGACCCAGTCTGTCCAACCAAATCTTTGCAGACTTTGATTTCTCCTTTCATCAGCCCAAACCTTACTTGTCTTGCCATTTCTATTTCATGAGGTCATTCCTCACTTTCGCCTTATGGTGCTCGTGAGGGTTTTTACCAATAAGACTCTCTCATTTTTATTTTCTCTCAACTCACATTCGCCTTATGGTGCCCGTAAGGGTTTTCACCAACAAGACTCTATCATTTTTATTTTTCTCTCAACTCAGATTCGCCTTATGGTGCCCGTGAGGGTTTTCACCAATAAGACTCTCTCATTTTTTTTAATATTTTCTATCTTCAAACCCCCGGGTACTGTCCATGATATGTTTCTCTTTATTTCCATTGCATTGTCATTTTCTTGAAATTAATCAGAAGGTCTTCCTTTGGATCGTAATGTGGCTTTTGGATGGGTTTAGAAAGAAGGGTATAAAGGCTCAAATTTAAACGTGGGTTCAAAAATAATTACAACTCTCGGAATCATAAAAACATAACTTCTGCCCCAGTTTCAATTTTTGGGGAAACTTGGATTTTATTTCTTATCGTGACTGAACCTCATTGAGGCTGCCTACGTACCCTTTCGGGATCAAGTCAGACATAGTTCATACCCTAAGGTTTCTTCGTCATTTGACTTTTTCCCGATTTCCTTCTTTTTGTATATATTTTTTTTTCTTTTTTTCTTTTTTTTCATATCTTTTCTTTTTCTCTCTTTTTTCTTCTTTTTTTTTATTTTTTTTTCAAAATTTTCTTCTTTCCCCCCTTTTTTCGTCATCATTTTTTCATTTCAATCTTCTCTTTTTCTTTTCTTTTCATTTAATCATCCATTTCAACTTCATTATTGATTCCGAGAGAGGGGTATGAAAGAATAATGCAATAAGGCTCGAAAGGGGTGGCAATGGGTAAAGTGTTTAGATAGCGGAATAAAATGACTTCAGCATTTCAATCTCAAAATTATGACAAATACAATTGTATACATGAAAGGAATCATACATAGTATCTCTTGACTGCATCGGAGTTAATGGCAGTCTTTACACATTTCCCTTCTACATCTATCAAATATAAAGCTCAGTTGGACAATACCTGGGATACCATAAATGGCCCTTGCCAATTAGGCGAAAGCTTTCCTTTTGCTTCGACCCAGTGTGGTAAAATACGTCTTAAAACCAATTGTCCAACTTCGAATTTCCGTGGACGTACTTTCTTGTTATATGCTCTGGCCATCCCGCGTTGGTACAGCTGTCCGTGACATGCTGCTGCTAATCTTTTCTCATCGATCATGCTCAATTGCTCTAATCGGGCCTTTACCCATTTATCATCATCAATTTTAGCCTCAACTATAATCCGGAGGGAAGGTATTTCAACCTCTACAGGTATCACTGCCTCCGTTCCGTACACCAATGAGTAAGGGGTTGCACCGATTGAAGTACGCACAGTAGTACGATAACCCATTAGAGCAAATGGTAATTTTTCATGGCACTGTCTCAACTCCTCTACCATTTTTCGAAGAATCTTCTTAATATTCTTATTTGCAGCTTCAACTACTCCGTTTGCTTTAGGTCGATAAGGTGTAGAATTACGGTGCAAGATTTTAAACTTCTAACATGCCTCCGCCATGAGATGACTATTAAGATTGTCTCCATTATCCGTGATAATCACCTTGGGAATTTTGAAGTGGCATATGATGTTTGTATGTACGAAATCCACTACTACCTTCTTTGTTACTGCTTTAAATGTCTTTGCCTCCACCCAGTTAGTGAAATAAACAATGGCTACCGGGATAAACCTGTGCCCGTTAGATGCTGCGGGTTCTATCGGACCGATGACATCCATGCCCCAGGCAACAAAAGGCCATGGTGCTGACATTGCATGCAACTCGTATGGAGGGGAATGAATCAAGTCCCCGTGTATCTGGCACTGATGGAATTTCCGCACATATCTAATGCAATCTCGCTCCATTGTGAGCCAATAGTATCCAACCCTTAGTATTTTCTTGGCCAAAACATATCCACTCATATGAGGTCCACAAACTCCTGCATGTATTTCAGCCATGATTGTAGTGGCTTGCGATCTATACATCTCAGTAAACCTAAATTCGGGGTTCTCTTGTATACTATCCCTCCGCTGAAGAACAATCCACTCGCTAGTCGCCTTATAGCCATTTTCTGATCTCCCGTAGCTTGCGCTGGGTACACCCCCATCCTCAAATATTCTTTAATATCATGGAACCACGGTTCCCCATCAAGTTCCTCTTCTACCGTGAAATAATAAGCATTTTGATCACAAACTTGTATTTGCAATGGATCTATATAAGCTTTGTCCCTGTGGTGCAACATGGACGACAATGTGGCCAGGGCATCTGCAACTTCATTATGCATGCTTGGGATATGCTTGAACTCTATAGACTGAAACCTTTGAGATAGTTCATGTAGGCACTGTCGGTATGGTATAAGTTTCAAATCCCTTGTCTCCCATTCTCCTTGAATTTGATGTATCAAGAGATCCAAGTCACCCATGACCAAAAGCTCTTGAAAACCCATGTCTATTGCCATTCTTAATCCCAATATACATGCTTCGTACTCGGCCATGTTATTAGTGCAGAAAAATCGCAGCTGAGCGGTAACAGGATAATGTTGACCCGTTTCTGAGATGAGCACTACTCCAATTCCGACTCCTTTGCTATTGAGAGCCCCATTAAAGTATACTTTCCAACCTGGATTTTCGTCTTGTTCCGATTCTTCAATATTCATTGTCTCCTCATCAGGAAAATATGTCTTCAGCGGTTCATACTCATCATCAACTGGATTTTTTGCCAAATGATCAGCGACTGCTTGTGCTTTCATTGCAGTGCGGGTTACATAAACAATATTAAACTCCGTAAGTAGAATTTGCCATTTAGCGAGCCTTCTTGTGGACAAAGGCTTTTGGAAGATGTACTTCAATGGATCCAAACGAGATATAAGATAATTGGTATAAGCCGACAAGTAATGTTTCAACTTCTGTGCAACCCATGTCAAAGCACAACATGTCCTTTCCAGCTGAGTGTATTTTACCTCATAAGATGTGAATTTCTTACTGAGATAGTATATTTCTTGCTCTTTTTTCCCCATCTCATCATGCTACCCCAGTACACAACCAAAAGAATTATCCAATACGGTCAGATAAAAGATCAGGGGCCTTCCAGGTTTTGGAGACCAACACAGGAGGATTTGCCAGGTATTCCTTGATTTTGTCAAATGCATCTTGACATTCCCCAGTCCAATTCACTGCAACATCTTTCTTCAATAATTTGAAAATAGGCTCACAGGTCGATGTCAGCTGAGCAATAAATCTGCTAATATAATTTAACATACCCAACAAACTCATCACCTCTTTCTTGCTTTTCGGCGGAGGCAAGTTTTGAATTGCTTTTATCTTTGACAGGTCTAGTTCAATACCACGCTGGCTTACCACGAACCCCAATAACTTTACCGATGGTACTCCAAAAGCACATTTTGCTAATTTGAGCTTGAGATTGTATCTTCAAAGCCTTTGGAAGAACTTCCACAAGTCTTTGACATGATCACACTGCTTTTTGGATTTGATAATAACATCATCCACACACACCTCAATCTCTCGATGTATCATATCATGAAACATAGTGGCCATTGCTCTCATATATGTAGCTCCAACATTCTTCAACCCAAACGACATTACTCTGTAGCAATATGTTCCCTAAGGTGTGATAAAGGCCGTCTTTTCTACATCTTCCTCGTCCATCAAGATCTGATGATAACCCGCATAACAATCCACAAAAGAACCAATCTCATTTTTGGCACATTTTCAATCAATATGTGGATGTTTGGTAATGGAAAATCATCCTTCGTACTGGCTTTATTGAGGTCTCAATAACCAATACACACTGCTTTTTCTGTCTTTCTTTGGAACAAGCACAACGTTGGCTAACCAGGTGGGATACTTTGTGACCTGTATGACCTTAGGCTCAAGCTGCTTGTTGACTTCTTATTTTATTTTTACACTGATGTCCATTTTGAACTTTCTTAACTTTTGCTTAACCGGCCGGCATTCTGGATAAGCGGGCAACTTATGTACCACCAAGTCAGTACTGAGCCCGGGCATGTCATCATAACCAAGCAAATATATCTTTGTACTCATGTAATAACCTGATCAAATCCTCTCTAAGTGAAGCCTCCAAATGCACACTAATCTTTGTTTCCGGAATATTCTCCTTATTTCCCAAATTAATAGACTCCGTCTCATTTAAGTTTGGTTTAGGTTTCTCTTCATAGTGGCTCAAATTCTTACTAATTTCCTCCAAGACTTCCTCATCCTCATATTCCACTTCATTATCATTTTCAATTTCTTGTATAACTATCTGATTATCAAGACTGGACCGGAAATCCTCCATGAATGACATATCATTGAAATCAGCAAAAACTGGACTGTACAAGAAAAGAAAAGAAAAGAAAATAAGGTTACAAAAATAGAGGAAGAAAGAAATTGCATTTTATTAAACTTTGAAAGGTAATAAGGTTTGGATACATTTGACTAGACGGAACATAGGATTACAATTTTTAAAACAAGACAGATTTAGGAATGGAATTTTAAAAGCTAACTACCACAACTCCCTCCTGATTGGAAGAGGAGTAGCTTCCCAGTTATTTAGCCTGATCTGGGATCCAACAAACTGAACATCCATCTTGCTTGTTCCCTCGACTGCCTCTATCATATTCACACCTTCAAACAACCTCTCAAACCTTGCTAATAGCTTTTCATCTGGCCTTATCTCTGCATGGCCCGCCATGATAGTCGCCGGACGTCTTTGTGTACCAGGCTTGACGAAGGAGTAGGACAGTTTTGGGATAGATTTGGAGATGGTCCACCCTTTCTTTTTCAATCTTTTGGCTTTCTATATATCGGTGATGGTTGGCTTGAAACCCAGGCCGAAAGTATTAGTGCTACCCAGAAGATGAACTGGTTGTGTTATACCCTGCAAAGCAACTCCTAGACCTTTTCCCAGAGAGAACCCATTCTTTATCATTTCCTTGGCAACCATGACCGCTTCAGGGGTTACTTTAGGTACTAGGATGCTTTCTCCTTCAGATATTTTATTCATAGTCACAGTGTCCATCACTTGGTACACCCAAGGACCTTTGTCTCCTTCGACTTCTTCGAATGGCGTGATAATTTTACAAACATTATCCTCACCGTGCACTACTATCTCTTAATGATCCCATTCAAACTTCACCATTTGATGTAATAAAGAAGACACCTCTTTTGCAGCATGGATCCATGGACGTCCTAACAGGAGGTTATAGGACACAACAACATCCAACACTTGAAACTCCATGGTGAATTCCACCGGTCCAATGGTGAGTACTAGTATGATATCTCCCACGGTGTTCTTTCCACCTCCGTCAAACCCCCTCACACATATGCTATTTTTGTGGCTCCTTTCATGATCAATCTTCAGCTTTCCCAGAGTAGACAAAGGAAAAATATTAGCACTCGACCCATTATCGACCAAGACACGAGTCACCACTGATTCCTCACACTTCACTGTAAGGTATAATGCCTTATTGTGCTCTGTCCCTTCTAGTGGTAGTTCATCGTCTGAGAATCTTATCCTATTTGCCTCAAATTTTTGTTTGTAATCTTCTCCAAATGACACACCGTGATCTTTTCTGGTACATGATCTTTATTTATGATCTTCATTAACGCCATTCTGTGTTCATCGGAATGAATCAGCAAAGATATTTGAGATGGTGTCTTTCTCAATTGCTCAATAATGGAGTAATCTTAAGCTTTCATTTTCTTTAGGAACTCCTCAGCTTCTTCCTCGTTACTGCTTTCTTCACGTGGGCCGGATTTTCTTTCACAACTTTCACCTTCCTCAAATCGTCAGGAGCAAAACATCGCCCGGACCGGGTCAAACCATGAGTTTCGCAAATTTCCCCCTTGACTTCTTTCCCTTTGTACATGACAGTTACCTTGTCATAATTCCAAGGTACGGCTTTGATGTTCACAATCGGCATCTGAACGACTGGCTTGATAACAACTGGTTCTATATGTGCCCCTTTCATAGTCAATATGGGCTTCACCCCAGGTACTATCACTTTTAAAGGTTCAGGTTCAATTATCACTGCTGGCTGTCTTGCAGGTGGCTCGACTGACACTTTCTCTCGACTTTCTCCTCTGTCTTGCTGTTCGCTTTGATTTTCATCACAGTCTGAGAGGGTTTTTTGCAGTTTTCTCCCTGTACTAGCTCTATCATATGTGTTTCATGGTGCACCGCAAAGGATTTTGCATTATGTTGGTAGTCTCGGGTGCTTGCACCACAATTCTTCTAGAGTCAATGAGCTCTTGTATTACAGACTTAGGTGCCAACATTTCTCCGTGTCATGTCCCGGTGCCCAAGAACAATATTCACGATGGATGGATTGGTCTAAGTTTCTCGGTGGAGGGTTGGAAATTTTAGGTTCAATAGGACTCAACATCCCCAATTGTCTTAATCGGTGAAAAAGGCTGGTATGTGATTCTCCCAGAGGAGAGAATGTTTTCTTTCTCTGAGCCCTGTCACTTTTAACTTCAGGGTCGAGACCGAAACTGGTTCGGTTAGGATTTCTGTAGGTTTTTGGTGGTGGGTAGGTATTTTGGGCATGGTAGACATTCTAAGGGGCTAGGGCCCGCCATGAAGGAGGAGGCGGTGGGTAAGATTGGGCATGCTGGACCAAAAAATGAGGACCAGTCGGAGGATAATAATGTTGAGGTGGGTTATACGGTGTTGGTGGGTATGGTTGATATGGGCGAGGCTGGTGATGATATGGGTTGGGGCCCCGGGACCAAGATCTTCCCTTTATAACTGCCACTTCTTCTTTCTTTTTTTTCCCAATTGATCCTCCCGTCCCCATCTAAATTGCTTGATTTGTAGCCTTGATGGCTAAATAACTCATGATCTTATTCATTTCAAACCTTCTTCCACAAAACTCCCCATCTTCACTACCTCATTAAAGGTCTTTCCGATTGCAGACACCAGATGCCCGTATTATGTCCGCTCCAAAGCTTGTAAGAAACAATCTACCATTTCTCCTTCTTTCATTGGTGGATCCACACGGGCCGCCCGTTCTCTCCACCTGAAACCATACTCCCGAAAATTCTCTTAGGGCTTCTTTTCCATTTTGGTCAATGATAATCTATCCGGGATGATTTCCAGATTATATTGAAAATGGTTCGCAAATGATTGAGCCAAATCATCCCAAATGAACCATCGAGTATGATCTTGCCGGGTGTACCATTCCAATGCTGAGCCGCCGAGGCTTTGACTGAAATAAGACATAAGTAGTTCATCCTTTCCCCCAGCTCCACACATTTTGCTGCAATATCCTCTCAGATGGGCCACTGGATCATTGTGGCCATCATATATGTCAAATTTTGGAAATTTAAATCCAGTGGGTAGTTGTACCTTGGGGAACAAACACAAGTCCTCGTATGCCACACTAACTTGGCCTCCCAAACCATGCATATTGTGAAATGACTGTTCAAGGCTCTTCATTTTCTCGGCCATCTCCTCTTGTTCAGGGTTTCTAGCAAGTTTCTCCTCCTCCGTCATATCGATAAGTGGGGTGTAAGAATCATGTTTTCTAAAGGTGGGTTCTGAAGGGTAGTAATGATTATCCTGGATATGAAATACAGGCTCACTAGAGGATTTGTGTAAAGTGGCTGGTGTTGGTGCCACATACACGAGAGCGGCCTGGGGTGGTCGTGGTGGAGCTTTTTTAGGAAGTGAGGGTGGTACTTGTGATGTAATGGCGTAATAGTGTGGGTATGTGGGGTATGTATAAGATGAGTTCATGGTGGGTGGATCTTGCTTCCGATTTGAGGGAGGAATATATGTGGGGTTGGCTGGGTAAGTAGGTAAGGGTTGTCCTATCGACCAAGCATGATACATTTCCGACATCTGCTGTTTAAGCTTATACATTTCTTCCTTCATGTTATTCACATCTACTACTTCCTCTTATTGCACGGGATCTATGACTGTCGGCTCAATTTCTTGGGTCACTGCTTTTGTCATGCTTTTAGAACGGGTGTTGTAGTTGTGATGTGCCAGAATGCCAGTTGCTAACTATTTTATCTGATACTCATCAACGACAAAAACTTGTTAATAGTTAGATCATAATAGATGAACATCACACGTTTGAAAACACAACTTTTGCCTGGCAATTATGCGTCATCCCGGTGTTATTGTCTTTTTTTGACCCGCCAATTCTCTTTTTCGGCTTTTCTTTTCTTTTCTTTTGTTTCCACCCATCTTTTCCATTGTATTCATTGTTTCTCTTTTCTTTTCTTTTTCAAATTTTTTTCTTTTTGCACAAGTAATTGTATGTAAGAAAAAATAATGACAACTTTTGGATTTTCAATTTCATTGATTACAAAAGATAATGTTGTACTACAACCTTCTAGATGCAAAGAATAAAAATACAAAAATGCATGCTCTATGAATACATTAAAGCTCCTAGTTCCCGCGAGACATCGTTCGATCTTACCGCGGGCCTATATGCTAATCCCTTTTGGAGTTTTTCCAGGTCGATCATCACTTGTTTCACAAAGATCATTGCTCATGCGGTAAATGTGGACTGGGACATATCCTCGCACAGTTAGCATTTCCGCGTAATGTATTGAGCAATATTGACAATTCTTTCCCTGATAATCCCTTTCTCTTGAAACAACCTCCCAATCTATTCGGCACGAGCATCCAAGGTTTGCTAGCTTTTCTTTTGAAGTTTCTGTAGCTCCAATTCTAACCGGGCCATGGCTATGTAGCAGTGATCTCTCTCTATGTCAAATTCTTTTGTTTGTTTGCTACTTTTGACCTCGGCCGTGACAATCTTCTTCCTTAGTCGAGTAACTTCAGCATTATGTTCATCCTTTAACTATCGGATCATTCGAGCCCTTTCTTTTGCATTCTTGGCCAATTGTTTCCAAACCCCAACTAATTCCTTCTCAACTTTATCAAGATCAAATCTATAATCGTTCACCCTGCGTCGTAAATTATCAATTAGCTTTTCATCTCGGGTAAGTCGAATTGGGGTTTAGGTTGCTGCTCTCATCTTCACAATCTGAGCCTTTAATGTTTCATTTTCTTTCATCAGCTGTTTCTTTTCACCCTCATCGGCTGTTGCTTGTAGGCTGCTTTCAAATTTGAGGTCCTGAAATTGTATCTCCAACATGCTGATTTTGGCTCGATATTCATTCTCTTTGGCCAGCCAATCCCATTGTTCCTTTGATAGCTCGACAAATTCTTTAATATGAGGTCTCTTCGTCGGTCTCTCATGCTCAACATCTCTACGGTACAATGCGGAATACCCCGGTGACACTTCACCTCTAGCCCGTTCTATCACACAAGTGTCCACTCTCAGACATTGGCACTCATTCCATATTTGCCGGATTTTTGCTTCCGAAAATTGCCCATCGGGACTAATCTCTATTGCTTGAAGGCTGAGATCCCCATATTTTGGCATAATTTAATATCTTCCGAGTTGTCGTAGTACTCAGTATGGCGCATAAGGTTGGATACTCTTGAGACCCATTAAAAGGAAATACGACCCTTCTGCTGTCATATATATGACTTCATTGATGGGAGACCATCCGTATGTCCATTCTATTTGGCTAGCAGTAAGTGATCGGAAATATGTGATCCAACCTTTCGACCCTTCTGGCAACTTGGCCTCTTTTGTCTTTATGCAGAATTCTTGATACAAGTCTTTTCAGACGATCCATAGCTCAAAAATTGAGGGTGGTGGTATAAATGCTCTATCATCCACATCTGAAGTAGTAGATTACACCCCTCAAAGAAATCTTCTCCTGCTTTGCAGGCTGTGAGAGCATGGAAGATATCGGCCACTATCATTGGTGCCAAAGTACTGTTGTCCTGTGTAAGGAGAGTACTAGCAATCCCGGCAACTCTGATGTCGATGTTCCTGTCTTTCCTTGGAAATATTATTAGCCCCAGAAAGGCTACCATAAAGGCAAAATGCCAGTGTTCCTCCCATTTAGCCCAATTCGCTTTGCTACAGAGTTTGTTCGTTGGAACATTGAATCCTCCAACGTGGCCATATCTGCGGAATATAAAGTTCATGGTGCAAATCCCGTGGACCAAATCTTCATTGTGCACATTTCTGGCTATTTTCAAGGAGTCGAGGAATTTGTGCACAGTGATGGCCCTTGGAGCAACTGCATACTTGTCTTTTAAAGGAACGTCACCCTTTTAGATGTAGTTTGAAATTTCCTCCAATGTCGGAGTGAGCCTAAAGTCCGAGAAGTGGAGCACGTTGTGTGTGGGATCCCAGCAGAAAACTAAAGCTCGGATAATGTCACCTCGAGGTACGATGTCAAGCAGCCCAGTAAGATCTTTCAAATATTTCTTGACCCAATCCTGTCCATCTTGGCCTAAATCATTCCACCACAATCGTAACTCCAAAGGGATCTTATTCATTAGTGAAAAGGGTTCATTTTGCACTGTGCTCATCCTGCACATTTATTAAAGGCGATTTAAACTCGTATTATTTGACTAAAAAACAAAGTATTTTTTCAAAGAAATTTTTTCATTATTTCAAAAGAATCAACCTTTCAATACCTCGTTCGAAGATTTCGAGGCTATTATTATTTAAGGAAATGACTTCAAAAGCGGCCATTTTTGTGCAAACAGCCTTCCGGCGTCCTTTCGGAACATTCGGCTATTTTCAAAAACGGCATCACTTCGATTTTATTGAAAACCAAAAACTTGACATTTTCTGGTTATTTTTTGAAAAATGGTGGTTAGACCTGTCACGGGTTGCCTACGTATCTCGCCTAGTGGTGAGAATCAAACCAGGGTAGTTCGGTCAAATTGTTTTAAGACCAACTATTTTGATAGTAATTATTCCGACTATATTCAAATTTTTCTTTTTCTCAGAATTTCGACAGTGTTTCGTCAGTATTTAGGTATTGCTATTCTAGAAATTGCTATTTTTTCTCGCTTTTTATTTTTAGGTATTTAGCCGGTCATCATAATAATCCAGGACAAATAAATGCAACATATAATTATGCTTGGTCTTTGATATCCGGGTCACCTGTCCTAGACGGACCCAACCCATGTGTTGAGTCCCCTAAGTCAGATATGATGCAAATAATCGTCTTAAATCTTGGCTCAATATCGTGATTTTCAATGGTACTACACTGTGTACCCGAGCGGACAACTAGGATCGAGGAGGGGGCTACGTACCGGGGACCTGCGGGATCATCCGGCTTTGTAACTTTTCCGGCCTCTATTTCTTATTGGTTATGACTTAACAGAAAGGGGAGTCTCAACCAGTAAGCACATCCCCGGAGGTAAGAAGAGAAGAGTTTTCGGCATAATTTTATATATACAGTTCACGTAATATCAAAGCGGTAAACATATAGCACATTGATCAAAGCATATAATGAAATCAGATATAATCAAAATAGCAATTCAAATAAGCTCGAATTCTTAAACCCTGAACCGAAGTTCTGGGTTTCTTTTTCCCAGCAGAGTCGCCAGAGCTATCACACCTCCTTTTTATTACTTACCTAAAGGTATGTGCCACTAATTACTACCACACCCCAGGAAGGGATATAATAATAATATGGAAGGAGTTTTTTCAATTAAAGGACATGGATCGAGATCTGTTTATTAATTATCAGAGTCGTCACTTGGAAAAATAATGGTGTCCCAAGTCACCGATTTAATCCCGAACCGTGGAAATTATGACTCTGTTTAACAGTCCGCAAAATCAGAAATCCGGATAAGGAATTTTGTTAACCCGGGAGAAGGTGTTAGGCACTCCCGGATTCCGTGGTTCTAGCACGGTCGCTCAACTGCCGTATTTGTTTTTGTCAGATTTCCTTATATGCTTCAATTTTCATGTATTATTAATGTTCCGCTTTGTTGTCTTTTAAGACTTGCGACGTTACGAAAATGCATTTCAAGTCACACCGTACCAGTACGCCTGTGTCTTTAGTGCATTTCAGCTTCACCGGGATTTGAGATTGTATTAGGAATGTAATTTTATTAATTGTGCCTATAATATCTACGTCTTTATTAACTTTGGAAAAGACCGTGAAATTCGCTAAACGGACCTTCCGAGTCTAGAATTTTACGTTGAAATTTATTTGGGGGGCCCCGTGTGTTTTTCATTTTTTGTAATGAGGCTCATCCTTTATTTTTAAAGTCCAATCCTATTCATGCACTATATTTTCTATTTTTGTTTTTCCTTCCTAATACATATCTATTTTTGTGTTAATTTTTCAAGTTATAATATGATGTTGGAGTCGAGGCCATTATTCATTATTGGGCCTGGACTTCAGACTGCTTAACAGTCCAATATCAAATACAATTGGGCCTCTGGAGCCCAACGTATACCACTGTTGCACAGGTGCCACATTAATTAGATATGGGCCTGTATACATAATTAGGCTCAGACTATATAAGCGAAGACAAGCTAACATTTCAATAACAGTATTTGAGCAAATATTATTCAACATTACTAATTAATCATTTTAAAGGTTACCAAGTTGCATTTTTCAACCACTACTAATTTCAATTATTAACAACTAATTAAACATTCTAAAACAGTAGTTTGTATCAGTATTATTATTCTATATGGCAGGTTTAGATATTCAAGTAGTTATCATGGCACTAGTTTGCAGGATTATTTTGTCTCTTTATTTCAACTAAAGAAAAAGAATGTTCTGAATTAACTAAACATGCTTGAACTACTCAAGATCACAAAGTTTAAAAGCGGATTTGTAGTTAACTCATATTCAGTAGATATGAACAGTAATACAAGCTGAACTATTTTTAGGGCGTCGTTCTCAGATGGGCAGATGGAGCTGTTAGAAAGAATTACCGATCGTCGGGAAGAGAAGGGGAATGAATCTTTTTTTTTTTGGGGAATAAGCACTCTTGTCACATCTGTAGTTGTAGATAGTAGGGGGAATCGCCTTTCGAGTTGTTAGAAAAAAACACAGTTCTTAAATTGAAAAGAACTCTATTTTTTGACTTTTAAATAAGAATAATTATCCGATCAAGGGCTAACCCACGCACAGAAAAGGAAGAAGCCATCTCAATATCCTTCACACATATGACATTTATCACACGAGTAGCGAAAGACTGAGCTTGCTCATGTTCTCATGCTTCACACCAACCTAGGCTAGGAAGCTTGAAAGCCATATCATACCATATGGATTTAGAAAGTCCGATCAAAAAACAATAAAAAAGGACTGGGAAGGCTTGAATGGATGGCTTCCAAGGCCAGGGCTCGATCCTGCACAATTCAGACCAGCTAGTATCTGTTTAATTTCTACAGCTTCCCCAAATTCAACCAGGTCGCCATGAGTAGGACTCCGACCATAACATAATAGACAAATCCAAGATGTACTCCTACAAGTAAAGGGAGTTCGAATATAGATTGGTTGTGCGCGCAAGGTTATGAATCGATTTACAAGTCCAATGCCAATGTCTTGATTTCTAGTGGCAATACATCGCGGACCCATATATATATCATCTTATTAAACGATTTCAATTCAGAATTCAAAACGGCTAAGTACCAGTTTATATGTCTAGTTTCAGAATATTCTTATATATATTTAAGTGTATTAGCTGTGTATCAGCCTGTTTTAGTTTTAGAATTATGTGATAAACTATTAACTACGTTTAACTATATTATTATTTACTACTACTTTACTCTAATCAAATTCATATAGTCTATTATTTATTACAACCATTCCTAATAAATTACAAAGGATCTACGAGTTACAACTACAAACAATAAACAAAACAGAGATAGCTTCAGCGAAAAGCAGTCCAATATTTCATTGTTTCTCTTTTTTTTTTCTCTTTTTCTTTTTCTTTTTGCACAAGGAATTGTATGTAAGAAAAAATAATGACAACTTTTGGATTTTCAATTTCATTGATATTCAAACATTGATTACAAAAGATAATGTTGTACTACAACCTTCTAGATGCAAAAAATAAAAATACAAAAACGCATGCCCTATGAATACATTAAAGCTCCTAGTGCCCGCAAGACACTGTTCGGTCTTACCGCGGGCCTATATGCTAATCCCTTTTGCAGTTTGTCCAGGTCGATCATCACTTGTTTTACAAAGATCATTGTGTCACGACCCGGATTTTCCCCCAACATCGGGATCGTGATGGCGCCTACTCGTAGTAGCTAGGCAAGCCACTGTATTCATACTATCCTGTTTTAACACAATTTTAATTAAATAAATGCGGAATACTTTATCGAAATAGAAATAACTAATTACAAGATGAAAATCATAATGAAATCCTCTACCCAAGACGTGGAGTCACCAACTCACGAAATACTACTGAATACTACACATAAAAGTCTGAAAGAAATATAACATAATTCTATTTGTCTCGGAACAAAGAGACTACGGCTAGTAACATAAGTAAAGAGAGAGACGCCGGGCCTGCGGACGTCTGCAAGCTACCACAGTCTCAAATATGATAAACTCCCACGCAAAAGATTTACTGCTGCTGCTCCTGATCGTAACCTGGACCTGTGCAAAAACGCACAGAAGTGTAGTATCAGCACAACCGACCCCATGTGCTGGTAAGTGCCCTGGCCTATCCCGGCGAAGTAGTGACAAGCCTAAGACCAGACACCCACATAAACCTGTGCAGTTGCAATATATATATATATATATATATATGTGTACATAAACATTTATAAGGAAATACTCTGCTCTGCAATAACAGCCAATAACTCATAATATCCAAATTAATCTAATCCACAAAATTAAATCTTACTTTCGTGTCTCAATTCTTTATTTTTCTTTTCTTATCTCGTGGTAGGCGTACCACCCACTCCCAACTGTAACAATAAATTATATCTTGTGGTAGGCGTACCACCCGCTCCCAAATATATCAATAGGCTACCGGCAACTATGGCCAATGCCAAGATTCAAATCACTTTGTGGTCGACTTGCCACACGATTCCATTTCTTTAATATATATATTACCACAATTAACAAGAAATAACCAAGTAATAACACAATAAGGAATATCTCAAAAGAACTCAACAATTAACAACGAGTTAATAAGTTCACAAGGAAAACAAAGTATAATGGAAACACAAGTAATATCAAGTCAAGGAATGGCAAATAGTTGCACGGCATCACCCAAATAAAATATAATGGAAAAACAAGTAATATCAAGTCAAGGAATGGCAAATAGTTACACGGCATCACCCTTCGTGCTTTTACTCTCGTCCTCACCAAATAAGCAAATAAAGTGCACGGCATCACCCTTCGTGCTTTTACTCTCATCCTCACATCCATAGTACGGCATGATCCTTCGTACATGGATCAATAACAAGGCACGGCATGATCCTTCGTGCATAATCAATAAAACATGGCACGACATTAACCTTGGTGCATAAATAATAAAACATGGCACGGCATCACCCTTCGTGCATTATCACTCTTCCTCACCCAAATAACAATCACAGTTAAGGGCAGAGAAAGAAAACAACAAATCATGAGCCGCCCCGGCAAGGGACACAATAATCATTTCAACAAAGTCCCTGCAAGGGCAATCAATATCTCACTTCACAACAAGTCCCGACAAGGGAGAACAATAACAATTATACAACCCGGCAAGGGTTCAACAATTTATCTTCAAAATATCTCACAACAAATATCAACAACGACTCACGGTCATGCTAGACGCCGGTGTATGGATGCTCGTCACCACAGCCCATACACCGCACTCGATCACATAGCACATAATCCTATTCCCTCAAGCTAGGATAGAACAAACACTTACCTCGAATGTTTATGAACAATTCAATCCGTGGCAATGCCTTTTCCTTTCAAATTTGGCTCCAATCCAATCGTATCTATACACAATTGATTTAATATTATCAATACTACTCAACAAACTAATTCATAAGGCTAATTACAACTTTTACAACATTCTGCCCGGAATAGTAAATTTCGACCCCGGGCCCACATGGTCGGAACTCGGGGTTCGGACCAAAATCCGGTTACCCATCCCTCCACGAGTTCATGTATATGATTTGTTTCAAAATCGGACCTCAATTCGAGGTCCAATTTCCCAATTTATGAAAAACCCTATATTCTAATGAAAACAAGAAATTCTACCATGAAAACCTTTGATTTCTATTGAAAAACATGTCTAATGATGTTAGGAATTGAAAGAATTAAGTAAAAAGTGACTTACAATTGTTTTGAAGAAGAAGGAATCCGTGAAGAATCGCAAATGGGTGTTTTTGGTTTGTAAAAAGTGAAAAAAATGAACTGAAAATCGTGTTTTACAGGTCTCTGTGTTCGCATTTGCGAACATGGGTTCGCAATTGCGAACCCCGACCAATTTCTGGAGTTTGAAAAATAAGCTAAGGCTGGGAAGTTCGCATTTGCGAACATTTATTCGCATTTGCGAAGTTTAGGCAGTTACTGGGGATTTCGCATTTGCAAAATAAGGTTCGCATTTGCGAACCAGCAGGCTTCGGGGCTTCTTCGCAATTGCGACACATTCTTCGCAATTGCGAATCTTCGCAATTGCTAAGACAGGCAATTACTGAAGGCCTCGCATTTGCGAGGTTAAGTTCACAATTGCGAACTATGGTCCAGGTGTGCTAGTGTCGCATTTGCGACACTTTGTTCGCATTTGCGAACTTGGTTGGTTCTGGCAAGCATCGCATTTGCGATAATGGGTTCACATTTGCGAACCCAGCCTTGAACTGCCTTCTTCGCATTTGCGAGAAATTCTTCGCAAATGCGAAGCCAACAGCTGGGTGAAAAACCGGCAGTGCATAAACTCAGAAATTGATCCTACGGCCTATCAAATCTTTACCCGAGCCCCCCGGGCTCCAAACCAAACATGTACACAACCTCAAAACACATTATGAACTTGTTCGTGCGATCACATCGCCAATATCACATCGTTTTCATCAAATCAAGCCTCAATTTCATGAATTTCATACTTTTGGTTTTCAAAACCTTCAAACTTGGAACTTAAGGTCCAAAACATCTCAAACGACATCCGAATGTCACCAAACTTTACATAAATCACATATATAATATTTAAGACTTGTACCGGGCGTCGGAACCAAAATACGAGCCCGATACCAAGGTCAATTAATTCATGTCCTTTAACAATTACATCAAAAACAATTTTATAGAAAAATTCATAACTTGGGCTCTAGGCCTCGGAATTCGACTCCGGACGCATGTCCAAGTCCCATATTTTCCTACGGACCTCTCGGGACCATCCAATCTCGGGTCCGGATCCGTTTACCAAAAATATTGACCGAAGTCAACCATATCAATATTAATATCATTTTTATCCAAATTTCTCATAAAATTCATATTTTCTATCACAAAAATCTTTGCGGCTACAAGATCGAATCGTGCACGTAAATCGAGGCAACATGGAATGAGGTTTTCAAGGCCTTAGAAGCTCGAAATGATTAATAAAATAAGTGATGACCCTTTGGGTCGTCACAATCTCCACCTCTAAAACAACCGTTCGTCCTCGAACGGACAAAAGAAAAAAAGTACCTGAGTCAGGAAACAAGTGTGGGTAGCGGCTCCGCATATCAGACTCGGACTCCCAGGTCGATGCCTCAGGAGGCTGACCTCTCCACTGAACACGCACAGAAGGATAACTCTTCGACCTCAACCGTCGAACCTGCCGGTCTAGAATGGCCACCGGCTCCTCCTCGTAAGATAGATCATTGTCCAATTGGACAGTACTGAAGTCTAACACATGTGTGGGATCGCCGTGGTATCTCCGAAGCATAGATACGTCAAAAACTGGGTGCACGGCTGATAAGCTAGGCGGCAAAGCTAATCTGTAAGCCACCCCTCCCACTCTATCTATGTGACGACCCAAAGGGTCATCACTTACTTTATTAATCATTTCGAGCTTCTGAGGCCTTGAAAAACCTCATTCTATGTTGCCTCGATTTATGTGCACGATCCGAGCATGTAGCCGGAAAGATTTTGTGATAGAAAATATGAATTCTATGAGAAATTTGGATAAAAATGATATTAATATTGATATGGTTGACTTTGGTCAACATTTTTGGTAAACGGATCCGGACCCGAGATTGGCTGGTCCCGAAAGGTCCGTAGGAAAATATGAGACTTGGACATGCCTCCGGAGTCGAATTTTGTGGCCTAGAGCCCAAGTTATGAATTTTTCTGTGAAATTGTTTTTGATGTAATTGTTAAAGGAAAATGAATTAATTGACCTTGGTAACGGGCTCGTATTTTGGTTCCGATGCCCGGTACAAGTCTTAAACATTATATATGTGCTTTCTGCAAAGTTTGGTGACATTCGGATGTCGTTTGATATGTTTTGGACCTTGAGTTCCAAGTTTGAAAGTTTTGAAAACCAAAAGTATGAAAATCATGAACTTGAGGCTTGATTTGATGAAAAAGATGTGTTATTGGCGATGTGATCGCACGAACAAGTTCATAATGTGTTTTTGATGTTGCGTACATGTTTGGTTTGGAGCCCGGGGGGCTCGGGTAAAGATTTGATAGGCCGTTGGATTAAATTTTGAATTTTTGCACTGCTGGTTTTTCACCCAGCTGTTGGCTTCACAATTGCGAAGCATTCCTCGCAATTGCGAAGGTGGCAGATCAAGGCAGGGTTCGCAAATGCGAACCATTGATCGCAAATGCGAAGTCCCCTCATGCCCAGTCTTATTCGCAAATGCGAACAATAGTTCGCAAATACGAACAACCCAATTTCCTGCCTGTGTTCGCAAATGCGAACAATCCAGTATCCTGCCTGTGTTCGTAAATGCGAACAATAGTTCGCAAATGCGAACATCCCAGTGTTGTCTTAGCTTCGCAAATGCGAACAAAAGTTCGCAAATGCGAACTTTCCAGCCTTAGCTTATTTTTCAAACTCCAGAAATTGGTCGGGGTTCGCAATTGCGAACCCATGTTCGCAAATGCGAACACGGAGACCTGTAAATCACGATTTCCAGCTTCATTCTTCACATTTCACAACCCAAAAAACACTCATTTGCGATTCTTCACGAACTCCCTCTTCTTCAAAGTAATTGTAAGTCGCTTTTTACTTAATTCTTTCAATTCCTAACATCATTAAACATGTTTTTCAATAGAAATCAAAGGTTTTCATGGTAGAATTTCTTGTTTTTGGTAGAATATAGGGTTTTTCATAAATTGGGAAATTGGACCTCGAATTGAGGTCCGATTTTGAAACAAATCATATACTTGAACTCGTGGGGGAATGGGTAACCGGATTTTGGTCCGAACCCCGAGTTCCGACCATGTGGGCCCGGGGTCGAAATTCACTATTCCGGGCAGAATGTTGTAAAAGTTGTAATTGGCCTTATGAATTAGTTTGTTGAGTAGTATTGATGATTTTAAATAAATTTTGTATAGATACGATTGGATTGGAGCCAAATTTGAAAGGAAAAGGAATTGCCACGGATTGAATTGTTCATAAACATTCGAGGTAAGTGTTTGTTCTATCCTAGCTTGAGGGAATATGATTATGTGCTATGTGTTATGTGATCGAGTGCGGTGTATGGGCTGTGGTGACGAGCATCCATACACCGGCGTCTAGTATGACCGTGAGTCGTTGTTAATGCTTATTGTGAGACATATTTGCAGATAAATTGTTGAACCTTTGCCAGGTTGTAGAATTGTTATTGTTCTCCCTTGTCGGGACTTGTTGTGAAGATGATTATTGATTGCCCTTGTTGGGACGGTTTATGAATTACTGTTTCATTCTTTGCCCTTAACTGTGATTGTTATTTGGGTGAGGAAGAGTGATAATGCACGAAGGGTGATGCCGTGCCTTGATTTATTATTATGCACGAAGGTTAATGCCGTGCCATGTTTTATTATTTATGCACGAAGGTTAATGCCGTGCCTTGTTTTATTGATTATGCACGAAGGATCATGCCGTGACTTGTTATTGAACCATGTACGAAGGATCATGCCTTACCATGGATGTGAGGATGAGAGTAAAAGCACGAAGGGTGATGCCGTGCACTTTATTTGCTTATTTGGTGAGGATGAGAGTAAAAGCACGAAGGGTGATGCCGTGCAATTATTTGTCATTCCTTGACTTGATATTACTTGTTTTTCCATTATATTTTATTTGGGTGATGCCGTGCAACTACTTGCTATTCCTTGACTTGATATTACTTGTGTTTCCATTATACCTTGTTTTCCTTGTGAACTTATTAACTGTTGTTAATTGTTGAGTTCTTTTGAGATATTCCTTATTGTGTTATTACTTGGTTAATTCTTGTTATTTGTGGTAATATATATATTAAAGAATTGGGATCGTGTGGCGCGCCGACCACTTTTATGAATAGAAATGGGATCGTGTGGCACGCCGACCACAAAGTGATTTGAATCTTGGCATTGGCCATAGTTGCCGGTAGCCTATTGATATAGTTGGGAGCGGGTGGTATGCCTACCACAAGATATAATTATTAATACAGTTAGGAGCGGGTGGTACGCCTACCACAAGATATAATTCATTGATACAGTTGGGAGCGGGTGGTACGCCTACCACGAGATATGAAAAGAAAAATAAAGAATTGAGCCATGAAAGTAAGATCTAATTCTGTTGATTAGATTAATCTGGATATTATGAGTTATTGGCTGTTATTACAGAGCAGTGTATTTCCTTATAAATGTTTATGTACATATATATATATATTGCAACTGCACAGGTTTATGTGGGTGTCTGGTACTAGGCTTGTCACTACTTCGCCGGGATAGGCCAGGCACTTACCAGCACATGGGGTCGGTTGTGCTGATACTGCACTTCTGTGCGTTTTTGCACAGGTCCAGGTTTCGATCAGGAGCAGCAGCAGTAGATCTCTTGCGTGGGAGTTGATCATATTTGAGACCGAGGTAGCTTGCAGACGTCCGCGGGCCCGGCGTCTCTCTCTTTACTTATGTTACTAGCTGTAGTCTCTTTGTTCCGAGACAAACAGATTATGTTATATTTCTTTCAGACTTTTATGTGTAGTATTCAGTAGTAGTTCGTGAGTTGGTGACTCCACGTCTTGGGTAGAGGATTTCAGTATGATTTTTCCTTGAAACTGGTTATTTCTATTTCGATAAAGTCTTCCGCACTTATTTAATCAAAGTTATAGTTTTGTTGATAAATTAATTATGAAACATTATTAAAAACAGGATAGTATGAATACAGTGGCTTGCCTAGATACCCGAGTAGGCGCCATCACGATCCCGATGTTGGGGGAAAATCCGGGTCGTGACAAGTTGGTATCAGAGCTCTAGGTTACATAGGTCTCACCACTCACGAACAAGCTTAGTAGAGTTTGAGAGGTAAGTACAGAGACGTCTGTACTTGTCCTCCAGAGTCTATTGAGTTAGGAAAAAGTTTCTCATTTGTTCTTTCTTATCGTGCAAATTTGTTCTTCAAAATGTTAAGTTGAATTTCTACTCTTGTCTTCCCACGAACGGCGAAGGCATGTACTGCTTCTTCAGCCGACAATGGCACATGTTGGTGATAGATCAACTATGCCTTCAAAAGTTTTACGGAGGACGGATATGTTTCACCAAACTTTTCCCTACCACCTTCAGCGGTGCATCTTTTGAGAACCCACGGGATCGTGCTTGACCGCTGTTATGAGGAATTACAGAACGTGGGAATAGTCGAATGCGAGGGGGTTTATTTTACTGTGCTACGGAGGGCAAACAGAAGTAGTGGGAAGATAATGTATTTACCACACCAGTTATGGTCCCAACGGAAGATGCAATTATTTCAGGAGATCACCTAATAAATCGTGTTGGGTTTCAACGGACCTAGACGTCCGGTTGATGTGATAGAGTCGTGAAGGACAAATATGATGAGTTATTGGAATGTATATATATGGTATGGAAAGGTCCTCCAAATAATTTATACATATTTAAGGTTGGTTTTTTTCGTGGGGTAAGAATCGCCCCCAGAGAATGACGAAGAGTATATGAGTAAATGGGGTAGCTCAGCAGTGTTAAGCCAACATAGCAAAAGAGAAATTTGGCCGTCGATGTTTGTGACAAGCCTACGAAGAGGGCAAGCCGGCCAACGCAATGCTATCTACTAAATTCTATTTTAAGAAAATGTTCTGAAGACGTCACCCCCGAGATTCTCTGCAATATGTAATATATGCGATCTGAATGGTTGTACCAGGTCACAATGACTGTGTCCGAATATATATTGTCATGAACAACAAGTTAACTGAGCCTTAAAGGAATTGCTGTGAATGTGGAATTTTGGAGAAATATAATTTTAGGAAAGCACTCGGGCTACACACTCCATTGCAGTTAATATTTATCCTACATGGCCAGCCAAATGTATAGGTCACGATGTTAGAGGTGGAGGTGAAAATCCTAGAGGTGGAGACCCAACCATTGATATAATATTTATGGTACGAGGGAGGTCACTACACCAGATGGTGTCATCACGTGTATAATTCAGATTTTTATAAACAGAATAATTTTCCCTTAATTTGATTTGGTTTTAGAAAGGAAATTTAGGCGAGTCTGTTTAACATGCTCCATTCATGAGCGAGCATCGTAATCATACTACTTAGGAAAATACTTCCATTGAGATATTACATGAGGATAGACATCCCTATTATTAGGTGTTAGTCACTAAATATCTATGAGGCTAAGAGTGACTTTATATTACTTATTACAGTGGGTTT
This sequence comes from Nicotiana noctiflora, assembly GCA_032618575.1. Classification (NCBI taxonomy): domain Eukaryota; kingdom Viridiplantae; phylum Streptophyta; class Magnoliopsida; order Solanales; family Solanaceae; genus Nicotiana; species Nicotiana noctiflora. The sequence continues at coordinate 367,492 of JASVEL010008561.1, forward strand.
TGATATAATTCTCGTAATAACTATTTTTAATCGTTAATTGTGTGCCCTATCAGTATGAGGGTTCATTTTATGTCGTGATTATCTTTGACGGACAATTATTGAAAGGAAGAAAGAAAGGAAATGAAAGATTTCAGATGATATGATGTGCAAGCACTGTGATTCAGAGTTGAGGATGAGATCCTCCAATTTTTGGCATAATGTGAAATATTTCCAAGCCGAGCTTCAAGCTGCGGTGGATATCATATGAGGACTGGGTCCTGGTAGTAAGAGTTTATGTGTTTAAAATTCTTCTTTTATGAATTAATATTTTCGTATTGCATTCGTAAATAAGAGTCATGTCCGTTAGGACTATTTGACAATTCTTGTATAGTTTCTATTCATATTTAGCCGTTTCCATTTTGTGACCGTTGAGTTCTAGACTTTGAGATGAGCACCAGGTAAGGATAAATATGACGCATTAATTCGAGAAATCCGGGTCGTGACAATACCTCACTGTGAGTAAAGTGGGAGTTTTGGAATAAGATATTTGATAACGGGGTTAATTGACAATGTTGTAATTTAAGAACAACTCTTATGGCCAGACTTCAGAGTCATGGATATGTGCATACGCATGAGGTGTTCGTGCCTTATTTAGACTTGTTCGTTGTATTCTTCATTGTTTCCATATTGACCTACTCCTGCAGTCATGAAGAGCATGCGCAACATCTCAGAGTGACTTTGCAGACTCTGAAAGATAATCAGCTATATGCCAAATTTTCGAAATGTGAGTTCTGGTTGAGTTCGGTAGCATTTCTGGGTCACATTGTATTAGTGGAAGGTATTCAGGTGGACCCAAAGAAGATTTAGGCAGTCCAGAATTGGCCTCGACCAGCTTCAGTGACTGAGATCCGGAGTTTCTTGGGATTAACAGGTCACTACCGTCGATTTGTAGAGAGGTTTTCTTCTATTGCAACCCCACCGACCAGATTGACACAGAAAGGTGTTCAATTTGAATGGTCAGATGAATGTGAGGCGAGCTTTCAAAAGCTCAAGACAGCCTTGACCACAACACCGGTATTGATTTTACCCACAGGTACGGGACCTTATACTGATTATTGTGATGCTTCCCGTATTGGGCTTGGTGCAGTGTTAATGCAGGATGGCAAGGTTATTGCCTATGCTTCGAGGCAGTTGAAGATGCATGAAAAGAATTACCCGGTGCATGATCTAGAATTTGCGGCGATTATTCACGCATTGAAGATCTGGAGGCATTATTTGTATGGTGTAGTATGTGAAGTATACACCGATCATAAGAGTCTTCAGTATTTGTTTAAACAAAAGAGTTGAATTTGAGGCAGAGAAGGTAGCCGGAATTGCGGAAAGATTATGATGTCACCTTTTTATATCATCAGGGAAAAACCAAACGTGGTGGCTGACGCTTTGAGTAGGAAGTCCAGCCAGTATGGGCAGTCTTGCTTATATTCCAGTCAATCAGAGGCCAATTGCTTTGGATGTTCAGTCATTGGCCAATCAATTTGTGAGGGACACGGTTCAGCGAGGAGGTGCTAAACAGGTCACCTTAGATGCTGATGGGATCCTAAGATATGCTTCGGGCGTGTGTTAATGATTTTGGAGGTTCATGGGATCAATTCCTGCCTTCGGCAGAGTTTGCTTATAATAATAGTTATCAATCGAGCATCCAGATGGCTCCTTATGAAGCGTTTTATGGTAGGCGGTGTCGTTCTTCCGTTGGATGGTTTGAACCGGGAGAAACTCGGTTATTCGGTACAGATTTATTTCAGGAGGCCTTAGATAAGGTCAAGATTATGCAAGATAGGCTTCGCACAGCTCAGTCTAGACAAAAGAGCTATGCGGATCGCAAGGTTCGAGATATAACTTTCATGATTGGGGAGCGAGTATTGCTCCGAGTGTCGCCTATGAAGGGCGTGATGAGATTTGGAAAGAAGGGCAAACTTAGCCCTAAGTTTGTTGACCATTCGAGATTCTTGATCGTGTGGGAGATGTGGCATATAAACTTGTCTTGCCACCTAGCTTATCAGTTGTGCATCCAGTGTATCATGTGTCCATGCTTCGAAAATATCACGGCGATCCATCGCAAGTGTTAGATTTTAGCACTGTCCAATTGGACAATGAGCTATCTTACGAGGAGGAGCCGGTGGCCATTCTAGACCGGCAGGTTCGACAGTTGAGGTCGAAGAGTTATCATTCTGTGCGTGTTCGGTGGAGAGGTCAGCCTCCTGAGGCATCGACCTGGGAGTCCGAGTCTGATATGCGGAGCCGCTACCCACACTTGTTTCCTGACTCAGGTACTTCTTTCTTTTGTCAGTTCGAGGACGAACGGTTGTTTTAGAGGTGGAGATTGTGACGACCCAAAGGGTCATCACTTACTTTATTAATCATTTCGAGCTTCTGAGGCCCTGAAAAACCTCATTCTATGTTGCCTCGATTTACGTGCACGATCCGAGCATGTAGCCGGAAAGATTTTGTGATAGAAAATATGAATTCTATGAGAAATTTGGATAAAAATGATATTAATATTGATATGGTTGACTTTGGTCAACATTTTTGGTAAACGGATCCGGACCCGAGATTGGTTGGTCTCGAGAGGTCCGTAGGAAAATATGGGACTTGGACATGCGTCCGGAGTCGAATTTTGTGGCCTAGAGCCCAAGTTATGAATTTTTCTGTGAAATTGTTTTTGATGTAATTGTTAAAGGAAAATGAATTAATTGACCTTGGTAACGGGCTCGTATTTTGGTTCCGACGCCCGGTACAAGTCTTAAACATTATATATGTGCTTTCTGCAAAGTTTGGTGACATTCGGATGTCGTTTGATATGTTTTGGCCTTGAGTTCCAAGTTTGAAAGTTTTGAAAACCAAAAGTATGAAAATCATGAACTTGAGGCTTGATTTGATGAAAAAGATGTGTTATTGGCGATGTGATCGCACGAACAAGTTCATAATGTGTTTTTGATGTTGTGTACATGTTTGGTTTGGAGCCGGGGGCTCGGGTAAAGATTTGATAGGCCGTTGGATTAAATTCTGAAATGTTGCACTGCTGGTTTTTCACCCAGTTGTTGGCTTCGCAATTGCGAAGCATTTCTCGCAATTGCGAAGGGGGATGATCAAGGCAGGGCTCGCAAATGCGAACCATTGATCGCAAATGCGAAGTCCCCTCATGCCCAGTCTTGTTCGCAAATGCGAATAATAGTTCGCAAATGCGAACAACCCAATTTCCTGCCTGTGTTCGCAAATGCGAACAATAGTTCGCAAATGCGAACAATCCAGTATCCTGCCTGTGTTCGCAAATGCGAACAATAGTTCGCAAATGCGAACATCCCAATGTTGTCTTAGCTTCGCAAATGCGAACAAAAGTTCGCAAATGCGAACTTTCCAGCCTTAGCTTATTTTTCAAACTCCAGAAATTGGTCGGGGTTCGCAATTGCGAACCCATGTTCGCAAATGCGAACACGGAGACCTGTAAATCACGATTTCCAGCTTCATTCTTCACATTTCACAACCCAAAAACACCCATTTGCGATTCTTCACAAACTCCCTCTTCTTCAAAGTAATTGTAAGTCACTTTTTACTTAATTCTTTCAATTCATAACATCATTAAACATGTTTTTCAATAGAAATCAAAGGTTTTCATGGTAGAATTTCTTGTTTTTGGTAGAATATAGGGTTTTTCATAAATTGGGAAATTGGACCTCGAATTGAGGTCCAATTTTGAAACAAATCATATACTTGAACTCGTGGGGGAATGGGTAACCGGATTTTGGTCCGAACCCCGAGTTCCGACCATGTGGGCCCGGGGTCGAAATTCACTATTCCGGGCAGAATGTTGTAAAAGTTGTAATTGGCCTTATGAATTAGTTTGTTGAGTAGTATTGATGATTTTAAATAAATTTTGTATAGATACGATTGGATTGGAGCCAAATTTGAAAGGAAAAGGAATTGCCACGGATTGAATTGTTCATAAACATTCGAGGTAAGTGTTTGTTCTATCCTAGCTTGAGGGAATATGATTATGTGATATGTGTTATGTGATCGAGTGCGGTGTATGGGCCGTGGTAACGAGCATCCATACACTGGCGTCTAGTATGACCGTGAGTCGTTGTTAATGCTTATTGTGAGACATATTTGCAGATAAATTGTTGAACCTTTGCCAGGTTGTAGAATTGTTATTGTTCTCCCTTATCGGGACTTGTTGTGAAGATGATTATTGATTGCCCTTGTTGGGACGGTTTATGAATTAGTGTTTCATTCTTTGCCCTTAACTGTCATTGTTATTTGGGTGAGGAAGAGTGATAATGCACGAAGGGTGATGCCGTGCCTTGATTTATTATTATGCACGAAGGTTAATGTCGTGCCATGTTTTATTATTTATGCACGAAGGTTAATGTCGTGCCTTGTTTTATTGATTATGCACGAAGGATCATGCCGTGCCTTGTTATTGAACCATGTACGAAGGATCATGCCGTACCATGGATGTGAGGATGAGAGTAAAAGCACGAAGGGTGATGCCGTGCACTTTATTTGCTTATTTGGTGAGGATGAGAGTAAAAGCACGAAGGGTGATGCCGTGCAATTATTTGTCATTCCTTGACTTGATATTACTTGTTTTTCCATTATATTTTATTTGGGTGATGCCGTGCAACTACTTGCTATTCCTTGACTTGATATTACTTGTGTTTCCATTATACCTTGTTTTCCTTGTGAACTTATTAACTGTTGTTAATTGTTGAGTTCTTTTGAGATATTCCTTATTGTGTTATTACTTGGTTAATTCTTGTTATTTGTGGTAATATATATATATATTAAAGAATTGGGATCGTGTGGCGCGCCGACCACTTTTATGATAAGAAATGGGATCGTGTGGCACGCCGACCACAAAGTGATTTGAATCTTGGCATTGGCCATAGTTGCCGGTAGCCTATTGATATAGTTGGGAGCGGGTGGTATGCCTACCACAAGATATAATTATTAATACAGTTGGGAGCGGGTGGTACGCCTACCACAAGATATAATTCATTGATACAGTTGGGAGCGGGTGGTACGCCTACCACGAGATATGAAAAGAAAAATAAAGAATTGAGCCATGAAAGTAAGATTTAATTCTGTTGATTAGATTAATCTGGATATTATGAGTTATTGGCTGTTATTGCAGAGCAGAGTATTTCCTTCTAAATGTTTATGTACATATATATATATATATATTGCAACTGCACATGTTTATGTGGGTGTCTTGTCCTAGGCTTGTCACTATTTCGCCGGGATAGGCCAGGCACTTACCAGCACATGGGGTCGGTTATGCTGATACTGCACTTCTGTGCATTTTTGCACAGGTCCAGGTTTCGATCAAGAGCAGCAGCAGTAGATCTCTTGCGTGGGAGTTGATCATATTTGAGACAGAGGTAGCTTGCAGACGTCCGCGGGCCCGGCGTCTCTCTCTTTACTTATGTTACTAGCTGTAGTCTCTTTGTTCCGAGACAAACAGATTATGTTATATTTCTTTCAGACTTTATGTGTAGTATTCAGTAGTAGTTCGTGAGTTGGTGACTCCACGTCTTGGGTAGAGGATTTCAGTATGATTTTTCCTTGAAACTAGTTATTTCTATTTCGATAAAGTCTTCCGCACTTATTTAATCAAAGTTATAGTTTTGTTGATAAATTAATTATGAAACATTATTAAAAACACGATAGTATGAATACAGTGGCTTGCCTAGCTACCCCGAGTAGGCGCCATCACGATCCCGATGTTGGGGGAAAATCCGGGTCGTGACACTGTCTAGAATCTCAAATGGACCAATATACCTAGGGCTGAGCTTGCCCTTCTTCCCGAACCTCATCACGCCCTTCATAGGTGACACTCGGAGCAATACTCGCTCCCCAATCATGAAAGTTATATCTCGAACCTTGCGATCCACATAGCTCTTTTGTCTAGACTGAGCTGTGCGAAGCCTATCTTGAATAATCTTGACCTTATCTAAGGCCTCCTGGAATAAATCTGTACCGAATAACCGAGTTTCTCCCGGTTCAAACCATCCAACCGGAGAACGACACCGCCTACCATAAAACGCTTCATGAGGAGCCATCTGGATGCTCGATTGATAACTATTATTATAAGCAAACTCTACCAAAGGCAGGAATTGATCCCATCAGCATCTAAGGTGACCCGATTAGCACCTCCTCGCTGAACTGTGTCTCTAAGGTCACATAAATAGGAATCATTATATTGTTGATCGCGGATACGCTCCAATAATGAAGAGCGAGCGATCGCACAAGCTAGTGCTCGACTAGGCTCAGAAATATCCAACCTCACAAATCGATTGGCCAAGGACTGAACATCCAAAGCAATTGGCCTCTGATTGACTGGAATATAAACAAGACTGCCCATACTGGCTGACTTCCTACTCAAAGCGTCAGCCACCACGTTTGCTTTTTCCCCGATGATATAAAAAGGTGACATCATAATCTTTCCGCAATACCAGCCACCTTCTCTGCCTCAAATTCAACTCTTTTGTTTAACAAATACCTGAAGACTCTTATGATCGGTGTATACTTCACATACTACACCATACAAATAATGCCTCCGGATCTTCAATGCGTGAATAATCGCCGCAAATTCTAGATCATGCACTGGGTAATTCTTTTCAGGCATCTTTAACTGCCTCGAAGCATAGGCAATAACCTTGCCATCCTGCATTAACACTGCACCAAGCCCAATACGGGAAGCATCACAATAATCAGTATAAGGTCCCGTACCTGTGGGTAAAATCAATACCGGTGATGTGGTCATGGCTGTCTTGAGCTTTTGAAAGCTCGCCTCACATTCATCTAACCATTCAAATTGAACACCTTTCTGTGTCAATCTGGTCAGTGGGGTTGCAATAGATGAAAACCCCTCCACGAATCACCGATAATAACCCGCTAATCCCAAGAAACTCCAAATCTCTGTGGCTGATGTCAGTCTAGGTCAGTCCTTGACTGCCTCAATCTTCTTCGGATCAACCTGAATACCTGGTGCCGTCACAATATGACCCAGGAATGCAACTAAACTTAGCCAAAATTCACACTTCAAAATTTTTGCATATAGTTGGCTATCTTTCAGAGTCTGCAAAGTCACTCTGAGATGTTGCGCATGCTCCTCATGACTGCAGGAGTATGTCAATATGGAAACAATAAAGACTACAACGAACAAGTCTAAATAAGGCACGAACACACTCATGCGTATGCACATATCCATGACTCTGAAGTCTGGCCATAAGAGTTATTCTTAAATTACAACATTGTCAATTAACCCTGTTATCAAATACCTTATTCTACAAATCCCACTTTACTCCAGAATGAGGTATGGTGACCTCGTGATTATTTTCCCGAATTAATGCGTCATATTTATCCTTACCTGGTGCTCGTCTCAAAGGCTAAGCTCAACGGTTTCAAAATAGAAATGGCTAAATATGAATAGAAACTATACAAGAATTGTCAAATAGTCCTAACGGACATGACTCTTATTTACGAATGCGATACGAAAGTATTAATTCATAAAAGAAGAATTTTAAACACATAAACTCTTACTACCAGGACCCAGTCCTCATATGATATCCACCGCAGCTTGAAGCTCGGCTTAGAAATATTTCACATTATGCCAAAAATTGGAGGATCTCATCCTCAACTCCGAATCACAGTGCTTGCACATCATATCATCTGAAATTTTTCATTTCCTTTCTTTCTTCCTTTCAATAATTGTCCGTCAAAGATAATCACGACATAAAATGAACCCTCATACTGATAGGGCACACAATTAACGATTAAAATTAGTGATTCCGAGAATTATATCAAAACATACTGTAATAAGTAATATAAAGTCACTCTTAGTCTCATGGATATTTAGTGACTAACACCTAATAATAGGGATGTTTATCCTCATGTAATATCTCAACGGAAGTATTTCCCTAAGTAGTATGATTACGATGCTCGCTCATGAATGGAGCATGTTAAACAGACTCGCCTAAATTTTCTTTCAAAAACCAAATCAAATTAAGGGAAAATTATTCTGTTTATAACAATCTGAATTATACGTATAATGACCACAATCCGGTGTAATGACCTCCCTCATACCATAAAAAGTATATCAATGGTTGGGTCTCCACCTCTAGGATTTTCACCTCCACCTCTAACATCCCGACCTATACATCTGGCTGGCCATGTAGGATAAATATTAACTGCAATGGAGCGTGTAGCCTGAGTGCTTTCCTAAAATTATATTTCTCCAAAAATTCCACATTCACAGCAATTCCTTTAAGGCTCGGTTAACTTGTTGTTCATGACAATATATATTCGAACACAGTCATTGTGACTCTGGTACAACCGTTTAGATCGCATATACTACATATTGCAGAGAATCTCGGGGTGACGTCTTCATAACATTTTCTAAAAATAGAGTTTAGTAGATAGCATTGCATTGGCCGGCTTGCCCTCTTGGTAATCTTGTCACAAACATTGATGGCCAATTTCCTCTTTTGCTATGTTGGCTTAACACTGCTGAGCTACCCCGTTTACTCACAAACTCTTCGTTATTCTCTGGGGCGATTTATTACCCCATGAAAGGAACCAACCTTAAATATGTATAAATTATTTAGAGGACCTTTCTATACCATATATATACAGTCCAATAACTCACCATATTTGTCCTTCACAACTCCAACACATCGACCGGACGTCAAGGTCCGTTGAAACCCAACACGATTTATTAGGTGATCTCCCGATATAATTGCGTCTTCCGTTGGGACCATAACTTGTGTGGTAAATACATTATCTTCCCACTACTTCTGTGTGCCTTCTGTAGCACAGTAAAATGAACTCCTCGCATTCGACTATTCCCACGTTCTGTAATTCCTCATAAGAACTGTCAAGCACAATCTTGTGGGTTCTCAAAAGATGCACCGCTGAAGGTGGTAGCGAAGACTTTGGTGAAACCTATCCTGTCCTCCGTAAAAATTTTGAAGGCATAGTTGATCTATCACCAGCCTGTGCCATTGTTCGGCTGGATAAGCAGTACGTGACTACGCCATTCGTGGGAAGACAAGAGTGGAAATTTAACTTAACACTTTGAAGAACAAATTCGCACGATAAGAAAGAACAAATGAGAGACTCTTTCCTAACTCAATAGACTCTGGAGGACAAGTACAGACGTCTCCGTACCTACCTCTCAAACTCTACTAAGCTTGTTCGTGAGTGGTGAGACCTATGTAAACTAGAGCTCTGATACCAACTTGTCACGACCCGGATTTTCCCCCAACATCGGGATCGTGATGGCGCCTACTCGTAGTAGCTAGGCAAGCCACTGTATTCATACTATCCTGTTTTTAACACAATTTTAATTAAATAAATGCGGAATACTTTATCGAAATAGAAATAACTAATTACAAGATGAAAATCATAATGAAATCCTCTACCCAAGACGTGGAGTCACCAACTCACGAAATACTACTGAATACTACACATAAAGTCTGAAAGAAATATAACATAATTTGTTCGTCTCGGAACAAAGAGACTACAACTAGTAACATAAGTAAAGAGAGAGACGTCGGGCCTGCGGACGTCTGCAAGCTACCTCGGTCTCAAATATGATCAACTCCCACGCAAAAGATCTACTGCTGCTGCTCCTGATCGAAACCTGGACCTGTGCAAAAACGCACAGAAGTGCAGTATCAGCACAACCGACCCCATGTGCTGGTAAGTGCCTGGCCTATCCCGGCGAAGTAGTGACAAGCCTAGGACCAGACACCCACATAAACCTGTGCAGTTGCAATATATATATATATATATATGTGTACATAAACATTTATAAGGAAATACTCTGCTCTGCAATAACAGCCAATAACTCATAATATCCAAATTAATCTAATCCACAAAATTAAATCTTAATTTCGTGTCTCAATTCTTTATTTTTCTTTTCTTATCTCGTGGTAGGCGTACCACCCGCTCCCAACCGTAACAATAAATTATATCTTGTGGTAGGCGTACCACCCGCTCCCAAATATATCAATAGGCTACCGGCAACTATGGCCAATGCCAAGATTCAAATCACTTTGTGGTCGACTTGCCACACGATTCCATTTCTTTAATATATATATTACCACAATTAACAAGAAATAACCAAGTAATAACACAATAAGGAATATCTCAAAAGAACTCAACAATTAACAACAGTTAATAAGTTCACAAGGAAAACAAAGTATAATGGAAACACAAGTAATATCAAGTCAAGGAATGGCAAATAGTTGCACGGCATCACCCAAATAAAATATAATGGAAAAACAAGTAATATCAAGTCAAGGAATGGCAAATAGTTGCACGGCATCACCCAAATAAAATATAATGGAAAAACAAGTAATATCAAGTCAAGGAATGGCAAATAGTACACGGCATCACCCTTCGTGCTTTTACTCTCGTCCTCACCAAATAAGCAAATAAAGTGCACGGCATCACCCTTCGTGCTTTTACTCTCATCCTCACATCCATAGTACGGCATGATCCTTCGTACATGGTTCAATAACAAGGCACGGAATGATCCTTCGTGCATAATCAATAAAACATGGCACGGCATTAACCTTCGTGCATAAATAATAAAACATGGCACGGCATCACCCTTCGTGCATTATCACTCTTCCTCACCCAAATAACAATCACAGTTAAGGGCGGAGAAAGAAAACAACAAATCATGAGCCGCCCCGGCAAGGGACACAATAATCATTTCAACAAAGTCCCTGCAAGGGCAATCAATATCTCACTTCACAACAAGTCCCGACAAGGGAGAACAATAACAATTATACAACCCGGCAATGGTTCAACAATTTATCTTGAAAATATCTCACAACAAATATCAACAACGACTCACGGTCATGCTAGACGCCAGTGTATGGATGCTCGTCACCACAGCCCATACACCGCACTCGATCACATAGCACATAATCCTATTCCCTCAAGCTAGGATAAAACAAACACTTACCTCGAATGTTTATGAACAATTCAATCTGTGGCAATGCCTTTTCCTTTCAAATTTGGCTCCAATCCAATCGTATCTATACACAATTGATTTAATATCATCAATACTACTCAACAAACTAATTCATAAGGCTAATTACAACTTTTACAACATTCTGCCCGGAATAGTGAATTTCGACCCCGGCCCACATGGTCGGAACTCGGGGTTCGGACCAAAATCCGGTTACCCATCCCCCCATGAGTTCATGTATATGATTTGTTTCAAAATCGAACCTCAATTCGAGGTCCAATTTCCCAATTTATGAAAAACCCTATATTCTAACAAAAACAAGAAATTCTACCATGAAAACCTTTGATTTCTATTGAAAAACATGTTTAATGATGTTAGGAATTGAAAGAATTAAGTAAAAAGTGACTTACAATTGTTTTGAAGAAGAAGGAATCCGTAAAGAATCGCAAATGGGTGTTTTTGGTTTGTAAAAAGTGAAAAAAAATGAACTGAAAATCGTGTTTTACAGGTCTCTGTGTTGGCATTTGCGAACATGGGTTCGCAATTGCGAACCCCGACCAATTTCTGGAGTTTGAAAAATAAGCTAAGGCTGGGAAGTTCGCATTTGCGAACATTTATTCGCATTTGCGAAGTTTAGGCGGTTACTGGGGATTTCGCATATGCGAAATAAGGTTCGCATTTGCGAACCAGCAGGCTTCGGGGCTTCTTTGCAATTGCGACACATTCTTCGCAATTGCGAAGACAGGCAATTACTGAAGGCCTCGCATTTGTGAGGTTAAGTTCGCAATTGCGAACTATGGTCCAGGTGTGCCAGTGTCGCATTTGCGACACTTTGTTCGCATTTGCGAACTTGGTTGGTTCTGGCAAACATCGCATTTGCGATAATGGGTTCGCATTTGCGAACCCAGCCTTGAACTACCTTCTTCGCATTTGCGAGAAATTCTTCGCAAATGCGAAGCCAACAGCTGGGTGAAAAACCAGTAGTGCATAAACTCATAAATTGATCCTACGGCCTATCAAATCTTTACCCGAGCCCCCCGGGCTCCAAACCAAACATGTACACAACCTCAAAACAGTTCGTGCGATCACATCGCCAATATCACATCGTTTTCATCAAATCAAGCCTCAAATTCATGAATTTCATACTTTTGGTTTTCAAAACCTTCAAACTTGGAACTCAAGGTCCAAAACATCTCAAACGACATCCGAATGTCACCAAACTTTACATAAATCACATATATAATATTTAAGACTTGTACCGGGCGTCGGAACCAAAATACGAGCCCGATACCAAGGTCAATTAATTCATTTCCTTTAACAATTACATCAAAAACAATTTTATAGAAAAATTCATAACTTGGGCTCTAGGCCTCAGAATTTGACTCCGGACGCATGTCCAAGTCCCATATTTTCCTACGGACCTCTCGGGACCATCCAATCTCGGGTCCGGATCCGTTTACCAAAAATGTTGACCGAAGTCTACCATATCAATATTAATATCATTTTTATCCAAATTTCTCATAAAATTCATATTTTCTATCACAAAAATCTTTTCGGCTACAAGCTCGGATCATGCACGTAAATCGAGGCAACATGGAATGAGGTTTTCAAGGCCTCATAAGCTCGAAATGATTAATAAAATAAGTGATGACCCTTTGGGTCGTCACACATTGCTGTTGCGGTAAATGTGGTCTGGGTCATATCCTCGCACAGTTGGCATTTCAGCATAATATAGCGAGCAATGTTGACAATTCTTTTCCTGATAATCCCTTTCTCTTGAATAAACCTCCAAATCTGTTTGGCATGAGCATCCAAGGTTTGCTGGATCTTCTTTTGAAGTTGCTGTAGCTCCAATTCTAACCGGGCCATGGCCATGTAGCAATGCTCTCTCTCTCTATGTCAAATTCTTTTGTTTGTTTGCTACTTTTGACCTTGGCCGTGACAATCTTCTTCCTTAGTCGAGTAACTTCAGCATTATGTTCATCCTTTAACTATCGGATCATTCGAGCCCTTTCTTCGGCATTCTTGGCCAATTATTTTCGAACCCCAATTAATTCCTTCTCAGCTTTATCTAGATCAAAGCTATTATCGTTCACCTTGCGTCGTAAATTATCAATTAGCCTTTCATCTCGGGCCAGTCGAACTGGGGTTTAGGTTGCTGCTCTCATCTTCACAATCTGAGCCTTCAATGTTTCATTTTCTTTCATAAGCTATTCTTTTCACCCTCATCGGCTGCTGTTTGTAGGCTTCTTTCGAATTTGAGGTCCTGAAATTGTTTCTCCAACATGCTGATTTTGGCTCGATATTCATACTCTTTGGCCAGCCAATCCCATTGTTCCTTTGATAGCTCGACAAATTCTTGAATATGAGGTCTCTTTGTCGGTCTCTCATGCTCAACATCTCCATGGTACCATGTAGAATACCCCGGTGACACTTCACCTCTAGCCCGATCTCTCACACAAGTGTCCACTCTCAAACATTGGCACTCATTCCATATTTTCCGGATTTTTGCTTCCGGAAATTACCCATCGAACTAATCTCTATTGCTTGAAGGTTGAGATCCCCATTTTTTGGCACAATTTGATATCTTCCGAGTTGTCGTAGTACTTGGTATGGCACATAAGGTTGGATACTCTTGAGACCCATTAAAAGGAAATACGACCCTTCTGCTGTCATGTATATGACTTCATTGATGGGCAACCATCCGTATGCCCATTCTATTTGGCTAGTAGCAAGTGATCGGAAATATGTGATCCAACCTTTCGACCCTTCTGGCAACTTGGCCTCTTTTGTCCTTATGTAGAATTCTTTGATACAAGTCTATTCAGACGATCCATAGCTCAAAAACCGAGGGTGGTGACATAAATGCTCTATCATCCACATCTAAAGTAGTAGATTAGACCCCTCGAAGAAATCTTCTCCCGCTTTGCAAGCTGTGAGAGCACGGAAAATATCGACCACTATCATTGGTGCCAAAGTACTGTTGTCCTGTGTAAGGAGAGTACTGGAAATCCCGACAACTCTGATGTCGATGTTCCCGTCTTTCCTTGGAAATATTATTAGCCCTAGAAAGGCTACCTTAAAGGCAAAACGCCTGTGTTCCTCCCATTTAGCCCAATTCGCTTTGCTACAGAGTTTGTTCGTTGGAATATAGAAACCTCCAACGTGGCCATATCTACGGTATATAAAGTTCAGGGTGCAAAACCAGTGGACCAAATCTTCATTGTGCACATTTCTGGCTATTTTCAAGGAGTCGAGGAATCTATGCACAGTGATGTCCCTTGGAGCAACTGGATACTTGTCTTTTAAGGGAACCTCACCCTTTTCGATGTAGTTAGATATTTCCTCCAATGTCAGAGTGAGCTCAAAGTCCGAGAAGTGGAGCACGTAGTGTGCGGGATCCCAGCAGGCAACTAAAGCTCGGATAATGTCACCTCGAGGTACAATGTCAAGTAGCACAGTAAGATATTTCAAATATTTCTTGACCCAATCCAGTCCATCTTGGCCTAAATCATTCCACCACAATCGTAACTCCAAAGGCATCTTATTCATTAGTGAAAAGGGTTCATTTTGCACTGTGCTCATCCTGCACATTTATTAAAGGCAATTTAAACTCATATTATTTGACTAAAAAACAAAGTAGTTTTTCAAAGAAAATTTTTCATTATTTCAAAAGAATCAACCTTTCAATACCTCGTTCGAAGATTTCAAGGCTATTATTATTTAAGGGGAATGACTCCAAAAGCGGCCATTTCTGTGCAAACAGCCTTCCGGCATCCTTTCGAAACATTCGGCTATTTTCAAAAACGGCATCACTTTGATTTTATTGCAAACTAAAAACTTGAAATTTTTTTGTTATTTTTTGAAAAAGGATGGTTGGACCCGTCACGGGTTGCCTACGTATCTCGCCTAGTAGTGAGAATCAAACCAGCGTAGTTCGGTGAAATTGTTTTACGACCAACTATTTCGACAGAAATTATTCCGACTATTTTCAAATTTTTCCTTTTCTCAAAATTTCGATAGAGTTTCGTCAGCATTTAGGTATTGCTATTCTAGAAATTACTATTTTTTCTCTCTTTTTATTTTCAGGTATTTAGCTGGTCAGTATAATAATCCAAGACAAATAAATGCAACATATAATTATGCTTGGTCTTTGGTATCCGGGTCACCTGTCCTAGACGGACCCAACCCTTGTGTTGAGTCCCCTAAGTCAGATATGATGCAAATAGCCATCCTAAATCTAGGCTCAATATCCCAATTTTCAATGGTACTAGACTGTGTACCCGAGGGGACAACTCGGATCGAGGAGGGGGCTACATACCGGGGACCCGCGGGATCATCCGACTTTGTAAATTTTCCGGCCTCTATTTCTTATTGTGTATGACTTAACAGAAAGGGGAGTCTCAACCAGTAAACACATCCCCGGAGATAAGAAGAGAAGAGTTTTTGGCACAATTTTATATATACAGTTCACGTAATATCAAAGCGGTAAACATATAGCACGTTGATCAAAGCATATAATGAAATCAGATATAATCAAAATAGCAATTTAAATGAGCTCGAATTCTTAAACCCTGAATCGAAGTTCTGGGTTTCTTTTTCCCAGCAGAGTCGTCAGAGTTGTCACACCTCCTTTTTATTACTTTCCCGAAGGTATGTGCCACTAATTACTACCACACCCCAGGATGAGATATAATAATAATAGGGAAGGAGTTTTTCCAATTAAAGGACATTCGAATTGAGATTTATTTATTAATTATCAGACTCGCCACTTGGTAAAATAATGGTGTCCCAAGTCACCTATTTAATCCCGAACCAAGGAAATTATGACTCTGTTTAACAGTCAGCGAAATCAGAAATCGGGATAAGGAATTCTGTTTACCCGGGAGAATGTGTTAGGCACTCCCGAATTTCGTGGTTCTAGCACGGTCGCTCAACTGTCGTATTTGTTTTTATCTGATTTCCTTATATGCTTCAATTTTCATGTATTATTAATGATTCGCTTTGTTGTTTTTAAGACTTGCGACGTTTTGAAAATGCATTTCAAGTCACACCGTACCAGTACGCCAGTGACTTTAGTGCATTTCAGCTTCGTCGGGGTTTAAGATTTGGGTCACATAAATGTGCACCCGTATAAGGAATGTAATTTTATTAATCATGCCTATAATGTCTACGTCTTTATTAACTTTGGGAAAGACCGTGAAATTCGCTAAACGGTCCTTCCGAGTCTAGAATTTTACGTTGAAATTTATTTGGGGGGCCCCGTGTGTTTTTAAAGTCCAATCCTATTCATGTAATGTATTTTCTATTTTTGGTTTTCCTTCCTAATACATATCTGTTTTTGTGTTAATTTTTCAAGCTATAATATGATGTTTGAGTCCAGCCCATTATTCATTATTGGTCCTGGACTTCAGACTGCTTAACAGTCCAATATCAAATACAATTGGGCCTCTGGAGCCCAACGTATACCACTGTTTCTACTCGAGGGCACAGGTGCCACAATAATCAGATATGGGCCTATATACATAATTAGGCCCATACTATATAAGCGAAGACAAGCTAATATTTCAATAACAGTATTTGAGCAAGTATTATTCAGCATTACTAATTAATCATTTCAAACGTTACCAAGTTACATTTTTCGACCACTACTAATTTCAATTATTAACAACTAATTAAACATTATACAATAGTAG